>JAPKLY010000623.1:55787-116313 GCA_026898435.1 Prunella vulgaris | reverse complement strand
CGGAGGCGAGGCTGTCTGATGTAGCGCACAGGCGTGGGAGGAGGCGGCGGTTGAGTGGAGGAGGCGGCGATGCCTGGCCGCTGAAAATCGGCAGAGGAAGAGAACAAGAGTATAATAGACGGTACAATGTGGATAAGTGGGTTTCTGAAATTTTAGGTTTAGATATAGGTTTAATGGGCCATGGCCATTAATGAAATTTTGGCCCAACTTTCTAATTTTTTAAATAAATAATATTATCAAATTAAAATTTTTAAATTAATTAAATTTAATTTATCAAATTTAATTTTTTAAATAAATAATATTATCAAATTATCAAAAAAAGAAAAATGATTCTATTGTATTAATTTAATTTTTATAAGTGAATATTTATTTTATTAACATAGAGAATATAAAAAAAAATAGGTATAAATTATTTTAACGGTTGAACCGCCGGTCCAACCGGTTGAACCGGTCGAACCGTGAACCGGTGCCTTAACCGGTTTGGTCACCGATCCGGTTCTGAAAACATTGCTAAAAACAAAAGCGAGTGTATATAATCTGGACCAACTTCAAACTTATTATAACTATAGACAAAAAACAAACACTTCTCCCAAGAAAATAAAATTTTCAATTGTCATATCCATAGATGAAATTTTGGATGACACTGTCTCTTTCCCTTATATGAATTCTAATACTTAGTAAATTTTTGTATTATATTTGAAATTTAAGAATTACAAAAATTTATAAAAATATAACTTTTTTTTATATAAAATAGTCTCGTATAATTTTTATGATTGTTATATTTAAATAATTCTAGATGGACGCTTTTATACACCAACTGTGCAGTGCAATTTATTTATATTTTTAAATCATATTAATTATTTATTAAAGAATATTAGTTGAACAATGCTAATTGTTCACGCTGAATAATATTTTTATTTAATAATATTAGTACCACGCCAATTACACATTATAATTAGTACACTCAATAGTTATTCATAATTTTTAAAACGAATAGATTTTTAGGAAAAAAAAATATGAGAAGAGTATTGATAATTTATTTATATTTAGCTCAAACGTTATTATCCCTCCAAATTCGTATTAGTATTTAGTAATAATGTCTAATGTCAATTTATAATGTTTATAAAATCCAAATTGAAACAATTATTTTGTTATTGAAATGGAAGTTGGGTATGCACATATCAAATTGCTAAACAAGGCAATGCAACCAATATTAGTGAATATATTTATGAAAAAGTTACGTAGTGATTCACAAAATTGACATTAATTATAAATTGATTTTAATACTACAAAATTAACATTAATTATAAATTGGTCTTATACGAAAAAAAATGTACTTCTATATATTTTATGAACCAATTTATAAATATAGAATTTTTTTAATTAAATCACATATATTATACATAAACAAATTCCAAAGAATTTTGTTGCAATTCATTATTTTTAGAATTTTATAAATGACGTGAACTCCTAGATAATTTTCGTTATCGTGCAGGTTTCTCCTCGGAGAAGGCGAAATTTGTTTTGGGTGGGGGGACCAAAATTTGCTAGGTCAAAGTCTAAAGTCAAAACCCAAATTTAAAAAATAGAAAAAGAAATATAATATATATTCTTAAATCTTAAGTCATTTCTAAAGAAAATATTTACGTTTGCTTCTCTTTCTTTTTATATAATTCTAATATTTCTTTCCACCCAATCAAATTTACACTTTAGAATTTTGCACATTTTTTCGAAAAAAAATATGTGTAATTTTCAGTGGTACAGGAGGAGCATTAAATTACAATATTTTATGAGTTATTTATTATGTGGTTCCACCTATTTATAGGTATAACTTATTCAATTATATCCATCTAATTTTGTAATATTACAGAAATTTGAATTGGAGTTCAATTTTTTGTAATTATTTCCATGTTATAATGGAATTGACACATCCAACTCTGCCATTAAAACTGATGAGATTGCTACCTGATTTCATCTCATGAAAATAAAATATCCAACACAATGGGTGCACTTATACAAAGGGCACACAGTATTGAAGGCTGTGTGATCATATCACAAGACAAATAATAGCTGAATAAAATGAAAATTAGATTTTAATAATTGTTCTTTATTTTATTATCAACCATTAAGATAACAAACAAAAGAACCACCAAGAATCTTAAATAGTAGCACATACATATGATGATGATGATGATGATAATAGCAACCACAATAAGATATTTCTCCCAGTCTGTACAAGAAAGATAAATTACCAGTCAATCTATTTCTTGAACAAATCCCACTATTTTCTTAATTAAATGCCCCTAATCATGATAACTCTCTTCTTTTTGAGTTTTATTTTTTTTCTGAAAGGTATTCTCCTCAAGCAACACTTATGACACTATCTCCATTTGTGAAGCTCTCATCTCAAAAGAGAAGCCCTTATCAGACTGATCATGTCCTGTTGCTAATGACAGCCTCAGAGACAATGGAGACAGTGGCTCAGAAGGGACTTCCTTGTTTGAATTGAGATCAGCCATTGTCGAGGAAGGACAAACGGGAACCTGATGAACAAGCATTGGAGACGAACTGTTCACTTGGACACTTTGATCAAGAACTGAGGTTTCCATTGGAATCGAACCTTGCATTGGCAAAGGAACAGGAGCAAAGGTGACGGGGAAGGGCACGACTGAGAACACATTGGAGGCTGGCTGAGCTGGGATATCTTGATGGTTTGTACCATCTTCCTTAGGAATTGCAGGGATCTAATCTCAACCAAGAGAAGCCCATCATTAGTTTCCACCAAATTAACAACATTAATAAACTAAATCTTTGTCCCACCATGTAGGCTTAGATATAGGGATCACAGATAGACTAGTCTTTAGTCAAGACATGTTCTTATTCATATTTGAGTACAAAAAATTTGTCATTTAATGTTTTTTCACAAGTCCCCTATTCACTTTCATAAGCAATTCAATTAAGTCCCTAAATATATGCAGGCTAAAAATTAAAATCCAAACAGTTCTGTTTTCTATTGACATAAAGGTAATTAGAATTCTCATAACTGCAGAAACCAATTACCAAAACATTCTTGCAAGCTATTAAATTGATAGAATGAATATATTCTGCAATTTACTTCATTATCAATTTTTGGCTACTTCAGATTCATAAAGCATCAGGATCAACAAAAATAAGATCTAATTCATATAGATCGTAGGCAAAAGAACTATGATCCGAAGTTTTTACCGAGTCTGTAGTGATGTCAAAGAGGCTAGAACGACGGCGACGGCGATTAAGGTTACTCCGGCGGAGAAAGTATTTCTGAGCATGGCTGGCAACTTGGGTTGGCGTGCGAGTTTTGACATAATTTCTGGAAATTCCTCTCCAGTCCCCTTTTCCAACCTTTTGCAATCCAATAAGGAACAGTTTGTGCTCTTCCTCTGTCCATGGAACTCCTGTAAAAAAGAACAATGGAGTCGTAAATCAAATCCATAAACAGAAAAACCACAAACGCATCACAAAATTCCAGTCTCTATTCAGAATAAAAATGGCATACATAAATTTCCAGATCATCAATAAAAGAAATCTCAAGTCAATCAAAATCCAATTCGTTGAGAAAAAGTGTTACGCGGAAAGGAAAAGGTGATCGAAGATCTAACCTCGCTTGCGCTCGCCAGTCCCGGCAGACGGCGGAGGGACGGCGTCGTCAGAGGATGCGTACTCCGCCGCCGCCGCCGTCTTCGGCGCCTCCGTACCACTCTTCTCGCTCTGATTGCTCGCATCACTCGCATGCTCATATTCAGATAGATTACTCAAACTGACGCACTTCCTCAGGGGATCAACTTTGACTCTCACGCCAAACAAAATGATCTCGGCGCCTCCATCACCGGAGGACGACGACTCGCATGAGAAAGACATTTTTGCAATGAATAGAAACCAAGAAATGTTGATAAATGAAATGGGGATAGAGAGTCGCTTTTATGCCACGAGGAAAAGGGCCTTTGGAAACGTGACAGCCGTACAATGTGTTGCTGGAATTTTTTAACTAATGACTTGAAATAATACTAATCAGATATAAAGAGTTTACCGCTCATATTTATTATAGCTAAGATAAATAATTTAAAATAAATTAGATAAAATTATAATAAAAATTATTATTTAAAAATTAAATAGTATATTTAAATTGATAAATTAAGATAATTACTAGTGTAAGAAAATTTCATTTTGAATGTTTGAATCGAAAAATTAATAATAAAAAAATATGCAATTAATAATTTTGCCCTTTATATCATAAATAGAAATAAAGTAAATTATAGTTGTCATTTTCAATATAAGGGGAGTATTTTAATAAAGATAAAAATAATGGATTATGATCGTACCTCTCCCCTAAGATAATATTATCTTCCATTTATATGATAATTGAATTTTAGTTTTGGATTTTTTATTAATTTTGGACTTTTGTCCATTAAACCAAATATCAAATTAGATAAGATAATTTAATTTATCTTAGCTTATCTAACGAACCAAATGAAACCTAAAATTATAGATGTAAATAGTGGCCGTTGAGATCGCTTAGACGTTTGGCGGTACTCGACCGTCGACACCTAGATCAATTGCCAAGAAAAATTCACCAATATACTTGACGCTGTCAAGATAGTTTTAGTTCTGTTTAGATAATCATTACTCTTTTTTCTTTTAAATTTCTATTTCAAGATAAAAATTAAAATTAAAAGATAGAAAGTAAAATATAAGACTTCGTTTGGTTCGATAGATTCTCTAAGATAAACTAAATTATCTTATCTAATATGATAATATTTGGTTTAATTGACAAAGGTCCTAGATTAATAAAAAGTTCAAGACTAAAATTCAACTTATCTTATTAATGGTAGACAATATTATCTTTGAATAGATGAATGATAATAATATTTGTATTTATCTTTACTATAATTGAAAAAAAAAAAAGAACTAGTTTAACAAATAATTCACTCCATTTTTTGTTTATAATGTAGGGGACAAAATTGTTAAATGCATATTTTTATTATTAATTCTGCCGTCCAAACACCCAAGTTATCTTACATTATTAAGTTCTCTCGATCCATCAATCCAAATATACTACTTTAATTCACATATAACAATCTCTAAATTATAATCTTGACTAATTCTATATTGAATTATTTATCTTTTCCACCAAACCAAATAAACTCTAAATTTAATTAAAATACTTCATAATTTAAAATCTGAGCACCTTGCAACAATGAGTGTGAATTTTATCTTTTTCCAGTGGCATGTTGTTTCTTTAGTGAAATGAGAAGATAATATATTTAAAAAAAATAAAAAATGGTGGATGGTAACAATAGTTGGTAAGATAAGGAAATGATTAGTAGCTGTCGGGTATGATTATATATAAAGGATGGATCAAATAAAATCAAATTGTTCCATCTTTGACTCCACTTGGATCACTTAAAATGCGTATGGATAAGCTATATTCGAATAATTAATTATCTAAATCATAACTTGCAAAATCCTTTTCCTTTTTCCTATTAAGGGGATACTGGCCGTTGGATACAAATAAAGGAATAGAAAAAGAGGATGCTACAATTTAAGAAATATGAGAAAAATGAGAAATAGGATGGTACAATTTAAGAAAAATAAGAAAAAAAAAATTAAAATTGTTTAAGAATTTATAAGATGTCTTAGTGCCTATTTGCAAGTGCTACAAAATAGTTTCTATATATTTTTTTTTTCAAAAACTATGAGAAACCACTTTGAAAAAAGTGTTTCTAAAAGTTGTTTTTAATGTTTCAAAACAGACGCTTAGAATGTCTGACAATTTATAAGATCTTAAAATAAGTCATTCACATCTTATAAGCTCTAATACAAAGTAGATAAAAACTTGTATGAATTCGAGTTCACGATGAACTCGGGTTCTCAACTGTCACTATCATGTGTATATCATATCACTATTATATATATTCACTATCACTGTTAAAAAATCAAGTATATTTTTATAACAGTGATAATATATATGAATAACATTGATAGTGATTACACATAACAATGATACGAGTTCATGTGAATTCGAGTTCACAAGAGACCTACCCTAAAAAGTAAGTTGAGATCCTAACTTATTTTTCTCAACACTCCCACCCCTACCCATCCGACTTGGGCACCGTCACCACTCCGCAATCTCTACCTCAATATAAAAAACAATACTCCCTCTGTTCATTAAATTTATGCACTATTTTCTTTTGCCTTAGTCTTGTATATATGCATCAGATGCATCATGCAACTCAAATAAATTTTAAAAAGTTACATTAATTATTACTGAAAAGTTACGCGTGGTATTACTGAAAGTGTATTTTTAAAAAAATATTTTTCAGTGGTAACATATGTGACTTTTCAATAATATTTTGTGTAATCCGTCCACAAAAAATATGCATTTTCCTTTTAAGGAAATCATCACTTTTATTATCACTATCACAATCAATTTTTATTTATAAATGGATCTCACAATATATTCACAATATCTTTTTTTAAACCTCTGCAAACACAATAATACACATATTTAGTTGACGAATGAAGTAAAATATTTATTTTTTATTAAATTTTTAAAAAAAGTATTAAAAAACTTATAAATTGTATTAACCAAACACTTTAATAATTTATAAGCTACTCAAAAATAACATTTTATAAATTATTAAAATAATTTATAAAATATTTAAAATAAATTTAGTCAAACACCTCAGTATCTCAGTATCATCGGTGGTGGTGAACAGTTAAAAGCACCTACCAATCACCACTAAAGCACAACATCAAGTAACCCTTTCATATGAATAATTAGATTAATTTTGTAATTATGTACAATTTTAGAATTCAATAAGTGCTAAGACATTTGTCAAATCCATAAGCATGATATATAATTTAAGGGATTGGCACCTCCAAGTCCTATTAGCTTTGCAACACTATAGATACTTTTCAGTTTTCATCAATAAAGGATTATTGTATACTATATTATACTACATCAATCCCAAAATTACTTTCACACTTTCCTTATTTGGACGTCCCAACTCTTCTTTCACACACCTAAAAAGGAAACTTTTTACACTCACAAAAGTCAATAAAATACACTTTTTCTTATTTTATTATTTAACTTTACACTCACATACTTACTTTTTCTTAATTCGCGTGCCCGGAATTATTATGAAAGTAGTTCCGGAACGGAGGGAGCAGGTGTTAACTACATGACCTCTTGTATCTTTATCATTTCATGAGATCGGTGAGGTTGTTATATCAATCCTTAATTTTATTTGATGCTGCTCTTAATTAAATTAACTCCACATGATTCCATGATTTAGTGGTCATTAATCTATGACAAAAAATTCTATAAAATTGGTTAATTGAAACTTTAAGTAAATTAAAATATCACTGCTTAGTATTTTAATACAAGTAATACTGTTTGACATGTTAAATATCATTTTCTTTTAGTGATTTTGATAAAAATATCATATATATTCAAATTTATATTTAAATGGTGATAATTAATATGTTAAAAGGTGATATTCATGTCATCTTAATTCACAAAATACATACTCTTTAACTTTTTTCTTTTAACAAAAAATATTTATCAACTCTTCAAATAAGATAATAAAATAGAACAAAATAATTAAGTCATACAATTCACAAATGACCAAAACTAATAGAAAAAACCAAAGTTATTTTTAACGAATACTCCAAAAGTTCATATACTTATACATAGTGTTATAAAAACATTTTTAATTAATGAACGAAACTTAATCATTATTTTTCTTCTATTCATATCCATATCCATGTACATATAAAATATAGCTAACAAGATTTTGTATGAACTGGTTTCAATTAATATTTAGTTTCCTATTATTATTATTATTATTATTATTATTATTATTATTATTATTATTATTATTATTATTATTATTATTATTTATTATTATTATTATTATTATTATTATTATTGTTATTATTATTATTATTATTAGATGGAGAATAAATGTCCACGAGATTATCTCACACAATGTTCATCATATGATTGAAAGAATAAAAATAATACTCTAGAATATTTTCAAGTTTAAATTTTAAATTTTAAACCGATTAAAGTAACTGTCCTGAAATCTGTAAGAATTGGAGTATTTCTTGTACTCTATTCTTTTAATAAAATTTTATTGACAGCTAAAAACATAATTTTGATAGATGAATGAAATACTATTTTTTGATTAAAAATAATATTTTCTTCTGAATCAAAGGAACATCTTTGTAATATCTAAACGTGTTCGTCCTCTTCAACACTGTTGTGGTTATTGTGTCCAATTGATAGGATGACTCGTTAGATCTCTTTTTTTTGTTTATTTTTTCTGGTGTTCTATAGTAGTTTCTCCCTTTTTTTCTTCTTCTTATTTTAAGTTTTCCCTGTCCGTACTCTGTTAATTGTGAGGATGTCAACACCATTGTGTGTTGTGTTCCCTGTAATGAACTCATGTGTTTATTTTGATGTTGTGTTTGAGTTTCAAATCTGGTAGTGTGCCAAATGATTTGAGATTCTTCAGTTTTTTCTGTTAAAGTGCGAAATGGAAATAGATAGATGTTGATTGATGTAGATGGTGAAAATCACTTTAGTGGAGTGATTTATTTAATATAGAACTTTAAAAATTGGTAATATTCGTATCTATTGTATACTTATCATGTCTCCTCGATTAATTTGGAGTAGTTTATCTCCCTTGGTTGATCAAAATATTAAAAAATTGATCTATTGTAATTTAAAGATTTATCATATATAAATGAGCGTTTTCTTTAAAAGAAAACGTGTTCAAAATTATCACTAAGTATTAATAAAGTAGTTGAAATTATGAGAATAATAAGTGAAAGTGATTTATCGATACTACGAGTAGACTAGCACATATGATATTTCATAATTTTATCATGGGAAAGGATAGGACACGCGTCGATTGATCAACGGTTGACCTAAATCAATTTCGTGAGTGATGTCTATTTTCATCGAAATTACATCTTCGACTTTGGATGCAACGTGGCCCAATGGATATGCGCCAACATATTCTCTTACCCCCCCAAAAAAAAATTGACTGAAAAATTGGAAAAAAAAAAAAACTCCCTACAGGATGGAGGAATTTAAACCATACGAAATGGTACATCTTTTAAGAAAAATATATTTTATATATAAAATAATGGTATATGGGTAAATATATGTATATGTTTGTGAGTGTCCACGTAAATCAATACTTATTTTTGTAATAATGTGCAAATTTATTTGGAATGTCCAAATAAAGAAAGTATACAAATTCCTGTAGTACAAAGAGAGTAATAAACATCAGCAATTTTTTCTATTTAAACAAATAAATAGATTAAGAATAGGAAAAATAAATTTTGAAAAAATCATCCACAAAATTTAAAAACTCGGTCCAATATCAAATTCTCATATAATTGGAAAATCCTAACAAAATTATGTCCATCAGTAGTTATTTAAAATTAAAAGATTAAAAGAAAACTCTCAAATTATAATAATGCTACATATTACAAATGGAGTAAGTTCTCATGTTAATCGAGTTCATATGAATTTAATTTTTCGAGTATCACTGCTATATATACATTATATACATAATATTATTGTTATATATATCTACTATCATTATTTATAAAAATACTTGAGTTTTAAACAATGAAAAGAAATATGCACAAAAGTATTAATGAATATACATGATAATAAACAACATTTGTACATAATAATTATATTTTAAAAAAATTATAAAATCGTTCACAAAATTTACACTAATTACAAATTGGTTTTTTGCAGAAAAAATATATATTGCTATGCAAACATTGTGAACCAATTTGTAAAGGGACAGTTACAAAGAAGGGCATTTTTTAGGTTTATTGCAAAGAGGGGCAAGTGCGTAATTTTTAGAATATTTGCACACTCATTCTGAATGTGATTTTGGGTGTGCATTTTTTATAATTTTTGCACGATTTCCCCTCTTTGCAATTTAAAGGAAAAGTGTGCCCTCTTTATTTTTTCTCATTTATAAATATAATCACTTTTTAAACCACTATATAAATACCCCTTATATTTATAAAATCGAGTTGACGGTGAACTTTTGTTAAACATGTGAATGTATCATTGGTTAACATCAATACAAGGAAACGCACTACTAGGCTAGACTACAATGAATGTTATACTAAATTGATTAAATGTTGAGTATCACTGAATATTGGGAATATTATTGGGTTTTCTAAACATAGAAAAATGTCTTTAGTTTATTCAAATTGTCTTTACTACTTTTGCAAGCTTTCACACATCAATGTGTTGAAACGATCAAAACAATAGTATATTTTTATGTTAGTACATATTTCACAATGGACAAGATGATAGCAAACTAAAGCTAAGTAACAAACACTAGGTTTTTTATGTGGTTTGTAATTATATATTTTTATATGGGTCAAGAGAAAAACTATATTAGTTTATAGTATATTCATCTTCTATAATGGGATTATGCCACCATAATAATATCATAATATTACTCTATTATTGCTTGTGTTGGAATTATGCAGAATTAATTTGTCAAGGTGACTAAGCATTAATTGGTTCGTAGTTAAATATACCTTTATATCATATAAATTTCAAATTTATTTGAAAAAAAAACAATAAAAGAATTGATAACATGTTATCAAGACATGTACGCATAGATATGTTATTTAAAACTTTAAAGTGTAACATTTAACCTTAAATAAGAATAAGCATGCTCATTTGTTCTTTAATATTGTTGGGATTTTCTTAGACATTTGTATTTTATTTTAATTGTACGTATTTCAATTTCTGAATTATTAACGTGATACATACAGTTCGTCGATTATATTTCTATTCTTCACATATCATGCACCCATAATGCGTAACACAAAATCGATCATCAAAATGACATTAGTGATACAAACCACTGTTTTCAGAACCGGACCGAACCGGCCGGTTCAACCGGTTGAACCGGGAACCGGTCACGGAACCGGTCCGGTTTCACCCAAAAAACCGTTTCTACGGTTGAACCGGTCAAAACCGGTCAAACCCGCTCAAAACCGGTCAGAACCGGTCAAAACCGGTTGAACCGGTCAAACCGGCTATTTTTTTAAAAAAGTATTAATATTTATTTTTTTTACTTATTTTTATTTGTCTTCTTAATCCTAATCAAATCAAAAGTCTTAAACTTATTTTTTTTACAAAAAAAAAAATCTTAACAGTGAACTATTAAAAAGAAGTTAAAGAAAACCTACGTTAATTGAGTTATTTTGTCTGTTTTGTATTTTGTGTTGTTATTTTATGATTCTATTGTATTTATTTAATTTTATAAGTGAATATTTATTTTATTTAACATAGAAAATATTAAAAAATAGGTATAAATTATTTTAACGGTTGAACCGCCGATCCAACCGGTTGGACCGGTTGAACCGTGAACCGGTGCCCTGTCCGGTTTGATCACCGGTCCGGTTATGAAAACACTGATACAAACATTCATATATTCTTATTTCCCATGTATATATATATATATACTTAGAGTGCACCCTAGTGTAATCTACATGAGATTTTCTTCTTGGGCAACCTAATAGCATGACTACATATGACTTGATTCTAATTTCTAGACATCTGCACCCAATGTTGTACGATTATGATTAATTAATCAAGGTGATTAGTGCAAGTTGTTAGGACAAAAAAAAAAAAAAAGAAGATTGTACATTTAATAAACTGGCAATGTCTATGAGGGATCCGAATAGTTGGAAAATAATTAAATAACTGATCTTCAATCTTTCAAAAATTATTGCCTTTCGAGTTTTTTTTTTTAAAGGATGGGCCCATTTCCATTAGTATTACTTTAGTGGGTTTTTTTTTTTTTTTTTTTTTTTGAGGGTGGGGAATATTACTTTGATACTTGAAAAATTAGGTCATTTTGCTTTTGGTCGATCTTTAAGTTTCTAAACTTTTAAATTACACTTCACTTTCAAAGTTTACTTTATTAAAGAGTATAAATTACAAATCATCTCACAAAATAATTTTAATCTTAAAATTTAATATTTATCAGATTTCATCTTCAGTTTCACTAATAAAATTCAATTTGAACTCAAATCGATGGTAGAAAAATAAAATAACATTGTTTTAAAGATCAGAATTAGTAATTTTTAGCAAATGTGCTGATATAGCGTCCATGTGATCTAATTATATTTTTTTTCTTTTTGAGATTTTTAAATATACATATTGTGCAATAATTTTGTAAAAAAGAAAAGAGAAATCAAATATAATTAACAGACATATACTCTACATCAATACTCTTGCTGAAAATTATTAATTTTTTTAACTTCAAAATGAGATTGTATCATTTTCTACTGTTAATTTGGGATTAAATTTTGATCATATCAAAAGAATTTGGATTTAATCCAAAACAATATATATATATTTGAGGTTAAATCTATTTAGTCCAAAATTATGGAACGACTTATTATTCCCTTTATTAAACGTTTTAACAAATTTATGGTAAAGTTTGGTTCAAATTCTTTTTAATGGAAATGTTGATGCGAATTATATTGTACAATAAATTATAATAAAAAATTTAAGTATTAATATTTTACTCTAATTTTAAAATAATTAAGGATAACAAATAATTGTTGAGTGAGGATATATTTAAAGAGAAACGATTACAAGGAAAACTTTGGGTAATAATTAATTTATATTAATTTTTATTATCACATACCAAGTACGATAATGATGAATTGACCATATTCAACTCATTTCCATTAAGCACTATGATTATGCATATGTATTCCATTATCATTCACATTAAGTTTTTTCTACCAAGCTAATAGAATGGCTTAATTAATAAAAAATTTAATGATTAAGAACTAAGTAAAAACGTTTGTTATAGTAGGACTTAATTACAAATAAAGAAAATGAAAAATGTATCAATATTCTCCCATGAAAAAATAGTACTCCCTTCGATTCAACTTAAATTCACATTTACTCCCTCTGTCCCACAGGAAATTGCACACTTTCCTTATTTGGACGTCCCACACAAATTTGCACACTACTAAAAAAGAAAATATTAATTTACGTGCACGCTCACAAACCTATACACATATTTACCTATATGTCACTACTTTATATATAAAACACATTTTTCTTAAAAAATGTGCCGCCCCGTAGGATACAAATTCCTACGGGACGGAGGGAGTATTATTTATCACTCTAAATTAAATTGAATTTAATTAATAACTGTAAATTAAATATATGTAAAATAATAAATTGAGATTACATATACAAGTGCAGGAAAGATATAATTATAAAAAATAATATTCTTATTTTATTATTTGTAAAAATAGTGATTGAATAAGATGAGCGATAATTTCCGAAAGTAGCGATTAAGTTTGGGTAAGAGAGTATTTTTTTCCAACCAAAAAATATTATTCTAAGATTTAAAAAAAAAAAAAAGTGTTCCAACTTTATTCTAGTAAAAATAACTATCTTAAAAATATGATATATTAGTTGTTACCTTTAAAATATTATTATTTTTAATAAAAATATTGCTTTTTTTTTCTTTTTTTCCATCTGCACAACACATTACCAATTTATATTAGTACAAAGAATTAATTAATTGTCGTTGAAATCGAACCCCGTAAAAATTCAAATTTCAACAACAAATTGTTATTACTGTGCATATTTTCTGGGAGAAATTGAGAAGAAATTTTGATGTTGTCTTTATATTGGGGAGACAATTTCATTGTGGGTCCCATAAGGCACTACCAAAACTCCACCTAAAAAATAGTTAGAAGGGCTATTGGCACCCGTTTATTTATTTAATGCACCCACTTTACAGTTATATCCGATGGTGTATGCTTAGATAAAAATGGAGTGTGTATAATTGCACTCTAATTAGAAATCAAAGGGATTATTAGCAAAAGTGTTGGTACCTGTGCTACATTTGAGACTTGGTTTTTGCTATAAAGATTGAATTTTTGCTGTAAAGATTGAAACTCGTCCTTTAATTTTTTTAATATATGAATTTTCCTTTTCCAAAAAAATTGAAATTATAATCTCAGTTTTGAAAAATGATCATGTTTTACTTTTTAGGTCATGTATTGAAGGATAATATAAGGTATTCTGAGGTGAATTTATGAATAAAATTGTATAAATTTATGAATAAGCCAAAAGTAGAGAGTACATTATAGGTGTAAGTAATGGACCGACATTCGTGTATACAAGTTGCGTTATGATTTGCACCTCCTGCACGCAAACAGACGTAGAGTGTGGAGGAGCATAAGCCCTTTACTTTCATACAAGCTAAAAGTGGTTACTTCTTATATAATAAGTTCCTCGACAATAATTTTTCAATGTGGGACAAAGTTTTATAACTTTTTCCTTCATTTCCATTTGTTACAATAAACTTAAAATCTCAATTTCTCATTTACCCAAAATCAAAATTGGACGAGTAATATATCGAATCGAACTCTCTTCGAGAAGCACATATTCCAACAATATGTAATGCTGATTTTAGGTTTGTATGCACATACGTAGATAAATTTTTTAACTATAAACATAAATTCACACTTACAAAACATATTTTGTAAATGCAATAACAACAAAACTAATTATAATTTATAACTAGGGAAAATCACATCATGATTCAAAAAATTAATATTATTTACAAATTGATTATGTGCAGAAAAAAAAGTGCTTTTGTGCAGGAAAAAACCTACTTCTGTGCAAATATTATGAACAAATTTATAAATATAGTTTGAACCAAAATGTAAATCACCCTTATAACTAGGTGAATTTTTATATCAAGGTATATAAATTTCAATGGTTACAAAGACAAATTAGGAAGAAACTTAACTAGTGAACATCAGAAAATTAAATTGCAAATGAGTTAAATAAACAAAACAACAATCTATAAATAAAACTCGATGGAGTACCAAATATGTGTTGTAATCTTGAGAGGAAAGCGTAAAGTAAAAGACACAGTATTGATGACCCAGTTCGTCACGGAGTGACTACGTCTGAGGGCGACCAAGCCAGGAGATTATGCTAATATGAACTGCCGTTTACAATGATATGAAGTGTAGAGTACATAATACAGGGAACGATACTATATATATATAATACCTAACCCTAAGTCTTGTGGGCCTAAAGCCCACTGGATATATCTAATATTATATCCACACAATATAATAATATATTTACATATATTATAACACTCCCCCTTGGATATAATAAGACAAGGAAGAATGCAAGTGTTACTTTGTGAAGTGTTACAAATGGCCTCGAGGATACAATCATCAGGATTGTTTAACATTTGTTACTCCCCCTGAAGATAACAACCTTCCAAGTCGATGCATCCCGATTCCATGTACGTACTTTTCAAAAGTCGAAGTGGGAAGGGATTTAGTGAACAAATCAGCTAGATTGTCACTTGAGCGTACTTGTTTTATCGTGATCTCACCACTCTTTTGGAGTTCGTGAGGATAAAAGAATTTTGGGGATATATGTTTCGTCAAGTTCCCTTTGACATAACTGTTGCTCATTTGTGCAATATATGCAGCATTATCTTCATAGATAATTGAGGGGCTTAAGTCAACAGAAGGGATACCACACGAATCGTGAATGTGTTTTACAAGGGACTTTAACCATACACATTATCGTGCAGTTTCGTATAGAGCTATGATCTCTATGTGGTTTGACGAAGTGGTCACCAAAGTTTGTTTGACAGATCTCCATGAAATGGCTGTACCACCACAGAGGAAAACATAACCCGTTTGTGATTTCACATTATGGGGATCAGATAGATAACCAGCATCAGCATAACCTATAAGTGTTTTGTCTTGGTTTCTTTGATAGAAAAGACCAAGATCTTGAGAACCTTGAAGATATCGTAAGATATGTTTCACATCATTCCAATGTCTCCTTGTAGGGGAGGCACTGAACCTTGCAAGTAGATTGATTGCAAAGACAATATCGGGCCTAGTGCAGTTTGCAAGATAGAGCAGTGCACCAATTGCACTTAGATATGGAACTTCAGGTCCCAATAGCTCTTCGGTATCTTCTTTAGGTCTAAATGGGTCCTTTTCCAAATCAAGGGAACGGACAGCCATTGGAGTGCTTAAGGGATGAAATTTATTCATGTGGAATCTCTCCAACACTCTCTTTAGGTAAGCTGATTGGTGTATCAGTATTCCTTCAGGAAAATGCTCGATCTGCAGACCGAGACAGAACTTGGTTTTACCCAAAGTTTTCATTTCAAATACAGTTTTTAAGATTGAACTTGCTTCTTCAATCTCTTTCCTTGTTCCGATAATGTTTAGGTCATCCACATACACTTAGATGATGCAAAAACCATTAAGGGATTTCCTAATAAAGACACAAGGAAAAGCCTCGTTATTTACGTATTCCTTCTTCAAGAGGAATTCGCTTAGTCGATTATACCACATACGACCTGACTGTTTTAAGTCATATAACGAGCGTTGCAATTTAATGCTGAACATACTACGATGTTCGTTATTCCTCATTTGGGAATAGTTAATCCATCAGGGATTTTCATATAAATGTCAGAATCTAATGATCCGTATAAGTATGCGGTAACTACGTCCATTAACTGCGTTTAACTGCCAGGGATATATGGCAGAACTTTATAATGCTAACAACAAGAGAATTTGTTTGATCACATCAAACTCAATAATGGGTCACTGCGAAAAACCCTTAAGCTGTTAATCTCGCTTTGTATCTCTCAACTTCATTTTGTTTCGTATTAATACCCATTTATATCCTTCAGGGATAAAATATTTAGGGGGTATGTACGATAGAACAAAACAGTTTATTTTGCGAGTCTAGCTCTTCCATATTTGCTTCTTTCTATTGCATCTAATCAAATTTAGATACTGGTACCAGATTTTAGAAAGAGCAACTATGGGTACGAATATGTTGTCGACAACAGTGATATGTTTGTCTCCTGTGTTTATTTAAGATTCATGTAAACCAGATCTTGATCATTTCCCATTGATCTGGGTGTTCCGCAATCCTAGTATTTTGATTGCTATGTGCACGTACTTTTTACTAGGATTTCTCATCTTCAGGACGAATCTCTTCATGAGATTTCATGAGTGACTGAATATATTATTAGCATTAATATACCATGGTTTTGTGTAAGGAGGTTCATTACGCTTCTGGCGTATAGGGGCATCCTTAACTATTCACAGTCACTTCATTTATAATCAGTAATGCATTTGATAATGCATCTGGCAGATTACTTGCTGATTATTGCAAGTTTATTTTCTTTTGAACTTTTGGTTCAAGTTTGACTAGTGCGTGGGCCTAAGTATTGAAGATCTTTTGTGTTCCACATAATTTCACGGCATTTATTAATTGTGGTATTTTTCTCTCACCCTAAGGCCGGAAATAGATCTTCGTCAAATGTGCAGTCAGTGAAACGGGCTGTAAACTGATCCTCAGTTAAAGGCTCGAGGTATTTAAGTATTGTGAGAGATACAAAATTGATGTAAATACCGAGTTTCCTTTGTGGGCCCATAGATGTTCGCTTAGGTGGTGGTATTGGAACATACACTGCACAATCGAATGTTCACAGATGGGAAATGTTATGTTCATTTCCACGCACGAGTTGAATAGGAGAATATTCATGATATGCAGTTGGTCGGAATTGGATTAGTGGTGATGCATATAAGATTGCATGCCCCCAACATGAAACAGGTAAGTTCATTTTTTGTAGTAGTGATCTAGCGATTAATTTAAGACGTCTAATTAATGATTCAGCTAGACCATTTTGAGTATGAACATGAGGGACCGAATGCTCCACTTTGATTCCCAGTGCCATGCAAAAATCATCGAATGCCTTAGAGGTGAATTTACCGGCATTATCCATACGAATGGATTTAATAGGATGATCTGGGAATTGAGATCTCAACAGGATGATCTGTGCAATAAGCTTTGCAAAAGCAGTATTGCGAGTGGATAGCATCGTTACATAAGTCCACCGAGTGGATGCATCTATTAGGACCATAAAATACTGAAATGGTCCAGATGCTGGATGTATTGGTCCACAAATATCTCCTTGAATCCGTTCAAAGAATTTAGGAGATTCAGTTCTTACTTTACTACTAGAAGGACGAATTATGAGCTTACCCTTTGTGCAAACATCACATATGTATTCATTAACAGAAGGGATTCTGTTGTGTGTTATGTTATGGCCAGATGAATTACATAGAATCCGACGCATCATGGTTTGTTCTGGATATTTTAACCGCTTATGCCATAGTTTGAAAGAATTTGGATCATTAAATTTTAGATTAAGAGCCATATGGAGATTTGAGGGTCTGATGTATGTATAATACAAACCAGACGAGAAAGATGGAAGTTTTTCGACAATATATTTACGATAATTCAAATAGTGAGTCATCAACATATATTCACTATTGTCCTCAGTATTTGTTTCAATGTGATAGTCATTCTGTCGAATGTCTTTGAAACTGAGGAGGGTACGCTTTGATTGTGGAAACAATAAAGCATTCTCGATTATTAATTCGGTACCCATAGGTAGAATGATCGAGGCTCTTCCGGAGCCAACGATTTGTATGTCATCATCGGAAATAGTAGTGACACTTCCTTTCTTTTCAATTAATGTTTGGAAAAATTGTCTATCTTTTAAGATAGTATGTGTAGTAGCACTATCTACTAAGCACAAAACATTAATCTCCATAAGCACACAAGTGTATGTTTAGATACGTTTAGATATGAGGAATGCTAAGGAGAGCCAAGATTACAGACGCTGACTGATCAGCCGCACAAGGGATCACTTAGGTCCTACTTTATCAAAAACGTATTAAATTTTGTAGTCAATAGTCATATGTGCACCCAAGAGGTCATCCTTTGTCTATGACAAAGCCTGCTTTGGGCAGGTCGGTGTGGTGTGTTTCACCGTGATGAGCCTTCCCATTTTTGTCTTTTAGCATACCTTGATACGCCTCCACCAAATGTTTTGGTGTATGACACAAGCGAGACCAATGGTCGTCGCATCCACACTTGTGACAGACTTGTTTGTTCTGTGCACGTGAGCTCGATGGTTTATCTTGAGGTGCATAATTATCAGTTGCACTAGATTGTGCATTGTTGCGACCTCTACCTCTTCCCCTACCACGACCTCGACTTCGGGTCGATCCGCTTCCCCCACTCGCCTCATTTCCTTTTCCATGTGTATGACCTTTATAGTTCCTCCGAGTAGCATGTGCTTCAGGCACAGCTTGTGAGCCAACCGGTCTAGTATTGTGATGTTTCATCAACAATTGGTTGTGCTTTTCTGCAACGAAAAGTGCAGAAATGAGGTCGGAGTGTGATTGATACTCTTTGGTCGTGTACTGCTGCTGGAGTACAAGATTACTAGCATGGAATGTGGAAAGAGTTTTCTCGATCAACTGATCATCAGGGATCGGTTCACCGCACAGCTTGACCTGCGAAACTATGCGATGTAGGGCGGAGTTGTACTCCGTCACAGACTTGAAGTTTTGGAAAACGAAGTGTTATCCATTCATGTCTGGTTTCGAGGAGGATCACATTTTGTTGTTGTTGGAATCGATCCTGGAGGGATTTCCACAACGTCAATGGATCTTTTTCAGTGAGGTATTCGTTCTTAAGATCTTTGTGAAGATTATGTCTTAAGAAAATTAGAGCTTTTGCCTTTTGGACAGTTGTGGATTTAGATGGTTGTCTAGTTGTGTCGGTAAGGTCTTTAGAGACAAGGTGAGTTTCAACGTTGAGAGCCCATGTCAAATAGTTATGGCAATCAAGTGTCAATTAATCGAATTCACATTTAGTGATGTTTGACATGTTTTTGCTACAAAAATTAATAAATGGAAATTTATTAAAATTATTTGTTTGTAGCTTTTAATAATTAAGGCTCAATCATAAAAATGCTAAGACAAAAATTAATAATTAATTATAGGGGGTATTGATATTTTTGGGTGTATGATTTTTATGAGACATTTATTAATGGGACTTGAACCCAAAAATAATTATTGACTAAGGCCTTAAAAAAAATTTGTTTATTTGAGCTTTCATAATACCATTATTAATTTTTATTAATGGGACTTCGGGCCCAAAAATAATTATTAGGATCTAACTAAATTAAAATGCACAATCAATTATATTAAAAAAAATGGCCCAAGTAAAATGTTTTTTTTTTTATAAATTAATGTAAAGGGCTCGGCCCATTTAGGAAAACAGGCCTAACCACGAAATTAATAAGGAAAGGCCCAGGATTAGGCGGCCCATTTTAATATAGTAGCCGAAAATAATAAGATAACAGGAGTCAAGATTCATTATAAGAATGGCCCAATTTGAATGTTCTTATGGCCCAAAAGAAATGGCTTGCAGTCTGGGCTTCAAAATAATTTTTTTTTGTTAATGGCCATCAGGGCCGATTTTCCTTTATTAAAAAATGGCCCATATACAAAATAGAATTAGGGCTCGATTGACTTGGTTTTCAGATACAACCATGAATCAGGTAATGGGTGAGAAAATCGGCGGAATAGCTGCGACCACGACGCTGACGTGTAATCGCCGTTAATGGAAGGCGGAGTTCACGCGGCGCTTGCCGACACGCCGTCACGCCAGGGGCGCCGTCTTTGCAGAACAGAGCATCGTCATGATTCCGGCGTGAACCAGAGGCGCGCCGCCTCACGCCGTCGCCTCATCGGCTAGGAGCTGTCGCAGCGTCGCACGGGCACCGCCGTGCTTTGGCTGATTTACGATCGCCGGCGCCGAACACCCTGTGCTGCCATCGTGGCGTTTGCACAGGGGTTGCGTTGCGTACAGCCGCCGTCGTGGCGCGAGGCCGCGCTCACGCTGCAGCCGTCGCGGTCGGCGCGGAGCATGGGTCGCTGCCATATGATCACACAATGCCGTCACGGCATGCCGGAGGCGTCGTCGTGTGTAATCAGGGGTCGCGGCTCACTTCAGGGAGCCGTTCAGGCGCGTAGAGCCGCCGGTCTCATGCCATTGCGGCCGTCTCGACAGTTTTGCCGTCGCTCATAGCCATGTAAGGCGGGGCCGTATCGCCGTCCGTCAAGGCCGCTTCAGGGGCCGACGGAGTCGCGGAATTGGAAGTCGCGCGGCGTATACACATGTAGGACTCGATTTCATTTTGGGCAATTTGGACAATTTCTGATTGTCGATTTGGTCTCTGAAACTGGTATTTCGATTTCTAGTTTTCGAAACAGAGTATAGGGAATCGATTGAAAGAATGCCCAAATAAAAAAATTCCAGATTTTGGGGGTTTTCAAAATATTGGGTCTGATAAATGTTGGTATCAGATGGGTTTCGAAATGGTGTTTTTGATATAGGATCATCGAAGACGATGATTTTTTTATTTTTGGTTTTGTTATGCAGAAAACAAATATACACGCATATACTCAAGACAGATTAGAAATTCAGAAAGTTAGAAATTCAGAAAGTTACATTTACATCATTATAAGCATACAAATAAGGACATGTATCCAGAGATAATATGCCAGCGTATATAATCAGAAACAAATTAAGCATCTATAATCAGATCATATGATTTGAGCATATGGATAAACAACTAGATTGTAAAGCTTGCGATATTGTCAGAATATGTATAATAAAATCGTGTGATTGTGGGTGCTTAGAAGCATATTCATCAACAGTGATATAACCATATTTATCAACAGTGATATAAGCATATTCACACAAGCATATACGGGACCATGTAAACATAAGAAATCACATATTCTGCAGGATATCAAAATCATGGATTTACTAAAAAAAAAATTCGGATTAATGATAATCACGAAACTTACGGTTTCAGCAATTTATTAAAATTAATCCCGATTGATTTGATCCCGAAAACAGCTGGAGCAATCCTCTCGTAAATCCTTAACGCTCGTAGAGACTCGTGCTGATAACGTGTTGTAATCTTGAGAGGAAAGCGTAAAGTAAAAGACATAGTATTGATGACCCAGTTCGTCACGGAGTGACTACGTCTGGGGGCGACCAAGCCAGGAGATTATGCTAATATGAACTGCCGTTTACAATGATATGAAGTGTAGAGTACATAATACAGGGAACGATATTATATATATATAATACCTAACCCTAAGTCTTGTGGGCCTAAAGCCCACTGAATATATTTAATATTATATCCACACAATATAATAATATATTTACATATATTATAACAATATGTACCTACATCGTTATCATGTTTCCCCAATCCTTTATTCCTTCATTCTCAATTTTCTAAAATAGCTATTTTTGTCCCCCACAAGCATTAATGTCAACTTTCTTATCCAACTTTTTTTTTTGTTTAAAAAAAGGTAAAATAATTGGGAAATTCCAACACTTGTTTGTGCATGCAATAATCGCAATATCGATGCGTAGAGTTATTTTCTTATCTGACTAAGGAAAAATGACACTTGACACAATTAAAGATGCCAACTCAACAAATTTGGGACCTGATTTCTAAATTGGATTAGACCGATTTACCAATAATCTCTTTTACAATTCGTTTTTTTCTTTTTTTAACAAGGGAAATGATCTTTTACAAATATAAGTAAATCGAGTACAATAGATCACTTACCTAACCCCTTGACAACCCAACGGAATACAACTACTCCAAACCAATCGAGAGGAAATGGAGAGTCCACAACAAGACGCTAACAATTTTGAAGCTATTAAGATATCCCACATCGGTATTGAGTGTGGTCTTGGGTGGGCTTATAAGTCTGGGCAATCCTCTCACTTACAACCTAGGTTTTAAGTGTAGAGTTAAGCCTCCATACATGGTATCAGAGCCACCTCTCTACCCGATGTGTGGATCCACCTGTGGAACTACGTGTCGAGCCAGATGAGCCTCTTACGTGAGGGAGGGTATTAAGATATCCCACATCGGTATTGAGTGTGGTCTTGGGTGGGCTTATAAGCCTGGGCAATCCTCTCACTTACAACCTGGGTTTTAAGTGTAGAGTTAGGCCTTCATACAGAAGCTCTATGGCAAATAACACACCCCACACTAAGGTGATTTTTCACCATCTAAAATCAGCATCTATCTCGAACCAAGCCCAACTGAAAGTCCCATAGGATTCATAATCATCTGGCACACTACCAGATTTGAATCTTAAACATGACATCAAAGTAGAAGCACCAAATTAAACTATAATAGACACCACACATGGTGTAGATAACCTCACAACTACTAGAGTCGGAGAAGGAAAATAAATAGACGACATAAATAAAAGACTAAACTGCAGAAATTTAAAACAAACAAAAGAAATAACATAAAAGAAAAACAAGATTTAACGGGTCATCCTACCAAACCATACCGTATTTACGGTATTGTTGGTAAGGATGGACCCGTTAAAACAACTGAAACAACAAGGAAGGCAGATGGCGGAGACGCTGATTTGAACGGTCCTCAAAAAGATCTAAGAGGACTCCCGGATGGCGAGCGACTGCAGGATAGAAGGGAGCGGCGGATCTGATTTTCTTTTTCTTAGATCTGAACGGATCTAAAAATTGGTATCGCGGACTAAGATTGGGGAATCACTAGAGTCACGCACGAATCGGCGGCCGCCCACGAACACACGGCTGAGTTTTGTTGAAAGGGGAAACTGATGGAGGTGCGGCGCACTAAGATTTCTCGTCGGCGACGGGGGAGAGAAGTAGGGTTTTTAGTCTTTTACAATTCGTTTTGTTGTACTATAATAATTGCATTGCAATAGTGTAATGTGTTCCAAATGACCGTGTAACTCAAATGTAATTTTAAACAGTTACACCAATTATTTTCACAAAAATCACACATATATTATTATGAAAAATGTATTTTTAAAAAGTTAATTTTCAGTAATAGCAGATGTAACTTTTTAAAAATGCATTTAAATTGCACGTTGTATTTCATGCGTAAGATAGTTACTCATAATAGTACAAAGAGGGACAAATGTGCAAGTTTTAGAATTTTTGCAACTCATTCTGAATGTGATTTTAGATGTGCATTTTTATAATTTTTGTACACTTGCCCCTCTTTACAGTTTAGAGAGAAGGGAGACAATTCAAAATACCCATTTTCAACTTCAAAAGATTTATTTTACCCACTTCAAATATAAATAACTTTTTCTATCCATTTTCAATTTCAAACAATTTTTTTACCCATATGGCCCACAAACATCATCATCTAGTTATTCCACCTCACTCCACCCTATCCTACCCTATCCCACCCTATTTGATATTTATATTATTTAACATTATTAAATATTATATAATAATAAATAACAATGAAGTTGTAAAACATATCATTTTAATAAATTAACTAATTATAATATTTTTATCATATATATGTGATTATTTGAATTTTTTATTTAGACTATTTTAATGTACAATGCATATTAATGAATATTATAATATAAAAGTTAAATTTTAATGCAAATTAATGAATACTATAGTTTTTTAAATTATATAAAAATATTTAATTTGTGATGTTTGAAAATATATCTATTAAAATTTAATTAACACGAGAGCATTATCCACATCAAAATTAGATCAAAATTTAAATCTCTACCGAATTGTCTTAAAAAAATTTAATTATAAACTTTATTTTTTATTAACCGCGTATCGAATCAGTGATTAATTAATAATTTTTTTATACAAAAGTACTAATTAAAAAATATACAAAATATTTGAAATAGATTAAAATAACATATGAATGATGGAATAATAAACAAGATGGTTAGTTGATTCCATATTGGTTCTTCTACTTATTCATGTGCACAAATTAATTAAATATTAATTGATAAAATTATAGAATTATAAATAAATAAAATTCAATTATATATTGAATAGTTTGTACTCTAATATTTATAATACAAAGTCAAACCTAACACCTATAGGATAGTGTGATTATAAGAATAAAGTGGGCCCCAATTTAAAGATATTAACTTTTTTATACCCATTTTAGGGAAAAATATTTTTTTTGTCCTGTAAGTTTGCCTCTTTTTGATTTTGGTCCTACTAACTTTCAAATTTTGATTTTCGTCCTGTAACTTTATCTCCTTTTGATTTTGGTCCTATTAACTTTCAATTTTTTTATTTTTGTCCTATAACTTTACCCCTTTTTTATTTTAGTCCTATAACTTTACCTCTTTTATACATGAATGGGGTGTCATAGGACCAAAATCAAAATGAGGTAAAGTTACAGGACGAAAATCAAAATTTGAAAGTTAATAGGACCAAAATCAAAATGAGGTAAAGTTACAGGACAAAAATAATAATTTTCCCCCCATTTTATAAGGGTATATAGGTCTTATATTATAAGGTGGGTATAAAAAAGTTTTTAAGTTAGATGTGGGTAAAATAAATTTTGAGAAGTTCAAAATGGGTATTTTGTGGTATTATCACTAGAGAGAAAGTGTGTCTTTTTTGTTTTTTGTTTTCTCTAGTTTATATATCTTTTAATGCGATATGTCTAGCAGTTATAATTGAAGCCTAGATATTAATACAACTAAAATATGAAACTAATTTTGATTTAAACATGAAGATTAGATTTTTTTATGAAAATAATTATTGAATGACCATTATGACCTAGTAGTTAGGTAAATGTACACTACGTTTTGGCAATAAAATGTCTCCATGAATTCAAATAAAGTGCATGCATGCATGAAATAGTACTTTTGACACGCCTTTCCAATTATGTTTTCCTTTACAAAGTGACACTCCCAACAAATTGCAAATTGGCCCCTCTTACTTTCCATATTTAGCAGATAATTAATTACTCCATAAATTCGAATTTCCAAAAGGAGAGAAACAATATGGGCTTAACACCATACAAATTCTTCAAATAATCGACATCACGAGACCTCAAATAATTTGAGTTCTACTATTTATGGCAAAGAAGTATTATTTGCTCGATAAAAAAATTGACATATATATGAGAATAAGAAAAAAGAGAAAGTGATTATAAAAATTATGTATTTGTTTGAATTGTGCTTTCGCATTAGAGTTTGGCAGTCACAAATTACTGAAACTAAATTACTCATTGAAGAGTAAAGTTATTAAATAGTAATTCTATTATATAAAATGTCGATAAATGATGTTATTCTTATTCCTTCCCAAATTATATATATATATATATATATAATTTATGTAAAATGTCGATAAATGATGCTATTTCCTTCCCAAATAAAATTCATATTATACTTCTATACCTATACTTTTCAAATAATTAATTTATAAAATTATATTTGTACATAAATTAAAAAATTATTATATACTTATAAAGAAAAATAAATCTACATAATTAGAATGGAGGGAATAGTAAATTTTGATGGAATTCATCAAGAGTGGCAGAATTAAAATGATATAATCACCATAAAAACAAACATACGAAAACAAAAAAACCTTATCTTCGACTCTATTGCTGAGCATCAACCTAGTAATAATAACATTATAATACAAGTCCTCCTGTGTAATAAAGCTTTACACCAATTATCATCCTTATACTTTCTAGTCTATGATACAATGTAGGATTTTAGTTACCTCTAAATAAGTGCTTTTACCTAAATTAAAATACATTTAAGCCTCTAGTCCTCTACCGGAATCGAATTACAGAAAATAATTTACATTGCTAGTCCCTGCTCATACCGATGACTGCACGGCAAGAATTCAACGCCATCCCCAAGACGCTACGATTCTTGGCCCTCGCATGAAAAAATCGGAGGTTGGATGGCACTGAATACGGGCCTCTGATAGCCCGGTCTGTGAATGACTGCCACATTCGGCCCTCACAACAGGGCCTGCAATCAACGGAACAAATCTGGGAATGACCACATTATAAACTTTGCAAAGATGTCGGTTTCTAGGAACTCTATGTGGGCGGCCCGTCCAATTATGGTATTTATGTTTCTTCCTTGGACAGAGATGTCGAAATTGACATCACATCGCATGAAGATACGATGATCAGAGGAAGGAGCTCGTATTTGTTCTAAGCAATCGTTTAGCATCTCTAAGAAAAGTTTGCCTTTTTTTGAGTAGTCTCCTGAAGATGCAGGGCACATTTCGATTCTAGCAGAGTGATATGGAACGTAGCCATCCTGAGAAACACGAGATCAATCAGCTGTTTCGTATAAGAAATCTAACTGCTAGAATGAGATGAAATTATCTCGTATATTGTTACATGTTAAAAATACAATTATTTCGACGAAAAGATATCTGATGATTCCATACACGTTGAAGGAAACATTATCTGATGATTTCAGAATACCTGAGGTGAAGATAGCAAAATAATGTTTCTGAAATGCTCCAACGTCTTCTCCTAAAAAAGGTTCAAGAAAAGATCGTCGGTGCATCAAAAGAACATGACAATAATAATAATACAACTAACAGATTAATGACTAAAAAAATGACTACAACTAACTGATTCCCAAGGGTAACTATTAAGTACCTTGCTTAGTTTGTACAAGAATGTATTGTACAGATCAGGATCGTCGGTGAAAGTCAGCTGATGAATGCACTGTGTGCCCTTGAGCTTCTTCAAGAGCCACAAACCCCCATTAAATAAAGAGTTTGAGCTATAAAGATAGCCAAGATGAGGGCCAGAGACCGAGAGATACGTATGCAGAAATCTCAGATATGGTTCCATAATGCTCTCTGCAAAATAATATATTGAAAATTAGTGGTGCACATGTTAACTGGACAAGAGATTTATCGAGCCTCAGAGCCTCAACCTGTCAGAGCTGTTCTCAAAATGATATTTCCAATGGAGTGTCCTACAAAGCTAAGCTTAATTGTTCTCAAGACCCCAGATCTAGACGCCTTATCCATTTTCTTCTTCACAAAAGATACAACTTCTTTAGCTAACCTTTGACCCATTTCTCTAAAATCTCCTGATGTTTTCTCTTCATTGACTTCTGACATAAGAAATTCCACCTTTGGATCTATAAGAAGCCATTGGTTTCGGACAAGCCGCAAGTCCAGATGATGTCCCTGCACATAGAAGTGAACATTTGTAATTAAAAGGTGTGTACTATTACACCGAGGACAATTTGTAAAACATGGCCATGATTGATTTTACTTTTCGGAGAAAAAATCATCATGATAGGATATTGACTTTGAGCCACAAAAAGTTGGATGTTGAATATATCTGCATGTCATTATACAATCTACCAATACATATTAATTTCCAGCATACCCAATACGCAAATAATATCTATAAATTCCAGGAGCACACCGTTGCAAATAAGATTACATTAGTATAACAAAGATAAGTGTTACTCCAAATCTTTGTCTTAATATTCCTATAGAAAATAATCAGAAAACCATATGAATATTGAATTTTTATTTCAAGAGTTTGGACAAGATTTCCATAGAATTGAGGAATTAGTATCCTAAATCCTAAATCCTAAACTGGTTCTGATTTGAACATCATTCTGACTCTAACAGCAGTAGTTGAGAGACTAAGAGGAACCAAGAGAAGGCAAGGTAATTGTTCTTTCAGCTCGATAACTGAATATTCTTATCTACTGTAAGCCTTCTTTGTGTATATTAAGTATCACAAAGCAACTCGTCCTCATACATCAGGAGACAAAACCAGAGTTAATACATTTATTGGAACCTTCAAAACATAAGCGAAGCCCTTAACAACAAATTTAATCAGTTAACGATTAAACTTCCAGAGCCATGAATATATATATATGCTAAACTGAAACTTAGATATCTTATGCACATTATATAACATGCCTGGAATCCATGGACAAAAACAACAATCCTCAGTACACGACCATTTTGACGAGGGGTTCCCAATTGCTTGCTTGAGGGAGCGGAGTTAACACCAGCAACCAAGCTATGCGTATCTTTCTGGTCCAGTGTGTTAAGGTAAGAATCTCCAGTGCCTGAACGCACAGGTGCATTGACAACTCGTTCCACAATTACAATGGGAATGTGTGATGGATCTTCAAAAATATGCAAGTCTTGTATAGAGCGGTTGTTGATCTGCAGTACAGCAATAGATACTTATATCTCCACCCAACTGAGACTGAATAATGCAGAAATTTTAAAGAGAACTCACCCGCATCTGCGCAATACTTCTCCTGTGAAGCTCTGCTCTCATAGCTGCATTTTGTGAGGGCTACAGCCATTTGAAAAAAAAAAAAAAAAACTCATCAATATATCTAATTGAAAAAGGAATGATGATAAAGAATAGGATTATAAGTGGTAGACTTACATCTCCAGTTAACTTCCATAGGGAGGATCCTCTGCCACGTAATCCACGGACGGAGGTCTCCTCCACCGCACTGCTTATATACTGACGGGGCATTTCTACTTTGGTGTGTACCATCCAGATTGACCATTCAGCTTTGCGGTCAACAGCCCACTGATTGTGGAGATATTCAACAATCTTCTTTATGTTAGCCCTGGAAGGAAAAGTGTGCAGTAATTTATTCATTTACAAGCTGCCCCAAAAGATAATCACACTTGGACATTAAGCACAATGAAAAACAGAAGCATGTCCCAATTCTACAGTATATTTGAAAATAGTATAGTATGTATATTCCTATAAACCATGCTTTCCCCTCCAGAATGTGAATCTCTAAAAAGAAATTCTAAGAAAAGGAGTTATATGGAATATCATACAACTCCACAAACATTGCCCTAGCAGAAGAGCAACCTATTCTATCTTAGCAGAACACATCCTTTCAATTAAAACAATAACCATAAAAATGCATAATTTCATAATGCTTCGTGATACCAAATCTGGAAATAGTTTCAGCAACACAACTCAAATGGTAAGATCACCAGATTACATCAAGGCTACTGTTCTTGCAAGATATAGCATTGGGATTTGGGAGAACAATGCAAGAAACAACTAGTTATTAAATCTGGCCATTGGACATTGCACAAGAACCAAAATATAAGCTAAAACAAAAAAACTCTAGTATTGTTCAGGAATACAGGAGGACATCTCTTTGTAGTTTTCAACCAACCTAATTTTCCCTCACCTGATGAATCCATCTTGTTGTTCACATTACTTAAATGCAAATAACAGTATATAGGAAGAATAAAAGAAAAAAGAAATTGGAAAAGCTGAAGATTCGGCTGTAACATAGAGAATTAGCAAGAAGCAACCAAAAAAAATTAAGGGAAGAAACAAACCTGTGGAAGTGTAGAAACCCACTCCACAAGTAGGATACATGAGAGCCAATCAAATCAAATGACTTGAGTAGTTCATCCTCAGAGAATGAACTAAGAAAACCATCATGCTGAAGATCAACCTCGCCATTTTGTTTCTGTTCAATGGGAATAAATATCATAACAAAATAGATCAGAGGCCAGAAGAGATTTACAGTGACAAAAGGTATTAGCCTCAAATAATTGAACTACCTCCATAACACCATTGGGTTTGCTTGAAACTTGCTCTGAAGCTTTAGAATCTGTTAACTCCTGATGTGATCTTCCAGTGAAACCAAATAATGTTTCAGAAGTAACTTCTTTAATATCAATTGGTTCATTGATAGCTTTGCTGAGCTTTAGTAACTCTTCAACAAGTATGTCATGGGCACATGATATAGCTTTCAGAAGCATAATCTGTTCAAGCAATGGCAAATTAACAAGAAATTTACCCACAATATTTAGTCTGTTGATTAACAAGACTAGAGACTGCATAGAGTTGGAATAGCAACACATGCACAAACATACATACAAGAGGACAATTTCAACTATATTGGCAACTGGAAGTCCAGAGAAAAGATTTTTTATGAAACAGAGAGCGTGAGAGGCAACTCTATCTGAAATAAGAATAGTCATGGGAGCAAAGAAGAGCCAACTATAGACATACTTGCTTTGATTTATCATGCTCTTCCGCCATATCTTTTTCATGAGCAGTAGGGTCACTGAAACAACAGAAGTCGCTCATTATTTCAACTGAATGTTTATAATAATAAAAGGCTTGCCCAAAAATAAAAGAAAAGACCTCACAAAGTTACAGAATTAAAAGGATAAGAAGAAACATGGCAAATAACTAAGAATCATGGTATTTTCTCAATACAAATCTGGCACTATAAATTCTTCTTCGTTTACTCTTTTTCCAGTAAAAATATATATATCAGCTTTAGTGTGTCTTGTGATTTATCTTCTTTTAGTCCTGAAACTTGTAATATCTACACGAACATTGTTGTTACTCTAGAAAGTAACATAATCTGTCAAACATTGCTTATTCGCAGACGAAGTACATGTGGATAGATGACTAGAAAATAATTGCCTATGGTTTAGTTCCAAGCCTGTTTAATAAAGACCAGACCAATAATGTGCAAGCAATATCATTTGAACAAAGATGGACACAAACCTTGGTACCTTCAGCGACGAAGTATAAACTCCAGTTTTCAGCAGGCTGGTATGTACACTTGTATCAACTAACACAGCATGAAATGCATCAAAATGAACTGGGCAATAGGCATGCAACCCTAAAAGAGCTTTGGGTGGGAGTCGAAATTCATGGACTGCAGCAGGGGATGTACTTAAACAAGCCTCGACATTATACCTAGAACAGTACATTAAAATCACCAAGGTCAATTTTAAAAAGAGTAAATGTATTTAAAAATTTCTTTCAGACAGTAAAAACATGTTGTTTCACAAGAAAGACATTATAAACATTGATTATGTATACTAACCTGTTCTCCAACACAGGAGTGTACAACAGCTCAAACTTTAGAATAACAGCAGAGTTGGATGGGCCCTGGAAATTAAAATACCAATCTAAGTATCAGAAAAACTGAGGAACTAATTTAAATGTGCTGCATGTCCACACCTCAAAAGCAGGGAGAATATTACCTCAAATTTGCTAAGAGATAAATTGAAAGAGACCATCATAGCTAAAAGAACATCCTGTCTCGCATATCTGATTCGAAAAGGTTGTGTTGAAAAGCTATAGTCAGAGTCATCAATTCTCCAGACCCCATATATATCATCAGAAGCCATATCGGGTGCTGCTCGGGTAGACAAAATATGTCAGGTTCTCTAGCTCTAAGATAAGCCAAAGTGCAAGTGATAAATTGAACATGTGAATCAATATAGTTAAAAAGATGGTTGGCTAAAAAACCCACCATTGAGATGGCCCTATTTACAGAAGCTCCCATGTAATTCTATAGAGTAAAAAATACCTCCTTAAATTATATCAAACAAATACCATTCACGTTTGTCTTTGTATAGCAAATAGAAAAAGCACTTGACATCTCATCACAATTAATATAAAAATATGCTTAACTTGCAAAATGAATACATGCATCAATTATGTATGTCTGATATTTAAACAGGGGGTACCGAGTTAGAAAATATGCCAAACCTTAGTCGTGGTTTTTCTAAGTAAACCGAATAAGAAACTTAGTATAAAGAAGCAACTACTAGAAAATGCTATAGTTAAATCGGTTTTCAAAATACGTCAACGTCAACTACGCAAAAAATAGTAATACGTTATTTGTCTCCTGGTGAGTTAAAAGCAACAATCCCTCTAGGGAGAGAAAACATTGGACCTTATTCTTTGCCAAATTCATATTCTGAGAAGAACATTAAGAACTTAAACTAAAACAATTTATATATCCAAGTTCGTTGTAAAAGAGAAACAGAGAAATACATTGGAAGATACCCAAGATAATGCTATGGAAGAACCATCAGAATTTTGCAATACAACACATTATAGTGCCAATGTGCCATTAATCATCTTAGAGGAGAGGAGATCAACCATCGAATGAATATTGCAATACTTACCTTCATATTGAACAACTCTGGCAGGGGTTCCAAAGAAACCAGAATCACCATTCTCCCACCTTATCGTAATTTTAAGCTGATACCATCTAAAAAAATTAAGAAAATATAAGGTTATCCGCAAATACTTAACGCCAAGTCAAAAATTAAAATATGTGTTAACCTAAACTGCACTAACCCTTGCTGAAACAAGTCAAGGTTATGAAACCGATGAATGTAAATGGAAATCTCATGTACTCCTTCCAAAATTGGCCGTTTTGATATTTCTTTATTAGCTTTCAGGCTGTTTGAATCCACAACTTGTGGCTTATGTGGTCGAGGAAAGTTTAGCTGAGGCAAAGACTTCACATCAGGACCACTCAACCTCTTGGGGCTCATTGATGCTGATTTACTAAAACCATTGGTTATCCATTTGAAACGCTGAAGCAACTCTGACATTTACAATATACTTCCACGCTATTATTTTGCATCCCTTCAGTTCCTCAGACCCAAACAAAAATCTTTGTTGGATCAGATTTTGCTTCGAAGAAAAGAGATTGCAGCATCTTTATAACAGAGCAGCTACGTGGCTTGTGACTGGGGAAAAGTTGTGAACCTCCTAAGATTAGATTTGGCACCAATAACAGCCCCTTTACCAGAGAACTTCTACACCATGATATGAAGCTTCAGTCACTATCTTTAATTAAACAAAATTAAGACTTCAGAACAGCTGTGATGTACTAAATGAGTTTTTTGAATAACATAATTTAGTAACCACATAAAAAATACTACCTTTTTCGCAACACAGTAAAAATTGACTAGTAATAAAAAGCCCGACATTTCAGACGGCAAATTCTGTCGTTTCTGAACACTTAATGCGGCATTTATTTTGGGATTACTATATCTATCCTTTTGGTCACCTAAAAAGTAGAAATTGGCAATTTATCACCCATTTTGTCTTTCACTCTGCAGAATAAACAACTTGAATCTTCGTGATCAAGAGATATCTATCATCCACGTCAACGAATCGTTCATTATATAGCAATTAGCTAATTAAAGGGTTTCAAAATTCAGCCAAGCACCTAAGGTTATTAACAATTTGCTAGCTCAAATAACTAAAAGTATGACACTTTGTAGTTAGTTGCAATTATTACTTCATTTTTCGATAATACATTCCAACATTACTTTGCACATATGCAAATAAGGAATTTTAAGCTCTCGAGACATCACAATCTCCATAAACCCCAAACAACAAGCTGCAAACCACATACGCAAAAACTGATATCTGGATCAAACTTATACACAGATATCAATCTCATACTAATTATGAACAGAAAAGAGCAATCTACAAAACCCAATTTTTTTATGAACTCCTTCAAATTAAACTAAAACAAACAATTATATCAAGAAAAGATGAATTCCAATATAAACACGGCGATGATTACAGAAAAAAACCCTCACATTGCATTTAAATCGACTGATCTGATAAAGGGGTTTTAATAATAGTTGAAAAACCTGGAAATGGGGCCTTATTTCCCGTTATTTCGGCCGGATAATTAGCGGTGGCAGTAGACACGGCCGCTCAAATAAGGGGAAACGCCTTAATCTCGACGGCGGTAGCGGCGCGTTAAGGAAGAGGCGTGATAGCGGCCGGACATGGGAAAGAGACAAGGGAGGAGTTTTAAGAGGTAAGGTCGCGTTTGGACAGCTGAGTTTATTACGAGGAAGCTTGGATTACAACTGGCATGTCTTGTGTTTTCTTCCTTTCCAATATTTTTTTTTTTTAGAAATAATGGAAATTAAATAGAATACATTATAGTGTGATAAATTATATTCTTATTTTGCGACATTTTTATTTTTAAATTTAAATTTTGATTTTTATTCTACATTTTTTTTAACATGTACAAAAAATATTGTGGAGTTGTACATGAAATGATAAAAACTAACTTTTTTTTCATAATTGGATCATTAGTGTTATTATTTTTATTTTTATATATAATGAGATAATTAAACATTAAATCAATCTATAAGGAGGTCTTGTGTGATTTCCATTTATTTATGGACCATTAGAGTTTTTTTTTTCTTAATTTTTTTAACTTAGACCATGTTTTGCTTTAATATATGTTAAGGTTAGAATTTTATAACTTGGTCTATCACATCACAGATTGATATAAAAATAATTTACTATTTTTAAATAAGTATAATATGAAAAAAAATTCTATTATTCAACTTATGTTTACACTATTATGTAAAAAAAAATTATTATTTAAAAATAGTGCATTACTTTTGTACCAAGCTATGATTATTTCTTTATAAATTGATAATACTTTTCTTAGATGAGAGGTTGAGTTGGAGTTTTATAAATTCGTGAATCATGTAATATAAACAAATAGAATTTGTGATTTATATAATTTTTTTTTATGTAAAACAAACAACCAAAACCTAAATATATATATAAGGAAAAATATATATTTTTGTCTTATAAATTTCGTTGATTTTGGTTTTTGTCCTCTTAAGTTTTGAATTTTTGTTCGTCCTTTAACTTACCAAAAATTATGGTTTTCGTCCTATTAAGTTATGAATTTTTGTTTTCGTCCTTTAACTTACCAAAAATTATAGTTTTCGTCCTTCAACCGTATATAACCAGTCACACAACCGGTAATACACACGTAGATCATTTTTTTCTATTTTTTTAAGCGAAATACTTGCGTGGTTGTATTTAGAGCTAGGGAATTAGGTCTTGATGGATAAAATATAGGATTAACCGTAAATTCTCTCTCAAATCAAAATCCTAGTCGATCAAATCTAGGTGTGGGAGTTTGAGAGAATTAGGGAAAAAAGGAACAAAGATCCCCAAATCAAAACATCCAAAAGTCTAAATTCTTTTGAGCGCATATTCACTATACGGAAAGGAAAAAGAATGTCTTCATGAAATTCGTATGAATCAACGAGTTTCGAGCGCAATATTAAGTGTCATTTTGGTTTCGTTGCACGGTTTGCACATCATATTCAAAAATGAATCCTGACAGAAGATTCTATGGATGTAAGTATTGGACGGTATTTGGGAGGGAATTTACGGTTAAAAGTGTATTTTATCAAGACCTAATTCCCTCTAAATACCCCCACGTTAGTATTTTGTTTAAAAATAAGAAAGAAAAATGGATCCAAATGTTGTATAATCGGTTATAGAGGGTTGGAGGACGAAAACCATAACTTTTAGTAAGTTAAAGGACGAAAACAAGAATTCAAAACTTAAGAGGACGAAAACAAAAATTCAAAATTTAAGAGGATGAAAACCAAAATCAATGAAATTTATTGGAGAAAATTTATATTTTCCCTATATATAATCAGGAGAATCAAGTAGCATTTATGAGAAATTAAATGTGCTATATATATGATTTCAATTTTCTCAAGGTGTAATTGTAAATTGCCATTTGCATTTATGTCTCAAAAGTCAAAATACAAACCATTAATTTTTTTTTTGATGGAATAGTTTTGTTATTTGTGAGTGCTTTCCACCAAATTAATTAAATCATAAATACAAAGAAACAAAGTAAGCAACAACTGCTCAACACACAGCACCATCCAATAATTATTACACAATCTCACATCTTTAAACCATTTTTTCCTACCATATTAAAATAATTCTTTAAATTTATCGATTTATTTTTCCGTATATCTTTTTAAAAGACTATTTTTAAGGACACTTATAGTTTACACATTAACTTTAGTAATCTAAATAATTAAAATTTAATATAAACCTATTTCAATATAAAAAGTTTAGAAAATCATGTTTACAAGTGATGTGGAGAGAGACGTCGTTTTTAATGACACAAAAAATTAGATATTGAAAGATTATCATCATCTCCAAAACAAAGGAAGGCGCTATACATGCATGAGTGTCACAAGAATAGGCGATTTGTTGTTATCTCATTGAAATGAGCAGAAGAATGACATCTATGGTGATTAGGTTATAAATTGGTGTTCATAAGAATATGGGAAGTATTAACACTAGTGGGAAAAACACTATGAATTGGCTTTAGTGATATAAATTACACTAGAGCAATGAGATGGAGTAATTAAATCACATATCAATATTGTTAGAGATATTGCTATTAAGGAAGAAAATTTGAAGGAATCATCGGAATATACATTAGCCAAATCATTTCAATATTATTTTATGTACATAGTAACATAGAGATTGGTTTGTGATTTATTTGTAGAATATATTTAAATATGTTGTATGTATACTCTTATAAGTTAATTAAAAAAATTGAGTAGCTACATTATTATTTTCTTGTCATGATTGTTAGTGATCTTTACTAATCAAATGATTTAGGGGGCGCTTCTTCAAATTCCTCAATGATAATGAGAATGAAATTTTATTTTCCTTCTTTACCCTTACATATGTTCAATAAGAGTTTATATTCATGGTGGTTACATCATTAATGTTATGCTCCAATTTTGGAATAAGTATACAAAAAAGAAAGTTGTTGATTGTTGTAGGGGGGATTGATTGAGGAGGATGAGATGAGAATAATCAAATGGGGGTAATGATTACCTTATTTAGGAGGAAAATCAATGTTTTGGTCTCATTACCTACTATATTTACTATATATATATATATATCTCCACTCTCATTATCATTGATGAATTTTATACCAAGCTTCCCCACTATTAATCTAGATCACTAAACAAAGTTATTGGGATTGATTTTAGTAAGCATGATAATATATATATATATATATATATATATATATATATATATAGGATAATAGAAAGGAAATTCTTGTAATTAATCTCTTGAATGTGAACTTGGAATCCCCACTATTAGAGTGGGGGGACATATTTATAGGTTTACATGGAGTGAGGTGTCATTATATTAGCTAACCTAGTCTAATTGACTGATAAGTGTCATTACACTTGTCATTTCACTAATAATACAAGTGTTACAAGCTATTTAAACCAATCTTGCCCAGCAGTGTAGGTTTGGTCACTCTTTGGGGCCTTTTGGTGATTGACGATCAACTTTGACTTGTACTTAGCTGAGATAGGTAGAACATCATAATGGTAAGTGACGAGCAACTTTGGAGGGTTAGCAGCTCATTTGCTGAGGAGGAGAGCAGCTTTTGGTATTGTCACTCCTAAGTTGTTCGCTCCTGTTTTCCTCTTGCCTATCAGCTTGTACTTATAATATAGTTAACTTCACAATGCACCTTAATAATGCTCATTTAACCACGATCTTGATCACCTAATATGTGATCTTGTTTGCCTATCAACAATGGTATCAGAACCTTTTGGCTCACGTTCATGTCCTGGGCAATGCATGTTTCTTTTGCACTGTAGTATATCTTTCCAATCTAGTCTCTCACGAGCAATGTCTATTTTTCTCCTTTCCCGTTCTTATATCCACAGTCAAGTGTTGGTTTTTTTTTTCTATCTTTGGCTCACGCTCCATCCTGGGCAATACATGTTATGGATAATATTAAAAGGATGACAAGTTATGAATAAAATTTTAAAAATTAAAAGTCAACAGGACGAAAATCAAAATATGACTAAGTTACAAGATAAAAATAATAATTTTCCCTTAATTTTAAGTATTGTTGTTTGAACTTTAAAATATTGATATTTTTGAATTTTTAAGTATTGATGTTTGAACTTTTGGAATTATGTTGAACTATTTTGATATCATTTTAATAAATATAGAAAGAATGTTAAGATTCTAGTTTGAATGTTAATATTTTATCGGGCAATAATTAGATTTTATCTTGATTTTTTTATGATGTGTTTTGTTTGTGATTTGTTTAGCCCGAGACCTGCTAGAATTAGGGTAGGTCTCAACTGTTTGAGGACTGTTAAGAGCGAATCAAATAAGTCTCTAACCCATTTAGTTCAAAGAATGTTAGGACGGATCCTATAGGATCAGGATAAGCTCGTTTAACATCTTCAATTGCAACTGTCTTTTTCTTTTTGCATTTTTCATTAATTATAAAATTGAGATTTTTAAATTGGGTTCTAGTATGTCTCCTCTCCCAATCATTCGAGTCTAGTTAAAACAATAAAAATGTGGGTTTTAGTCTTGAATGCTCCAGGTGCACTGTGAAGATAATGTGTATTTTTAAAAAATTACTTATATTATTATTAAAAGGTCACTTTTATTTTTATTGAAAAGACATTCTTATTACGATTAAGAAAGATGGTTTTCCAATGCTAACTTGAGTGACTTTTTAAAATTATACCTAAGTTGCATGCTTCATCTAAAATACTACTACATCTGTCCCACAAAGTTTACATACTTCCTTTTTTAGTTTATCCTACAAAAGTTTGCATATTTCCAAAATGAAAATATTCCTTTAATTCTCCACCCTCAAAATCTATATCTTACAATCTTCATCTTACACATTCTATTTATTACATTTTTTCATAAAAATTGTGCCCCCAAAAGTACAGCAGACTTTTAGGGGACAGAGGTAATATTTACTTACTTTTTGTGTGAAATTGCTATCTCTTTTTAACTAAATTTTATTTTTCTATCTCATGCCAACTTTCACACTAATTTGGGCACATAAATTTAAAGAAAATGTAAACTTTTTTTCCTTTATTTAGTGATAAAGTAATGACACTTTTTTACTTTTTGATACTAGGTGTGATCCAATTGTATAAAGAAAAATTGATAACATAGATGTTCCTATCTCAATTCCATATAAATTTGCATCACAAGAAGTAAGTTTTTTTAAGAAAAATATATCTTTTAGATAATATTATTGGATATGGATAAATATCTATATTGATTTTTTATATCAGTATACACGTAAATCAATATTTTTTATAGTGTGTAAATTAACTCATATAAGAAGTTCAAATAAGATAGATATTCAAATTCATATGAGATGTTCATATAAGATAATTGTACAAATTTGTATAGTACTGATAGAACATATAAGTAAATATTGAAAGAGTATGCATTGTGAGTAAGTTTACTAGTTTTTGCGCGAAAAATAATGTGGAACCAAAAAAAGGTAAAGTATAAAAAATATGCATGTAAAGAATGGGTTATAATCTTGAATGCTTTAGGTGCATTGTAAAAATAATGTGTATTAAAAAAAATCACTCATATTATTACTGAAAGATTACTTTTAACTTTACTGAAAAGACATTCTTATTACGATTAAGAAAGATGGTTTTTCAATGCTAAATTGAGCGATTTTTTAAAATTACACTTAAATTGCATGCTTCATCTGAAATACAATATACTTACTTTTTGTGTGAAATTGTTATCACTTTTTAACTAAATTGTATTTTTCTATCTCATGCCAGCTTTCACACTAATTTGGGCACATAAATATAAAGAAAAGGTAAAAAAAAATTCAAATTTAATGATAAAGCAATGACACCCTTTTACTTTTTTATACTAGGTGTGATCCAATTGTATATAGAAAAAAAATAATAACTTAGATGATCCTATCTCAATTCCATAAAAATTTGCATCATAAGAAGTATATTTTCTAAGAAAAATATATCTTTTAGATAATATTATTGGATATGGATAAATGTCTATGTTGATTGTTTATATCAGTATACATGTGAATCAATAATTTTTATTCAAGTGTGCAAACTCATATAAGAAATTCAAATAAATAGATGTTTAAATTCATATGAGACGTTCATATAAGATAAATGTACAAATTTATATAATCCAAATAAAACATATAAATATATATTGCAAGGGTATGAATTATGAGTAAGTTTACTGTTTTTTGTGCGAAAAAATAATGTGGAACAAATAAAAAGGTAAAGTGTAAAAATATGCATGTAAAGTGTATCACTGTAAAATAAAAATTTTAAAAGTGATCCACTTTATATTAAATATATTATTATCATTTTTAAAAAGTTATAAAAAAATATATCATTTGAAATAGAATTTTAAAAAGATAATTTTACATTAAAAAGTGATAAACATTTATATTAAAAAATGATAATAATCTCCACCCATTGTTAATTTTTTTTTTACAAAAGAAGACATCTCAAGTAAAGCATTTAATTTCTTTAATGAAAAATAAATATGCAATTATCCATATTTCTCAATTCGTTTGGGCATTTACATATTGATTCAAAAAAATAATTATATTTACATATGTATTCAAAATATTTACACAAATATATATTTTTTTTGCACAGAAATGTAATTTACTTTTACTAAAAAATAATTCATAATTAGTGTCATATTTTTGAACTATTTTATACTTTTTTTTTTTTTTACACTACATTTCACATTTAATATTATATTTTTATTTTGTAAAAAAAACAAAATTAACAAGGGGGCCAAGATAGCATCATTGTTTGGCTTAATGTGATGTGGTAAAAATAAATCTAACACACACAAAACTTAATTAAATAAGGGAAAAATACAAAATAATTTATAAAATGACATTAATTACAAACTAATTTTTTACAAATAAAATTATATTTTTATGCAGAAAAAAACTATACATCTGTGTAATTTTTTTAATCTAATTTATAAATATGACTACTTTGTTTTTAAAATAAATGCCATTTAAATGAGTTTCAAAAGTGAAAATTGACTATATTTCTCCATAGTCCATTCACACAAGCAACAACAAGACGTTAATGCAGGAGAAAATCTATTTCCCTCCAAAAGCCCATTTTCATGCGCAGAGTCACGTGCTGTGTTGACGTGTCAAAAAGTAGTCACGCCACGTGGCTGTAAGTGGGCCCCGTCAATTGGCAGGGCTCCAGCTCCCGTGGCACTTCCGCAAATAGGCTCCCTCTCTGGGGGCAGTTCCGTACTTTCAAGAAACAGAAGTTTCAATTCATAACAGACAGCTCTGTGCAGCGAGCATCAAAATTAAAGACCAACAAAACAAAATAAAACCAACGCACTCTTTTCTGCTTGAAAAAAACACAAACCTCGGAGAAAAAGCTTGATTCTTTAGAGGAATCCGACCATGGACGCCGACGAGGTAAACTCCGCCACCCCTTTGGGAATCTTTTCAGAAGCGCCGTCGCCGATGCGGCGGAGCAAGACTGGCTTTTTTTTAAGAGCACCATCAGGCACCAACTACCTAACTGTTTTTTTTTTAAATAAATTTTTTTTTTGTCCTGCATTTGTTCTTTGTGGGTTTGGATTGTGATCTTGTTTGGGTTTTCTTCTCATCTTTTTGATGTTGATTTCTGTTTCGGGAGTTATTGGGTTTCTGTGTTGTTGAAATTTTTAAAACCTTTTTTGTAATCTGCAAAATGGTGGGAATCTTGATGTCCATTTGATGATTCTGAGTTGGTTATGTTGTTTTCTGGACTAAAGATGTGATTCTTGAAACTTTTGATCGATCCTTTTCTTTTTTGATTTTTCCCCTTCTTATAAATGTGGTGATTTTCGGTAGCTTTCTTGGAATGTTGATCATTTATTTTGTGTGGTTTCTTGCTTAATCTGTGTATACATGCTAGAATGAGCTCGATCTTTTTGGGGAATTGTTGATTTTGATATGTTTTTAATGGAGTGTAGAAATTGGCGGCTTTGAATAAGGCTTATTCTGATATAGTATTGGACATATCTAAGGAGACAGCGGCTAGGGTTCTTGCATCAGAGAGGAAGTGCGCGAGGTTTCAACATGAGCTGAAGGTGGCTAAAGAGGATGGTGTGCGAATGCTGGTGCGCCTCAAACAAATGATGGATACTAAGGTATGGAGATAAAGTTATATTTCAGTTGTTTCCTTATTTCTTGATTGATTTGTTGGAATGAAATCATCAATCAAGTGGTTTGTTTATTATCGAGTTATTATTTTTGCATGATTTTGTTAGTTGAATGTGCTGATTGTAGAACATAGAATCTTTCTGTACACCAAATTTTATTGATGTCAACTCGGATTACCTTTATGTGGATGGTTTTAGCACTTGCTTAAGTTAGGGTTTTACTTCGGGTTCTTTGATATTACAGTAGTTGATTGCTTTCCATCCATAATTTTGAATGTTGGTTTGGAATGAAATTAAATGTATGTGTTAGCTTTGGGCTATGAGTGTTGTTGAATTAAAGAGAGCTTGTTGCTAATGAACATTTTGATCTTAGTGATTTACGGGATTCATTAATGAGATAAAATGGAGACTTCATTGAAGGGCAAAAACTCTAAAGATAGCTCCTTTTCCACGTGTACGTTGATCAAAGTTTGTACTTTTCATAACGAATTGGAATCATGGCACGTGGTTTTGTTTTATTTTCTTTTCATGATTGGCTGATGAATTCTCTCGGTAATTGAGAACACAATCACATCATCAATGATTTTATTCTGGCTGTTATGTATGAATGCTAGATGAAATGGAATTATCTGTTATTTTGTTGCTGTCGATACTTAATACGACAAGATCGTGATTCTTAAAATGGCAGACTATACTAAAGTGCCAAGTGTCTTATCTGATTTAACTATGGTCGCTGAAATGCCAGCACGTGTTAGTCCTATTTCTTGGCATGTCACATGAAAATATCCTTTTTCTATTGTTGTTTTATTATCGCATGTACATTGATCAAAATATCTGCTTTTCCTTCTGAATGAAATGATTGTTGCTATCATATCTGCCTGAAGCGGTTTATCATATTGTTCACATATTTGGTCAACTTTTACAGAGTAGTGACGCAGAAGCCGCATCCTTGACTCAGTGTAAGAAGATTGAAGAACTCGAAGCTCAACTTCAGGAAGCTGAAGAAATTGTAAGAGATCTCAGAGAAGAGCTGGAAGACGTGCGAGCTAAATTGGAAATAGTCAAGAGTGAAAATCTTTGTCATCTGAATGAGCTGGGCAATGTTTGTTCAACAGAAGTACCCATGGAGAACCTTCCTCCTAATGAATCTTCTGTAGGTTTTGATCTAAGCCAGAAAAGCGAATGCCTTAACTGCAATAGCAAAACAGTTTGCTCTTGTGTTGTTGTCACTGGAAACCAAGATTCGTCTTCTATTATAGTGGTCGACAAAGATCCTGGTCTTTATAGAAATGGATGCACTCAGAGAATCCGTGCTTGTGGAAGTAATCCTTTGGACAAGGATTCATGTTTCTCAGAGGAAACTGATAATGTGATGGACAAGAAGAGTTGTGGAGAGCAGCAAAAGGAAGCTGAACAGAATCCCGAAGAACCAGCTCTGGTGGACAAAGTTCAGAATGAGCTTGAGAAGAAACTGTTGGCAGATATCAACCTTGGAACTTCCAAATCCTTTTCCCGGAGAAAGAAGAGAGCCTCCAGGCAAAAGAAAACTACACTACTGTTGGGAGGTAAACAATCTCATTCCTCCTCGGATCTCGATCAATTACCTGAACATTCTGTGACCAGTGGCCCTATTTCAGTCAACGATAAGGCTCATTCTACTGAGAGTCCTAAAAGTCAGCTACAACCAGGAAAAGCTTCTGAAAATGGGAGAAATATCGTGGAATTTGATTGTGCGAATGAAGGAGAAAAAGAAAAGATGGTGCCTTTAAGTGGCGTAACTGATTTTTCAGAGACATCTTTGTCTCTAAAGGATGCTGAGAAAGTTGATGTTCCACCAACTGGTTCAGAATCGAAAATATCCGAGAAAACTGAAGGGCTTACCAGCCAGAGTTTTCTGAAGGGAAGAGAAATCAAATGCACATACCAAAGGAAGCGAAAGAGACAAGCTTTGAGCCAATCTGAAGTGAATGAGTCTCATGAGACGGGCAAGGAAACAGGAGATGGTAAAAACGGTGATCAGAAGTTGGAGCAACCTGAATCCAGCTTGTTAAGGGAATCATTAGGAGACCGTAAGCAATGTGGCTCTGAAGTGACTGGCTCGAAGAAAAAGGGAAACGGGAAAAATGGAGTTCAGAAGGTGAAGCAACCCGACTCAGGCTGGTTGGAGGGGTCATTACGAGAGCACAAGCGAATGGTCCAAGTTGCTAGACAGGTCTGTGAATAAAAAACCCTACTTTATCCTTGCGTATGGTCTATTTTTAATGTTGGTACTTTACATGATTTTCCCCGGAGTTATAATTTCAGCACTAGTAGGGACCTTATTAGATATATGTCCTAGGTTGACCTCTACTGCAACTCCATGGCTTTCGTTAAGTTCTACGGTCACCTACGTAATTCACTGATTGACAGGCATGCTACTTCTTGTTTCCTCTAAAGGGTTGTTATATACGGGGTTAAAAATCAAATTTTTTATATGCCTTTACAACAAAGTGCTCAAGAGTTAAATGCGATTTGACAAGTTAAATCAACAAATAAATGCAAGGGCATAAGCGAGAGTTGATGGCTTGTACAACGTTGTACCTTAAATCAGTTTAATAAGAATAAAACATGTTGTACTTTTAAAAAACAAGACTTTTATTTGTTTAGTTTACTGGCTATATCAGTCTTCTTTTTTTATTTACAATGAGCCTGCCCGTGGACTCAAGCCTTGTGATTCAGCAACCTGCCCTTAAAAACTATCTTAACCCTGCTATATTTGAGCTTAAAGCTCAAGAGCACTAGGAAATTGTTCGATGTTTATGTACTAGAGTATCATTCAGTTTCCACTGTAATTGTCTTACTCATGAAGAACTGGATTCCATTATCAGTGCTATAGGCATGCTTTCCCATGGGGACTCGTAAGCTTACACTTTTAGTCCGATTAAATTGGAAAAGGAAGCAGCCATAACTCTATGACGAGTAGAATTTAAACAAACGGAACTGTATAATGTATCTAAGGCTGGTAGATCACTGCTCAAAAAGAAATTCATATAAGCTTTTCATTTCTCAAGAATGTTGGATTGTTATTTTACATTGCAAAAGAAGCCTCCCCAAGCGTGAAATAGCAGACGTACATATTTCGCCTATAATAACTTTCACTCTTTTGATAAAGTGCCTTGTTTCTCAACGGGAAGTGTATGCATTATTCATTTTCTACTTCATATCAGAGACATTTGAAGCAGTAAAATCAAATGCATTTCAATCTTCATTGCTTGTTTATATATTTCCTTTATTAGCTTTCTTTTCAAAGCATCCTATTCTTGGTATATCTTCTATGTAGACGTTCCTATTCTTGGTGGATGATCTTCGTGCATCTGGCTTTTAAATTTGCAGCTTTTATCATTGTCGGACGAGAAGCTGTGGCGTTGAACTCGGCATTTGATCTTGTAGAGATGCAGGGGGTGCCGAGGTAGAGAGGGATCTGTTTATAGTGTCAGCTGCTCCAACTGTGGATAAGGTGTAGTCTTACTTGGTAAAGAAATTAGAGAGTGAGATAAAGCCTTCCATTAGTTAAAAAAACTACAGTTTTAGCCATTAATTACCTTGGATTATTGTTCATTAAACGTCTTTGAAGTTGGAAATTCTCAATTAAGAGCAGCGCTGTTCGTTTTTTTAAATGCTCTGATTCAGTTCTTGATCGTTTGATCGAGTCATCGTAGATGTTACATCTGGTGATATATGTGCAAGAATGTATGCTGTTTATGTAGATGTTGCATGCAGTTTTAATATTCTTGTCTGAAAATCTTTTTCTATCCAATGCATGCAAAAGATATTAAAAAAAAAAAACATAGAAATGAAATGCACAAATAATTTCATCTAAAGGGGATGATTTTGTTCATTTTTATTTTTTTCAAACATTAATGTTTAAGCATTTTAGTTTTGAAAACTTCTGTTTTTGTTTTCTGCAGTGTTTGATTTTAAGTGTTTAAAGACTTTTGAGGATCTTTTATTGTGCTTATATATTCAGACTTCAACTAGGAATTTATAATTATCAATGATCATGTTATTAATTGTTCAAATAATTTGTTTTAATTATATTAACGGATATAATATTAGTTTAGCTATTTCACGAGTTGATATTGTATGACTATGATGTAATTATGACATAATCTTTGTGTGCAAGGTGTATTTTGCAAATCTAAATGCATTTAAAAAAAAAAAAATCTCGTTTTTACTGAAAAAATATACCTATTATGATTTAAAATCTGACACCATTTGATAACGTACATTAGAAACCTACAAACTACACGAGTTAATAATATTAGGAGTTTGGATCTCTCTATTTTTTTGTGTAAATTTCTACTAAAGTTAGGAGAGAAATAGATATAATACATGGGTGGGATCATTATCATGAGTTTCATAAAACATGTATTTTTATTAATTATTTTAATTTTGTGTCTATCACTCTCCAAAATTTATAGAAAATAGAGAGGGTACGTGAACTCATATCAGGCAAGTCTCATATAACAGAGTCTACTGAAGGAAAAAGTTAGAACTCATGCCAATATATTTAGCTTTTCCTTAAGCAAGTCTTGCATTAAATGAATTTTTTACATTAAATTAAATTTTCACAATATTTATTTATTTATATAAATTATTATTATTTTAAGAGTCTATGTGCACCATGCAACAAGTTCTTTAGTTTACATATAAATTTTACAATTATCCTTCGACACTTTATTCATTATACATTTAAAAGGGTGGTGCAAAATGTTAGAGAATTGAAAAAATACCTTTTATTATAAATTATAGGGATTAAAGATTTATAAGCCTTATAACTTTGCTTCATTTTGAATTTGATCCTTTAGATTATATATTTTGATATTGATCCTATAAGTTTGAAAATATTTTGATTTTGGTCCAAGAAAACTAAAAAAAAAACTTTATATTTTATGTGTAATCCATGTAGACCAAATTCAAAATTTTGACAAGTTATAAGAAAAAAAAAACTTTAATCCCTAAATTATATCACTTCTAAAAAAATTATGTCCGTTTCAAAACGAGTATCATTTTAGTGATCAAATTTTGTTTCAAAATAAATGTTGTTGTGACTATTTTTTCCAATTTTAATCATCCAAATTAAAGATGTCTTTAAGACATTGTTAAAATATAATAGATCCTTTATATGTTTTATATGGAGATTTAACTAATTTCACATTTTTTTCCAATTTAGCCAATCTTAATTAAAATATAAGGGTCATTTTCGGCATTGTCAAAATATAATAGATCATTTAAATGTTTACAAGGAGATATATGTGTCAGAACTTTTTTTCAAATCGCTACAAATTCTCTAAAATAATACTCCCTCCGTTCCACATGAATTTGCACCCTACGGGACAATACATTTTTTAAGAAAAATGTGTTTTATATATAAAGTAGTGGCATATGGGTAAATATGTGTATAAGTTTGTGCGTGTGCACGTAAATTAAAGTTTTTTTAAGTAGTGTGCAAATTTGTGTGGGACGTCCAAATAAGAAAAGCGTGCTAATTCCTGTGGGACAGATGAAATATTTATTTTGAAATGAAAGAAATAGGTAAAATATTAAAACATATTTCTTCTGTCAAAACTCTTCTTTTACTTTTTTTTATTTTATTTGGGACGTTCTAATTTTTTACATTCTTAAAAAAATTGATATTCACAAAAACCAACAAATTATAATTTTTATTTTTTATTTAATTTACATTTATCTCTATTTAAAAAAAATATTATTAAAAAATAAATTGAGATGGGAGAAGTATTATTTTAAAGTGAAAATTTGTAAATAGTAAACTTTAATTTAAAAAAGTAATAGCTTTTCAACTGAAAAGTGACATATTTTTAGTAGTTTTTGTTCTTCATTCCCTTTTAGTGAAATGTCATTCTTCCTTCCATTAAAAAAATAATAAAGAAAAGAAAAGCGAACAAATGCAACCTGTAATTTTGTGTGAACTATGAGGTCAAAATGGTAAAACCGACCATTCAAGTCTCAACAGACAATTAACTATCAATATCATAAACCCTTTCGGGATAAAATATCAGAGCGGGGCTTTATACACGATTTAATTTCTTGCCCTAATTTTCAATTGATTTCTGTGGTGGAGTCCTAAAATTTGGGTAAAAAGCCTATTGGGTCTTCAATCGCGCTATCGAAGGTTCTACGGGAGGAAGAATTGTTCTTCCTGAGGGTGGAAGCGTGTTGAGGGTAAATGGCGGCGGCGAGGAAAATTGGGGATTGGGCATTTAAAGCTTTCACGGCGGGGCTGGGCGCCGCCACTATATATCTCACTTGTACCTTCTCCGTCAATGTCTACCGTGGTCTAGCCTGGCACAACGCTCAATCGGTAATGAATCTTCTCTGTTATCGCTCACTGAGTTCCTCATTTGCTTCTTTTTAGTTTTTGGCTTATGTGATCGTGGATTTTTATTCCTTTTTTTGAATTTAAAATGTTTTCATATATATAACGAGTTATGTTGTGTTGAATGATAGGGAAAGGTTCAAGCTACTAGAGGGAAAAAAATATACATATATATTTTTTGAAATTTACTGTTTGTAAATGGCATAAAAAGGGAACTTTTTGGGTTACAAGGCATAAAGATTATGAATTTATGATACTCTATATGCAGATAGTTTCGATCATATGTTCACAGGTATCTGATCGCCCTATCAAGTAGACAAGTAGAGAAATTTAACTAATGCGTAAAGCACTTATTGCAGACCTTGTAAAGTAGAAATAGTAATGCGGAGGTGTTGCTTATGCTATGTGATAGTAGACTCCAGCATGAATTTTGCTTGTCGCCCAATGCTGAGCTAGTTAAGAGTCCACTAAAAAAGTGTTTCTGTGATTGCATCACGTTGGCTGTGACGAGTTCATTACTGATTTTGTATGCCTTTTTGGTTGTTTTTTTCTCTTTTGATTTGTAGTTTGAAGCTTCATTCTGTCGTATCTATTTTTACGGTGGATCGAGTTTCTTGTTTTGTGATAGTGTTCATCTAATGGCCTTAGGTGAACTAAGATGAAACACACCCACCCCATTAGATAACAATCTTCAAGTTTTAAGGGCTGTTCTTACCAGGTATATTGCAGAACACAGTTCATTTTATACTGGTCCTGGAGGACTGCTTGCTTAAGTTGTGAATTGTAAAAACTAAAATGTCATTTTCATAATTGTTGTACAGTGCTGTCACCTAATTCTACAGTACTGGTGTTTCTCCAAAAATCGGAGCTAAACACATTTTGATATCTTGTGTCTGGCTTTCTGCTGGAATTATGTTCATTGACTGCTGGCATCTTGGGGTAAAATTTCTATGACATTAAAGGATGTCCATTGGAAAGCCACATCCATATGAACATGCTACAAACGGGCCATGTACTGCCTCCTTTTCTCTTACATAGTTCATGAACTTATTTTCATCATATCTCGATTCTCAGCTTTGGTGGAAAACTAGTGAGAACATGTGCTTGAAATATAATAGCTTCAACCGCTAAAAGTTCCTAATTGTAGGAAAAGTTAGGTTAAATGTTTAAAGGAAATGAAAGAGATAAAACGCTCCACGGAGGGTGGAAGTAAAGCCATGGTCGTCAAACTATGCATATTTATCTGATTCTCCCATATTTCTTTTACAACATGTGCGACATTATTGTGACAATCTAAAGATGCTCTCTTTCTCCTTCGTGTTTGTTGAGTTGATAAAATTGGACCTTATTGATCTGATATTACTACATGGACTTGTTTATTGTTCGTTTTCTTCTATTTCTTATCCAGATCGCCTGTCATTTTTGATATAGTGGAATTTATTCAGTTGTTGTGTTGCTACTGCATTATTCTGAACTGCGCTGATGTATGCTTTGCATTTTGCAGAAGGCTGAGATGGAGGGGTCTGCTGATGAAAAGGAATAACAAACTTAGCCTCTAATGCACCAGTTGTCTACCGCGTGATTTTGATTCTTTAAATTCCGAATCTTAAGAATAATGCTTTTCCTGGTTGAAAATGAAGTTCGATAGATACCATTTTGCAGGAATAGTTTCTGTATTATGCCAATTATTCGATAATTGAATTCTATTTTGGTTTTTTGAAATATAAGATGTTGAGAGGTTTACTTGAAATAGGTTTGTATGTTCACTAAAAAGAAGAATACTTTGTAGATAGTTTATTTTGTATTTTGAATCATCCATTTGATGTCTTCTAGGGTTTATGTTTAAGTACTGATGCACAGACAGATTGCTAAACACTTCACTTCCATCCCTTGGATATGAAATTTTGGCTACGATTTGGGCCATTCGGGTCATTTTTGGAGCATTAGGACGTGTTTGGCTCGTGATTTTCTTCAGACACATTTGAAATTTCAAAATCCTCATTCTTTTTTGTTTAAAGATTTGATTAAAAAAAAGTGTTTCTCAATGTCTGTTTTGAAACTCTAAAAACAGCTCATAGAAATACTCTTTTTAAAGTTATCTCTCACAGTTTTTGAAAAAAAAAATACTTTAAAAATAATAATTTTGTAGCACTTGCAAGTGAAAGTGCTGGTACTACCAACTTGGGAAAAGATGGTAGTTTAAACATGTAAAGCAGGGAATGCAGGAATAGCACTCATATGACAAAGGAAAAGTTAGACATATTTTCTTCACAATAGGGGTATATAGCAAAGCTTTTTGTGGCCCTAATAAAGGCATTCATCAAAAGTTTAAAGCTCATCCACCATTCACAGGCATGTTTATACCACCAACATGCGTACATCATTCATATCATTAAAATAATTTCAAGTCAACAAAGAATGGAAACATTAAAAAAACAAAAGAGTAACAAAGCTGTCTTGATATATGCATCCATACTTGATGCAATGAGCAGAGACGGGTCCGTTCCATCTGATGATGAATACTCATTTCAGATCAGCTGTGATGGATTAGTCACTGTTCTTTCATATTCCTTTCCCTGGTACATGCAATCCGTTGCAAAAAAAAACGAGCACACAAAGGACGGATAAAGGTGAAAGATTAAAAAGGCTATTCTGTTGATCCTTGGTCATAGAAGATATGGTATGCTCACTGATATCTGCAGTAGTTGATGGCAAGAATAATAGCCTATGATTATGCTTCATAATCAAGCTCAAAGTAATGTATAGTAGGTTAGATCTTCCACCACACGAACTTCTGCATCATTTCATAGCTTGGCCCCCATTACCTGCATGGAAGAAGATAAAAAGGTTACAAAGATATCAAGTGATTGTTAGGGGATGGGGGTTCTATATGAATCATAGTAACTAAAGAAATTAAGCCAAAAAGAAGCAAATATATCCAAAAATGAGCAGTTTAAAAAGGTATTTTAACTACAACCGATTAAGTGTTTTATCTGGGATTCGGGGTCCCAACATATGTTTCAAGCGTATATGGGTCATATTTTGTCATCTTGATTGGACTAGAAATTCACATCAAAGAATAAGATGTCACTTTTTAGTAGTATCCTTGCAGTTTAGGCCTCCGCCTACCTTTTCAAATTTGAGTTGATAAATAACTACTTTCTACAAGTTTTTTGGGGTATCTAAAAGAGTCTCTTATGCACATGTCCAGAGCACTCTAAGCATGTTTCTCTAATTCCAGTGAACGAATATATCTACGACATAAGTAATATGCACAAGGAAGGATATATCAGAAGGGTACCTGGAATCATACAGGCATATGTATACATACATCAAGCAGCACTATTATTTACAACTCCACTTGAGGAAACTTCTGAAAACCCCTGGGAGCCACTAGAATATTTGGCTAATGGATTCACAATAAGCCCGCGGCCACCTTGGAGAAACCTCTGGTTTTCCATGGGAAACCCTTTGCCATCTCCAAACCTGTTAGCCATTGATGGGGTCCTACCAGAAGCGGGCAGCCTAGAAATGGAAGAACGATTTCCCAGTTTCCACCAGAGTTTTGAGCCAAAGAACTCGGTACCAGGTAGCTTGCAGCACATAGCCCCTGCTGCACCATTTTGTGACATCCTTCTAGTTGAGACAGCTAAATCAAACGATATTTCATCCAAAGAAAGCTCAAGACCATGAACACGTGCCTCCAGGGAATTCATCCCCTTCTGTGTGCTCCCAATAAATTTCTAGATATCATATTAGGTAAGAAATATCAGATCAAATATCACTGTATCCGAAAGATTTATCACTAGATTTACTTCTACGGTACAATATATTTGAATAGAAATAAACTTGTATCTAGATAAGTCTCTATAGCCCATATGTAAATGTAAATGCAAATGCAAATGTTAAGGAAGAGAAAGCAGAATAATACCTGAAGAAGATCCAACAGATTGGATTGCTGATTTTCAATCTGGACAAGCTGTTTTCGTATCAAAGATAAGTCCTCACTCTCTCTTTGGCTCCTAAATATATCTCCAGTTTCATTACTAACAACAACACTGTTATCTCCACAAGGAACAACTCGGGAACCACCTTTAAACAAACCGAGCTTCTGCTTCCCAGTATTCTCATTGAAAAGAGCACGTTTGATTCCCGACTTTTCAAATGATTGTGCATCTCGCTTGCTTGTTGCAAAAATGTGCTCATCTTTATCATTGATCGCCCTGCCACAACAATCAGTAGGAGTGACTATTTCAACATTTACTTCTGAGGGCTTCTTGCGATCTAACTTCTGGAACATTCCTGGGCCCGTTTTCTTCCCGTTAACAACACGAGGGTTTCTTTTCCTGGCTGTGGAAGCAGGAGAACCATCAGAAAATGGTGTCCAGGAAACCGGGGTGTCTAGAAGGCTCTTCTTCATCACATGAGGAGTTGTCGATCCAATAGAGCTTCTGCCGCCAGGTGGGAAACGACCATCACTAGCATTTTCTGTAGCCAGAAACAAATGATTCATATAAAATCTCTGCATATGAAAAGAAGTACAGGAAAATCCAAATTTACATTGTATTGTTGAAACCCAAACGAAAGGTATACCATCATGAGCAAGTAAATATATTTTTATTATTGAACAAATCAACAGTTAACAGTTCCAAGCGTATTAGAAAACATGACAAGACGAATGGGGCATTGATGTTTGGAAGTCATGAACAGAACTCAATAGACTAATGCAAAGAAAGAAAAAAGTAATAAAAACCGACACCACAATTCAAAGAAGTCGGCATAACAGACAGCAATAATTAAATCGTAATTATCGTTGAAGCATAAACAAGCTGCAAAGATTTGAAGATAAATTGATATGGACAGTAAAATCTGAGCAAGTAACTAAGAATACTATCATAGTAATGATTAATCACACCTTTAGACGATGCCTCCGATTCAGGTAGAGGTGAAAACTCCTCCTGCAGATCTGGGATTTCCTTCCAAGCTTCTATCATCTGATTCATTGTATCCCTCGCTGCCTTCACCTGATCAGACCAGCCCACATTTCATAATACATGCAATTGTATCAAGAAATATACTCTGGGTATTACAAGAAATCAACTGAACTCGATTAAAAAAATTACCCAAATCCTAAAATAAACAGACCTTGTCAAATCTTTTAGCCTCAAAGGTCTTCAAACATGAAGTCTTATATTCAGAGACCGATTCTTTCTCCACGATGGCGATCTTCATCAAGGCCTCTGCAGCCGCTTTCCTCGCAGCCCAATCTTCATTACTCAAGAGCTCCATCAAACAGCAGATCAAATTTCCAACGATGTTCTTCCCACCACTACTCAACACTCCCTTAACCCCCACCACACTTCCCATCAACGCCAAAAGCGCGGGTTTCGCCTTGAAACTCTCGCTTCTCGCCAATTTCTCGATCCGCGGTAACAACCTTCTCAGTGTCGCCGCATCTGGATTCCTCGACCCCTCAATTACCGCCGCCAAACATAACGCAGCGCCGGTTTGGGCGTGGAAATCCTGCTCTGTGAAGAGAGATTCAACAAATGGTTTTATAACCGATGTGAATGGAGAAGAAAGGTTCGACGAGAGAGAAAGGGAAGCGGCGACGCAGGCAGAGCGGACAGAGGAATCGGGATCGCGGAGGCGCCGGACGACGGCTGAGAGGAGTTTGGAAAGGTAGGGGGAGAGAGAGTTTCCGTGATTCTCAGAGAGAACGCAAATAAGCCTGAGGCACTGGCGGCGGACCGACGTTTTGTCGGAGGAGTCGGTGGCCGCGATGGACGACAGGAACGGCGGCAGAGATTCGGCAGATAGGTTTTTAGCAATAGATTCAAGCTCTGAAGCGGCGGCGGAGTGGGTATCCCTGTCGGATAGCTTGTGGAGGCAAGTAAGCACGCGGTGCTTCAGGTCACGTGCCTTTGCCTGCTTAGCAGAGTTGGAAGCCGACATTCTGAAAAACTGCCGGAAATGTGCGTCAAACGTCGGATTTAATGTAATGGTGGTTGTAGCGGTGGTGGCGCCGGCGGGATCTCCGGCGGCATTGCAGTGGTTGGGAAAAGGTGAGAGGTGGTTGCGTCACAGGAGATCTAATGATTTCGCTTATTCACTCTCCTTTGCGGTTATAAAGGGCGGTGAGGGGTAGCATTGTCAATGACAGTATATTTTCATTTTTTGGCAACTAATTACAAAAATAAAAAATTAAAACAAATAAAAGCAAAAACACATCGTAGAAATGAATTCAATCACCCTTTTCCTTAAAGGAAATTATTCTCATAATTCAATTTTTATATATTTTTTAAAATTCTAGAATGTTTACCTTAACGTTTTGGCCGAGTTTGGAGGGTGAAAAATTTACCTAAACAACAAATCATCATCATTTAAGGAGGATATTATGTAGATAAGAAATCCACTTTATAGTATGTAAATCACATTTTAATTTAGATAATATATAGAAATTAATTCGTATTTGGATTTGTTTGAAGGATCTGATTATGTCACTAAAAGTGTGAATACTAATAAGTATTAATATTAGATGATAAAAAGTTATTTTTATTAAAGAGTATGTATGAATGAAATTGTATAAATAATATGAATTGTTAATTTCACTAAAAATATTAATTCTAAAAGATATTGTAAATCAATTTCACCATAAATTTCACACTACTTTATTTTAAAACATAATTCAAACAAGTTTATAAACTCACAAGTCACATAATGTTCAAGTGATGAGAAACCCGTATTTGAGAGTTTCCTGCCTCATACGGCTCCTAGTTTAATTCTTTTGGTATCCGTTATCATATCTAACGAATGAGATTTCCCGTGGATCTATCTCACCTTTTAGGTTAACCAAAAAGGTGCATTACATGAGATTTTTAACTGAAATTTGGATTCTTTCGTTTATCTTTTTTCCCACCTTCATTAGAAAAATTTCCCCTATCGGGTAGAATTTTTTGAAAGATAACTATCTTGATTTTGTATAGAAATTTATATTGAATCTTCGAAAAGGCTTTCCTTTCTAAGAAAGAAGAGTCTTACTATCTTTGTGATCTAATCTTACGCTGCTACTCAAGACTTTTGTGGATCGACTCTATTACATAAGTGAATTTCCAATTTTTATCTCACATCAGGAGATACATATATCTAACATCATCACATGACATAAATACACAGTTATTATTGTATCGGTCACAAATCTCGCTAATTAATCTTTACGATGCATTTTTTATTAATTAGATTCTTTTTTTATTCATAGAAAAAAGTAGCTGGATAGATCTATTTCTTCATATATATATATATACAATATCATCTCACATAAAATTTTGTGATATTTATTTTCTCTACTTAAAGAATCTTAATTATTTGTTTAGAGCTCATTTGGTTCGTAAGATAAAAGTATTTATCCTTTAAAAACATGCATGTTTTTTACGGATATATACTTTTATCTTACGAACCAAATGTGCCGTTAGTTTTCTTTTTATTAGTTAGATAAAGGTGAACAACCATGCAACCGTTGTAATTTGATAATTGAATGGGGAAGTTAGATTAATGGAGAATATATATATATTTTAAAATGCAATGGATTATATATGCTGATAATAAGGTGGTAGGAGATCGTATATAATGGCAATAAATAGTGATGACAATCATTGTGTTTATTTTTTTTCCATCTTACGTTACACCCACTCCATCATTTAAGAGGGTCTCTCTTTTATGATAAAGCATCTCATGTATAAAATATAATAATAATATATATATATATGAGTAAGTTACATATTAGTTTAAAAAATTAATTATATTTACAAATTGATTTACAATATCTGCATAGAAGTATATATTTTTTATGCACAGAAATATATATTTTTTCTGCACAGAACCAATTTGTAATTTTTATCAATTTTGTGAAACTTTTTGTAATTTTTCATATATTTATATATGTATAATTTTAATTTTCTTTTCGAGACTAAAACCTAAAATTCTAAAGGATGGACAAACTAACCAAATAAATAATTACAAATGGAGTACTCGAAGTAAATATTTTATTATTTAGAATCATCATAACCTAAATTGCATGAAAGGAGTCAAACTCAAATTGTGGATTTTTAAATAAGTGATAGTCGTTCTTTTGCAACTTTATTGTTAAGCAATTAACAAGAAATATGAGCAAGATTTGTTTATAGGTATATAAATGAGCTGGTGTGTAATAAATGTATTAATTTCAAGGAATACCGTTTCAGGTTAATATATGTTTTTATTCCTTTTTCTTTAATAAATATAATCACCAACAATTTGTTATAGCCTTAATCTTGTATGAACTAAATGCATCATGCAATTCAAATTTTTAAAAAGTTACACAAGATACAACTGAAAAGTTATACAAGTTATTATTGAAAAAATTATATTTAATAGTTAACTTTTTAGTAATAACTTGTGTAAGTTTTCAGTATTATTTTGTATAATCTTTTAAAAATACATTTAAATTGTACAATGTAACTAGCGCAGAAAAGACTTACCCTTTATTATATATATCCAATTACCATAACAAGCACGATTCTTGTTAAGGTATTTGGAAGATGAAAAAGACTGCAATCTTCAAACACATGATATGCCTGGGATTTACATAGAATCTTGAAAATATTAAATATAGAACTTCAAAGTGGATATATTTATTTTTTTAGAAAATTTGGCAAAATAACACTTTCTAAATTCTAATATTAGCACTTTGAAAATATTATCCTATATAATTTTTATATATAAAAATACTCATGTGCAACTTTCTGCGAATATTCTGTGATCTATTTTGCAATTTTTATGCGACTTTTTAATAGTATTTTTATTTAAATAAAAGATATACTGAGTGATATTTTTTTTAAATACAATATTAAAAGTGGCATTGTATTCCTTCCATCCCAAAATTACTTTCACACTTTCCTTATTTAGACGTCCAAACTCTTCTTTCACACACCTAAAAATGAAACATTTTTCATTCACAAAAGTCAATAAAATATATTTTTATTTTATTTTATTATTTAACTTTATACTCACATATTTATTTTTTCTTGGTTCACGTGTCCGAGACTATTATGAAAATAATTTCGGGATGGAGGGAGTATCAAATTTCTCTTGTTTTTTTCTTATTCTTTTCATTATTGGTATTACATGTATAATAATTTGTATTCCATTATAAATTTGTATGAACGGATTTTTGTAAAAGAGTTGGAGTACGTCCTCTTATACACTTGACACTTTTATATCATAACCACATTTTCGTCGGCTTTGTGATAAGCTTGATCTTGCTTTTCAATCATATATTATATTCTTGGCGTGTAAATTTGTTTTAAAAGATAAAATTATCCATCCTCCCTAAATATGCATGTTTAGAAAATATATATAATTTTATCTTTTAAAACAAATACACCCTGTCAACTAAATAGTTATAAATATATTAGGATTTAATTTGCAACCTTATTCTATAATTGATCCATCATTTTCATTAAAGTATGATAATTATGTACTCCCTCCGGCCATGATAACTGGTCTTATTTATTTATACACAATTATTAAGAAAAAATAGATGTTGATTTGTAAAAATGAGTGTATTGATATAAAAAAGTATTTAATTATTAAAAAATATTTGATGTGATGTGTAAAAGTGAGTATATATGTATAAAAAATAAAAATAATAATTGTAATTTTTCCATTTTAGGTAGGTGGACTATTATTGTGGACGGCCGTTTAAGACAACGTGGACCATTTATCTTGGACGGAGGGAGTATTTAATATTGATACTGTATATGTATAATTGTGATGATTAAATAATCGAATTCACTGAAAACCTACCTATTATAATTAGCTAGTTAATTAGTTAAGAATTTAGGATTAGCTGTCAAAATTAGTTTAGATTAGTCAATCAATTAGCATGAGGTTATTACCTAACCAATCAACAATCAGTTTGAAGTGGATTGGCTGGCGTATAGCAGTACGTTGTACATAAAGATCAAGTACATAAGGGGAAAGTGTCGAAATCTAATTATCAACCAAGAGAAATACTTCTACATCATAGTTACACTAGCTATATAATTCAAGTATTAATTATTGCCACTAAATATTACTACATCCAAATGTTACATATATATAGACAACAAGAGTCTCATGTGCACCAGATGCACAATGTAGTTTACACTGAAAAGTAAATGTTGATTACACTAAAATGTTACAGGTTGATAAATTAAAAAGTTTACGTTAAAAAATCGATAACAATATAAATTTTTCAGTATATTAACCCTCAACTTTTCAGTATAAACAATTTTAATTGTTAAGTGAATACATTGTACATCAATTACATATGATACATTTTCATATATATATATATATATATATATATATATTATTTTCATCAATACAATTAGTTAATTTTTTTTAAAATATTAAATTGCAACTCTAAGACATAATCTATAACGATCATTGCTATTGAGTAATATCTACACCCTTCATCTAACCCGAAAAAAAAAAGAAAAAAAAGAAAAGAAAATTGCCAATCATTATTTCACAATCTCAAGTTGTGACAAGCATACCGGATACACATTTTTTAAAAAAAAAAATAAAGCACTCTTCGAGTGAATTCCTTCATTTGCTCTTCAATCTATGAAGATTAGCTTTCAACTTGAAATCTATGTTTTAAAAAACCAGTTGGACCGGCAGGTCGGACAGGTCGGACCGCTAACCTGACATAATAATGTACGGTTCAAAAGCGTTCGGCCGATCATCTATTAAAGCGCTTGAGAACCGGTCAAAAGCGATTTTAATCATGTTGAACCGGTTCGGGTCGAACCGGCTACTAGGAAGATTTTTATTAAAAATAAATAATATAGGGGTTATTTTGTAATTTAAAAAATTTCTTGATGTCCTAATATATTTATTGAAAAAAGCTAAAGAAGACGGAGAACATGATGCCTAAATACATTGACGTTGACATCTATCTCAATAAATTTATCCGGCGGTGTGATTAGCGTTGCAACAACTTTAAGCTGTGCAGCGTCTTCAATATATATTTATTACAAAGGATTAAATTATATAATATTATAATTTATATATTATATAATTATGACATCATACCGGCTCAACCGCTTTATTAACGGTCTGATCAATCGGAACCGGTCCGACCAAAAAAGCTAAGGTGTCCGGTTCAATGTCCGCTTCCGTTTTTTAAAACATAGCTTGAAATTAATATTTTAAAAACTAATCTTATTTATAGAATATATTATTTGGAAAAATATTTTTCTATTTTACACATTATGTTTTGCCTAAAATAACGCTTCACATAGCTTAAAATAAGCTTATTCTTAATATGATATTAATATTCTTAATTACATTTATTAATTGATATTATTATATTAATTAAATGATATCATTAAATTTATAAATCAATATATCACTATGTTATTATATCAGTAAATATATATATAGTATGATTGTATAAATAAGTTTAAAAAAAAAAAAAGATTCCAAAATTATACTGTAGAAAATATCGCATTAATTCACAATATTAGAATTGACTCTTATCATACCCGTTAATTTATGATACTGCCATTTTAGTATGATAAATATATATATATATATATATATATATATATATATA
>JAPKLY010000623.1:0-34560 GCA_026898435.1 Prunella vulgaris | reverse complement strand
TATATATATATATATATATATATATATATATATATATATATATATATTCATTTTGGTATTTGAACATATAAATAAAAAATAAAGGATGTATATTATTATGTCTATTAAAAACCCACTTTAGTATTAGTTAAAGTTAGACGAATTATTTGTTTGACAAAACCTATATATGATGACCAAGATTAGTTATTAGTGCAACATGTGTGGGGATAATTACTAGAGAGATTAACATCAATTAAATACATTTTAATTTATTAAGGAGAATAAACGTATTAATTAATCCAAATGAACGTAATTAATGTCATTTTTGTACACTTGAAAAGATACCTCAAATTTTCACATCATCACTTCAAGTAGAGTTGGTATACTTAACACACAAGTTGACTCTCAATTAAGGTGAAAATTAATTAATTGAAACATATATTGATGGATAATAATTATAATGAATAGTTCCTTTGTTCATCATTTATGTGCAATTATTAGAGAAGGAAAGTAGGATTAGTTAGCCAATTTATTTTCTTTTTGAGAAAAAAATAATAATTTCAGTTTTAATTTTATAAAATGTTTATCAAGTTCAAGTGCGCTTTCAATTTCCTTTGTAAAGTTATTAAGTTGAATTTCTTTTTTTTTTCCCAAATATTCATCTGTCTGATACTACTTTCACACTTATTTTATTTTGGACGTTCCAATGCTACTTTCACACACCTAAAAATGAAATATTTTACACTCAAAGGTCAATAAAATATATAATTTTTATTTTATTATTTAACTTTACACTCACATACTTACTTTTTTTTGGTTCGCGTGTCTAGGACAACTGTAAAAGTAGTCTTACGACGAAGAGGGTATTTTATAAATTGATTATTGATTATTTAAAGAATAATTTCAAATTGATATATTTTTAGAGCACTATTCTTAAATTTATACAAAATTTCTGCATAATAAAATAAATATAAATTAAATAATAAATTTTATATATATATATTATATCAATATAAAAATAGTACTTTAAAATATATCATTCCGCAGCTCCCTATTTTTTTTTATTCATTGCAATACAAAGACTGCGTTTAACTTTGTATTACATAGATTCTTACATATCTATTCTAAGTGAGATACGTGATTAACGATTAGAGTTAAACAATATTATGAAACATATGTGTGTATATATATATATATATATATATATATATATATATATAATATTTTGAAAATAATAAAATATATTATTAAGATAAATTAATTATTTTAGCCTTACGTCCCACCTACTAATTAAAAAAAAGGAAATAATTGTTTCTTTGTCAAGTTAAAAATCTTGCACAACAAGTTGACTATCAATTAAGTAAGATAAAAAAAGTGAATGAAAGATGGATGTTATCTAGCACGAATTTGACCTCAAATACACATGTAACATGTTACTCCATAAAGAATGACACTTTTATCATTTTTTATGCAATATGGAATTATTGGAGTTATAAAGTAGGATTACATTAGCCAATTAAATTGCTTTATTTTTATCTTTTGGGAAAGTACTCACTTAGAATTAAAGAATATAGATCGATAAAGTATTCTTACCAAAACAATTTAATTGAATTTAATATATCTCTTTCTTGATCCAAAAATAAAAATAAAACAATCCAAAATGCTTTAAATAATATTATTATGTCAATATCTAATTTTTAAATAATTAAGTTTTATATGCATCATATTCATTTCACAATTTTAATATGTTTTTACTATATATAAATTATTTTTATTAAACAGTTACAATTCAGGTTTGCACTAAACTATTATAATTGTCTAACTAATATTCTTCAGTAAAAATAATTATAACTATTCACTAAAAAAAGTTGATACTGTTTAAATATGCATTTGACTTACATGGTCTACTTGATGCACAAAAAATTAATTATTTTAGAGCAGGTCTCCTATTAACCACTGTTGATGTTGACACAATGTTGTGACTTATGTTCCTAACATTTCTGACAACATCAGAATTTGTCATTTTCACTAACTTAATTCATGGTTACTTGATGTGTTTTTATTGTTTAATTATGCAAGTTGAAGATGAAAAATTATTCAAAGGTTAAATTTGCATCATGCGGTTGCAACTTGAGTAGAAGAGTAAGAGCACAATATGAAAGTTATCTATCATGGAGAAAAATTAGGAGTGGTTATTGTGTCATGCCTTGCGGACTCTAGAGATGTGAAGATGTAGATTCACGTCTATAAATAGAGGAGAACATCATACACATCAATGTGGAACAAACCCCTATATCACTATCGAGTACTTAGTGTATTTAGTGTCTAGAAAGATTTATATCTATCTAGTATTGAGTTAAGTGTCTAAGCATTTAACACAATATTATTTTGGATTAGTATACACGTTTGGTGAACGTAGAAATACTAATCTTGTTTTGATCAACTTGTTAGGTCTTGTTTAGGTTTCTTTAATAAATTTTGTTTTGGTTCCACGTGATCTTATCTTTTGGTTTCTTTTGTATAATTTTATTACCACTTTGTTATAATGAATGTTTTCACCAAACATTACATATCATACATTGTATATTTGTGAAAATTTTATCATTTGCAAGTATTTAAGTCTTCCTCCTTGTGTATTATTATTTATGTTTCAATATTTTTGACAACATTTTAAAAAACGCCCATGTACACCCTTCCAATTAGGTTTATACAAACTTTTTTTTTTCTTTAATATATTTTGACACAAGAAAAATGTCCACTTTTAAGTATTATTCTTCTTTCTCAAAATTACGAAACTATCATATTTCTTATGTTAAGTAATACTATTTCATACACTAAACAGTATTTATCATAAATTTTATATACACCAGGTTAGTAGAAACATCTATCAACATTTTAATATTACCTGTGCCTGCATCCGCAGCTTCAGCATTAATTACAATCCAAAACTGATACATTATCGGAAAGTACATATGCAACTAAAATATTCTTGAAGAACAACCCAAATTTCATAACGTTAGATATTTATATAACATTAATTAAGTGATAAATTTTAGTCTTGTATGCACCAGATTTTTTTTTTTTTTGATAAGTAAAGCGGACTTTATTTCACAAATAGAATGTTAGAATTACACAGGTATGAGAAGTACCCATATTACACTATTTTTGTTCTATACCAAAAATTCTTCTACAAGAGGAGAATCTTTAATATCCAAGCACTAACTTAGGATTTGAGAACCACTGATTAAAAGAAATATCACAAAACCTCTTTTCTTTAGCCACGATCCAGCTCCAAGTCCTGATCTTCACTTCATTTACTACTCTTTCTCCCGAGAATTCTAAATTTTTGAAGATCTTTGCATTTCTCCCTTTCCAGATCAACCAAGTAATACGCTCCCAAATACAAACCGCTACTTCCTTTCCTCTCCTCCCTCTCAAAAGTCCACAGAAATAAAAGAAGTTCAATAGAGAATTCGAGGAAAGTACCGATCTAAACCCCAACCACTTCATTACCTCCATCCAAATCGAGTATGAATGCTTACACTCAAAGAAGATATGTTTTATTGTCTCCGAACTTTCATTACAAAGAGCACAATCCACGCTTTCATTTGCTCCAAGAATGTCTTTCTTCCTCAATTTCTTCTTTGTTGGCAATCTCCTCCAGAGAATCCTCCAAGTATGGATAGATACTTTTTGAGGAGTGTATTTGTTCCATACATTTTGGAAGCCTTTTTCCATAGCAGCATCTCGAACACCTCTATCTTCGTTCTTCCGTAGCCAATCGTACACTTCACTTGTTTTGAAGACCCCCTCATTTGATTCTTTCCATTTCCATCTATCTTTAACTCAAAACTTGAGATGAACCCTGTCCAACAATGATAACAGATTATTAACAATAGATAATTCTCTATCAAATAGGTTCCTTCTCCACTCTCATCTCCACCTCCACAAACCATCCTCCCACACACCCATATCCCCCACTTTTGTTTCTTTCTGCTTACTTAAGTGGAATAGTCTATTAAATCTGTCTCTCAACCTAACTCCTTCATCTACCCACCTCTCTTCCCAAAAAGAAGTATTTCCCCCATCCCCAACCACCTTTTTAACACAATTAAAAAACCACTCATTTCCTTCCTCTCCTCCCGCCGCCTTGACCACCTCTCTCCACCAACCGCGTTCTTTTATGCCCCTCACACATTCTCCCCCTAGCAGCCCCCTACTCCATCCTACCCCAAATTTTGACTCCACCACCTTAGCCCATAAGCTCTCCCTCTCACTCATAAATCTCCATACCCATTTACTAAGAAGAACTCTATTAAAACAATCTAACTCCCTCACCCCCAACCCCCCATTCTTTTTCGGGCTACAAATTGAATCCCACTTAACCAAACAATTTTTTTGAATATCTTGAACCCCCCAAAAGAAGCACCTTTGTAATCTCACAATTTCTCTCCTAACCAATTTTGGAATACGATACAAGGACAAGTAGTACGTCGGAATTGAATTCAAGACGGCATCGAGCAAAGTTAATCTCCCTCCCAAAGAGATACTCAAATTTTTCCACTTTCTCAGTCTATTTTGAATTTTTTGTATCACATCACTCCATACTACTGAATACTTTGAAGAGATCCCAACCGTGACTCCTAAATAAGAGAAAGGAAAAGAACCTTCAGAGCACCGTAACTCTCTGGCCATAACTCCCAAAACACCCTCAGATAAGTTAATGCCGGAGATTGAACATTTATGAAGGTTCACTCTCATTCTAGAAACGAGTTCCCATATTCTCAAGAAATGTTTCAAAAAATAAACATTTTCCACCTTTGCTTCACCAAGGAAGATAGTATCGTCTGCAAACTGAAGGTGTGACACTTGCACCTTCTTTTTTCCTATTGATAATGGCGTGAAATAACCCAACCCCATTGTTGAATTCATCAGAAGAGAAATACCTTCAGTTGCAATGATAAAAAGAAATGGAGATAGAGGATCTCCTTGTCGAAGCCCTCTTGCTAAACTGAACTCCCGTGTAGGACTTCCATTAACCAAAACAGACGCACAAGCTGAGGATACACACTCCTTGACCCATCCTATCCATTTGCTATGAAAGTTGAATCCCTTCAACATTGCCCCCCAATCAACATAATCATAAGCCTTCGCGAAATCCTATTTATAAAAAATGCCCTGTTTTTTTCCATGTCTCACATCCTCGATTGCCTCGTTCAGGATCCCCACACTGTCAAGAATTTGTCGGCCTCCTATAAAAGCGCTCTGTTCTTGTGATATTATAGAATCCAACACCTTTCTCAGCCTCCTTGATAGTACTTTCGAAATGATTTTGTAAACTCCACCAATTAGTGAAATTGGACGAAAGTCATTGAGATCCTCCACTGCTTCTTTCTTTGGAATTAGAGTAATAAAGGAAGGATTTAAGCCCCTTACTAACCTTCCATTATCGTGGAACTCCTTCATCATAGCCATGAACTCCCCTTTAAAAATATCCCACATTGCCTTTAAAATATGAAAGTTGAAACCGTCTGGGCCCGGACTCTTTGAACTCTCACAAGAATCTAAAGCTTCCTTCACTTCCTCCTCTGAAAACTCCGAAATCAGCTCCGCATTCTCTTCCTGAGTGATTTCTTAATAAAAAGTTCCTCCCCAAGCATCGGCCTCTGGATATTTATCCTACTGTAATGTGCTTTAAAGAAATCATGAATCCCTTTTTTTACCTCTTCAACATTTTCCAGCCATTCCCCATTAACCATGACACCTTGAATCTCATTTTGTTTCCTTCATTTATTTATGTAGCCATGGAAATACTTTGTGTTCAAATCACCTTCTTGAAGCCATCTTGACTTGGATTTTTGGAACAATAAATTGTCCTTCTTCTTTATCTTCATGAATAGAAGTGCTTCTTCTTCATTTCTCTTTATAATCTCTTGATCTTCAAGCCCAAATATGTCATCCCAAACATCTAGCTTCCATATTTCCTCCTTGTGCTTTCCAATTTGATTATCCAGATTACCAAAAACTTCTTTATTCCATATCTTCAAGTCCTCTTTTAGCAACTTGAATTTTTCCTTTAAAACAAAGCCTTTCCATCCATCCACTGCATAACTCTTCCATTTCTCTTCTACAAAGTTGAAAAAATCTTTATGTGAAGTCCATGCATTAATGCTCCTGAATGGTTTCGGCCCCCAGTTTTTGTTACTAACCACAAGCGTTATTGGGAAATGATCTGATACCGATCTTTTGAGTCCTTTTTGGTAGACCAATGGCCAGTAAGCTAACCAAGCTCCATTAATAAGAATTCGATCGAGCTTACTTTTGCAAGAGCCGTCTGATCTATACCTGTCACGCCCCAATTTTCTTAAACAGCGGGAGTCTCACTTATTTTTAATAATTTGGGAAAATATCTTTTAGAGCGTGAACTAACATGCTTGGAATAAAATTTTCTTTTCTTTTTTAAAAACCTTTGGGACTAAAATAAAAAATACCTTCATAAATTTAAACAATAAAATCCTAAACATAATATACATGCCTTCAAATAATAAAATCTAATTAATCATGCAATCTCACATAAATCTAATTCATAGGTCATAAATTAAAACTCACAATTTCACAAACTCCTAGAGATTTCATACTTTCAACATAATTTCAGCAGTGCGTTATCTACGAAATAAATCAATCTAAAATACTTAAGCTACTGGAAAAATTCTACAAAAATTCATGTTGGTTACTGACTACCTCTATTATTCATCTATGATTTTTACCGAATTTTACCCGTAACTGACTTTTAACAAAAATTTGCGAGATTTGGAAATCTCAACAAACTGCCACATATTTTTCAAAAAATCATAACTAATTCGTTATAACTCCAAATCATGCGATTCAAGATGCATTGGAAAGCTAATTAAAAACTGTAACTGAATATTTAATCTAATTTACGAAAAATTTCACGAAACCGTAAAATCCCTTAAAACTTACTGGAAGACAGAAACACATCAATTCCTACACATGCAAAATACTAAAACTCATATTAATAATTTCATAAAATTTTAATTAAAATATATATCTAACATACATCCTAATTCACCTTTCATGACTCATCAATCAAATCAAATAGGCATAATATTCATTGAAAACATATCTTGCAATTAGTATCAATCCATGTATCAAATTAAATCATAAACATACTCTCCAAGAAAATCAAGAAGTATCATAATCCTTAACATAAAATCTTGTAAAACCAATTAATCAAATAACTTGCAATTCAATTCTTGCCCATTAACTTTATACTTCTCATATCCCATCCACACGCCTCCACCGCTCGCCATCACGCCATTTACTCAACATAATCAGAAAAATAGTTTGGTGAAAGGGGTGAGAAATTATAAATAACTCTCAGTGGGGAACATTAGTTCGAAGTCTAAATATAATGGACATGCGTACATGAAAACATATCATTCATACATATTGAATACGACTTAACACATCTGATTGAATACGACTTAACGCATTTGATTGAATACTACTTAACGCATCTGATTGAATACGACTTAACGCATATGATTGAATACGACTTAACGCATCTGTTGACACTACAAGGTTTCCCTTTAGTATCCGTGATTCTGTTGGTACTAAAAAGCACCATTCTCCTAGCATATAAACATATAAACACATCGACATAGTATTTGAAAATCGAACTAAATACTACTTTTTCACCATGAATCCCCACCTTTGATTTCTTTGAAAATAAAAGATGTGTGTACGTTCGGCTTTCTAATCCTTGAATTGATCCTCCAACTTTCTCTTCCTCAAGTAGAATCTCAAAACCTCTCAACTCTTACTCTAAGAATTTTTGAAAATATGTCTCTCTCTAACTCTCTCAATTCTCGAAAATAATAAAGGTGTAGGTTGGTTGCCAATTAGGGTCCTATATTTATAGGATGGAAAGATATAGGGCTTGAATAATATCTTGGTGAATATATGATGATGATGGACGAATTTTGGGCTTGGTAAAGTATCTTGGCCGAAAATGAAGATGTGAAAAATATGGCATAATATATCTTGAAACATTCTTGGGAAATCTTGGTAATCTTTCTAATATCTCCAATATAATAAATCTAACAACCTCAAGACTTCATATAATTAAATCCTAAGTGCTAATTTTGAAAATTCCTCATAAAACAATATTGTATCTCTCTTAATAAAATAATAAGGACTCTAACTAACTCCAAAACTTGATCTTCCAAAATTACCCTCATTCTTGTAACAAACTTCGAATTTCCTCTCTCCTAAAAGTGTTCCTTCTCTAAAATTAATCCTCACAATAATATCTAATCCCAAAAAAATAATAAATCCTCAATTCTACTTAATATTATCCTTAAAGGACTAAAACTCTTAACATTAATAAAGCCTAATAATTCGAAACATAAGTATTACTTCTAAATCCCAAAAGTATCACCACTTAAGTTGTAAGGTCTTCTAATACTAAAAGGATCACTAATACTAAGCAATAAAAGAAAACTTTAACTTAGGAACTTAAAGGACTAAACTAGAAGACAATTAAATAAAATTGGAAAAACTAATCTCTTGGACGCAAACTGAAAAGCTATGGACTGGGTGTTACAACATGGCCGAAGTTAGTATCTCTAAGTCGTATCCCAAAAGTAATATTTGATATGGCAGTTCCTAAGATATGCACACTAACCCCTCAAATAATCCCAACAAAATATCCCACCTTCCTAATATTTCGGCCACATACCTCAGACTGCCTATTTTTATTATTAATATCTACTTAACAATCCAAATATATATTCAACCAACTTGAGTGATTGCCTTGAGTCTCAATTATTCTAAAATCAATTTCAACCGCCACAAAAGTATCTTCTCTTAGTAGTTAATCTTTAAACTAATATAGTGCTCCTTAAACAAAATCTTCCAACCATAATCTCCTCTTTATCCTTATGGCAATTTCGGTCATTTCTACTCCTTCTAATTATTCTCCAAAAGATTCAAAATCTTAGATATAAAAATATCCTCAAATCAAGAATTAAATCTTATTGATATCCCAATAAATTAATATATAAAAATCCCAATAATAATCTCTTGATATTTATCTCCCAAAAATCTAAACCTTGGATATTTTCTTGATTAAAAACCTTATCATATAATCTAATCTAGATCTCAAAAGATTCATTCCTAATTTCTTGATCTAAATCTTTAATCACATATCCTAGTCAAGATCCCATATAAATTCATTCTTATCTCTAAAATAACAAACTCACTAAATTACTTCTATACCCTTAATAAATCCTAATTTTCTCAATCCAATTTGAATTATAACACTTAATAACCAATCAACTTTAATCCTCAAAATCCTTAAATTAAATACTTAATTGGATCATATCCTAATTTGGCTCTCTAACTTTTAATTCACATACTAAAGCCCAAAATAAATTATCAAGAACTTAATCTTAATTCCCAAATACTCAAATCAACTTTACTAACTTAATCATCAGAAAATTAATACTTAAGGCTCGTGAAAAACTTAAAGAACTAAAGCACAATATTTAATCATACACGCAACTTAACTTTAAAACCCCAAATGACGACTTATAAACTATAACTTGAATCCATTTATGTTGGGCGTGACAATACCAAGTGAACGATCTTCCGTGTAGTGGCAAATCAATCATACCTGAATTACGAATGAAAGAATCAAAAGCCTCAATGTCACTTTTATTTGACCCAGCTCTTCTTCCAGCTCTCTCCGTGGCAAGTCTAACTGAATTATTATTAAGTCTTGTATGCACAAGATGCACCGTGTAATTCAAGTGTAATTTTGAAAAGTTACTCTTATTATTATTAAAAAATTATTATTGCTTTTACTGAAATATCACACTGATAGCATTTGATAAATATAACTTTTTAGTATAAACAAAAATAATTTTACAGTTTTTTCTAAAAAAAAAAAGATAATTTTTTAGTTAAAGAAATTTGAATTGTATCATGTATAATACACCTAATTGCACAAAAGATTTCTCTTGTTATAAGGTTTCCAAATAATATTATGGGCTTTTCTTAAAATGTATACATGGGCTTAAGTCTATACATGGGCTTGTTTAATGTAAATTGATGAATTTGCCTAACAAATATGGGCTTTTTGTTGCAAAAATTGGGCCGAGACTTGTTTTCATATTTCAATTCTTGTAAACTCAACAAAAAACTAGTAACACCTTCTATGTATACAATTTGTATCGTGCAATATGTGGAACAATAATGGACATATCCTTCTAAAATAATACTACCTCCGTCTCGGGTCTTTTTTCCAAAAGACCTGGACACACGGATTAAGAAAAAACTAGAGTATGTGAGTGCAAAATTAATTAATAAAATATAAAAAGTATACTTTATTGACTTTTGTGAGTGTAAATTATTTCATTTTTAAGGTAGGAAAAAAAGTTGGGACGGAGGGAGTATAATGCAATATCATATTTGCAGTCGCTTCTACAAAGAGTGCAAATTTATAATTCGGGTATCAAATTCTCCACGTAGCGAACACAACTAATGAATTTTTAAATTCGCATATGGAGCTCTACTTATTGAGCACCAAATACACTATCCAATTAAATTTTATTATGTCACGTGATTTAAATTGATAACGTGACACTCTTTTAAATTGAATTCATTAATATGATTTGTGTACAGAACTAATGGAACTTGAACTGATATTTTCATAAATAATTATATTAAATGATTAAATATGTTTAAGTTGCGGGTAATAGAAAATATAAATTACATACATTTAATTTATAAATTTTTAAAATTTAGGATATATTTTTTTTAGATATTATATATAATAAAATATAAATAAACAAACAACAATTTTTTTTTTTTTTTTAAATTTTGTATCTCCAAACATGTATTATATTACTCCCACACTCGTGTCCTTCCATCCATGTAACATACATGTGCAATTTTGACTCTATTTTTAGTCACACATATAGGATCAAGCAAAAATGTTTGTTTTTCTGACGAAAACAATATGTACTGAAAAGTACCTATACTTTTCAATAAATAAACTAATATTAATATTTATATAAACTAATACTCCCCTTTCTGTACTTTGTGGCTCTCATGACCTACTAAAATATGTGAAAATTATAATATGTGCCAAAAAAATTGTGAAGTCCAAATAGTAAGAGCATCAGTAATTAGATCAATATGATCACGTGTTTGAGTTGTACATGAGGAACTATTGAGGGATTACAAAAATCTATATTTTACATAATTATATATATATATATATATATATATATATATAATTACGGGTTTGTTTTGAAAAATAAAATTATCTATTTTTCAAATTTTTATATATCTTAAATGAATAAATTATTTTATCCTTTAAAACAAACATAATTATAGATATATATGGATGTATCTTACATACACCTATGAAATTAAATGAGGATTTTTATCTTTTAGTTCTTGTGAAGATTGATGCAGAATTATTACTTTCTTCGTTTCACTATAAGTTTTTCACTTTGTCATTCTCGTCCGTCCCATTATATGTTTCTTATTTGCTTTTAAATCTTTGTGGAAATTACTATTTTTTTTATTATTTTCAAATTTTTTTACACTAATTTTATTACTTTTTTGCTTTTTTCCATCACGTTATCTATACCAAATCAATATTTTATATTCTTTTAAATATTTATGTAAAAAAAAAAAGCAATTTGTAGTGGAATGTAGGGAGTATTATTTTGTTTTTAAAATTTGAGGACCATGGCCACTCAATTTGTGAATTTTTTTTATTGGTTTGTACTTGTAAGAAAAAAAAAAGAAAATTGGTGGCCCATATTATACTACTCCCTCTGTCCCACAGGAATTTGCACACTTTTTTTATTTGGACGTCCCATAGGAATTTGCACACTACTAAAAAAGAAAACATTGATTTACGTGCACACTCACAAACATTTACACATATTTACCCATATGCCACTACTTTATATATAAAATATATTTTCCTTAAAAAATGTGCCGTCCCGTAGGGTGTAAATTCCTACTGGACGGAGGGAGTATAATCTACCGACCCTTTTTTGTGTAGAATACATGTTCTACGTGGACAAGTGCACCATGACATAATCTACATCAATTGCCGTTATATTTCTCTAACGGAAAAGGCCATAAGTGTCCTTATCCATACCATTTTAATAAACACGACGTTAAAATATAAGCAAAAAGTGTCCTTCTACATTTAAAATTTAAAAATAAAATATTAATTCAACTAGGTGGATTAACTCATTTGACTATCGAACTTCTCACTTGAGTAAGTGACCTGAATTCGATTATCTTTGTGAACAAATTAAGAGAGAGATAAGATTGGTTCGAGAGACTTGACGAATTCATATGAAACGTTCGAACAAAATATAGATCTATTGTGTATTAAGTGTGCCTTAAAATATTTTTTTGAAAACCAAAATATTTTTTAATATGATCTCATATCATTAGACAGTCTCACACAAATTTTTATCTAAAATATGTTTGCAGCAAAGAATAGTGTCCCTATATTGATATTACAATCGACTAAACTGACTATATAGAAAGGATTTTCCACAAGTTGACTTTTGAAAGTAATGTAATCTTTATTTGAATTCCATACAATATATAGCACTGCAAACTCCTTTTGGTGTCAATTTCAATAATTATGCTGAAAAACTTTAAATTGTCCAAATTCTTTTAAGTTAGTTTAGATGCAATAACCATCATATTGTAATTTTTGTTAGAATATCCGATCTCCTGAAACTAGAGCTGTTAAAATAAACGAGCCGCTCGTGAGCTCGGCTCGTTAAGGCTCAACTCGACTCGGCTCGATATGTTAAACGAGCCGAGCCGAGCCTAAAAAAATACTCGTTTGCTTAACGAGCTCGGCTCGGCTCGACTCGGTAGGCTCGAAAAATAGAGGTTATTTTATAAATATTATATAATTTAGGGTATAAAATATTAATATTTTACATAATAATACAATTCATATTTTCAAATCACTCATACTGGTGAATTGGTGATAGTTCTAGCTTTATTGTTGTTAAAATAAACGAGCTGCTCGTGAGCTCGGCTCGACTCGGCTTATTAAGGGCTCGACTCGACTCGACTCGAAGTGTTAAACGAGCCGAGCCGAGCTCAAAAAAATACTCGTTTGCTTAACGAGCTAGGCTCGGCTCGACTCGATAAGCTTAACGAGCCGAGCCGAGTCTGGCACTACTCGGGCTCGCTCGGCTCGTATAACAGCTCTACCTGAAACCCTATAAAATGTTCCAAATCTTCACTTTTATATCAAAACAATCATAAAGAGTTAGTCTTGAAGAAACGATAAATCATAATGTTGTATAACATGTAATAAGATCACAAGTAACAATATCAACGTAATCAAATTATACACATGCTTTTTACTTTTTAATTAAATCTAGCACATACTTTTTTCTTTTAGCCCATAATCTTTACTTTTACTTAAATCTAGCACATACTTTTTTTCTTAACTAAATCACACAAATATTTTCACTTTTAATCAAACCTAATACTACTACCTTTTTTTCCTTAGTCCAATTATACACATATTTTTTACTTGTTTATCAAAATTATCTCATAATCAAATTATACAAATATCTTTATGAGTATATTCTAATTAATGAAAAAAAATAATTAAATTCTAAAATAAAAAATATTATAAATGATATTTTCTATTTTGAGAAAATAAAAAACTAAAAGTAAAAATTATTTAAAAAATCTCAAAATATAACCAATCAATAGAGTTTTCGAATCAAGTTATATATATTTTTTTAGGAACATTTGCGTAGAAATTTCTACCGTAGAAATTACTAAAAATAGAACAAAGAAAAGGAGAAGGCCACGCGCACTCGCCCTCAACAAAACTCAACAAAAATCACGGCCAAATTTGTTTATCCCTACCCCCACTCCTTTTATTTTATTTTATTTTATTTATTTTAAGTTTATTTAAAAAAAATTCTTTTTTAATTATTATGTAGATTAAAATATATATAATATTATATTATAAATAAATATATATATATAGTAACACATATTTAATTTTACAGTAACACATTTACTCCTATAATAACATGTATTTGTCTCCCAATTTGTGTTACCATATGAGCAAATGTGTGTTACTATAAGGACAAAATATATTTTTATGAAAATAAATATGTGTTTTTTTAATTTATTCATCATCCATTTAAATCTAGGTATATTGTTTCATGTAATACATATGTTATTATATGAAAAAAAATAATTACTTCTATAAAAATAAATAAATATTTGTGAATAGTCAATATTTGTTCTTATAGTAACACACATTTTGCTCTTGCATTATGTGAAAAATTATTTATTCTATAAAAACAAATGAATATGTGTACAATAACAACATTTTATAAGATAGTAACACACATTTGCTCTAATAGTAACACACATTTATCTTTCTATTTGTGTTACTATATGAGCAAATGTGTGTTACTATAAGGACAAAATATATTTTTATAGAATAAATATGTGTTTCATAATTTATTTATCATCCATTTAAATCTAGGTAAATTGTTTCATGTAATACATATGTTATTATATGAAAAAATAATTATTTATATAAAAATAAATAAATATTTGTGAATAATTAATATTTATTCTTATAGTAACACACATTTTGCTCTTGCATTATGTGAAAAATTATTTATTCTATAAAAATAAATGAATATATTTAAAATAACAACATTTTATAAGATAGTAACACGCATTTGCTCTAATAGTAACACACATTTATCTCTCTATTTGTGTTACTATATGGACAAATGTGTGTTACTATAAGGACAAAATATATTTTTATAGAATAAATATGTGTTTCATAATTTATTTATCATCCATTTAAATGTAGGTACATTGTTTCATGTAATACATATGTTATTATATGAAAAAATAATTATTTATACAAAAATAAATAAATATTTGTGAATAATTAATATTTGTTCTTATAGTAACACACATTTTGCTCTTGCATTATGTGAAATATTATTTATTCTATAAAAATAAATGAATATATGTAAAATAACAACATTTTATAAGATAGTAACACACATTTGCTCTAATAGTAAGACATTTGTCTCCCTTTTTGTGTTACTATATGGACAAATGTGTGTTACTATATGAGCAAAATATATTTTTATGATAATAAATATGTGTTTCTTAATTTATTCACCATCCTTTTAAATTTAGGTACATTGTTTCATGTAATACATATGTTATTATATTGAAAAAATAATTATTTCTATAAAATTAAATAAATTATTTGTGAATAATCAATATTTATTCTTAAAGTAACATACATTTTACTCTTGCATTATGTGAAAAATTATTTATTCTATAAAAATAAATAAATATATGTAAAATAATAACATTTTATAAGATAGTAACACATATTTACTCAAATAGTAACATATATTTGCTCTCCAGTTTATATTACTATATGGACAAATGTATGCTACTGTATGAGTAAATGTGTGATACTATACTAACATAAATTAAGAGCAAGATTTTAAATTAATTATATAATATTAATTTATTTATTTTTAAATTTATACTAATTAAAACATAATAATAAATTAAATTTTTTTTTGCATAGGATAATACTTGATTTGGGCGTGTTGAGGAGAGTGGAGTGGTGGGTGGGGGGTTGAGGTGGGGGGATGTGGGGAGAAATACATTTTCATGTTACCGGGCCTGTGTGGGCTTGCGTGCGTGGAGGGATGACTGTGAGCCTGAGCGCGTGATGTTGTGATTTATTTTATTCTATTTTTGGAAATTTCTACCGTAGAAATTTCTATATAAGTTTTTGTCATATTTTTTAATGTTATTGTTAGATAGTTTGAGTAAAAAAAGATGTAAGTCTTGTGTTCGATTTAATTAAAAATAAAAATATATAATAAAATTGATCATTATAAAAGAGTAAATATTGCGGTAGACAGTCTAATAACAATTGTTGATAAGGCGAACTAACACAATCGGCTTCGGCATAATCATGAAGGCTTAGCAGGTCGCCAAAGCTCGGCGAGGTGGAGGGTAGCTCGCCCAGATCCCCGAAGGTCTACAGCCATATGGCCGATCGGACGGAAGGGGAGCTCACACACATGGGGGCAGCCTGCCCCTCCAGCTCGCCTACCCAGCTCGCCCAAAGAGCTCGCCCCTACCCCGAAGAGGACCTCGCCGAGGTCCGCGGATCGCGTGACTTTTAGAAATGGCACAAGGCAAAGCAGCTCGCCGGACCCGAGAACCCAACCGGCGGATGTATAGATAGGATATGTACATGTAGTAGAAGAGAGGCATCAAGAGGGGGAGCAGTGTGAGGGACCAAGACGAGGGTAAGGAACCTTCGCCAACACCGGAAGCCAAATAGGCTCGTAAGGTGCCGTCTCACACTCGCACACCTATAAATAAGACCTCTCATGTAACTATTACACAATTAATACATTCCAATTACAATACATTCTCTCTCTAAACTTCCACTCCCTCTCTCTATATTCATCTCTCAAGAACAACTAAGAACATAAATCTTAGTTTATTGTTTGATAGGATTAATATGTTATAAAGCCACATAAACAAACACGAACGAAAACCCAGATTTCCGGACAAAAATCCAAATTTTCGGATTTTCCAAATTCTGCCCGGAAAAAGTTTTCAAATGCGCGCGTGTACACGAATAAACCAAATTTCGGATAATTCGTCTCACGCGAGGCTAGATGAAAACTCGAACAAAATCAACCTGGCCGAAGACCCTGACCTAGGCGAGCTCGGCGACCTGCCCCAGCTACCCCAGCGACCTGCAGCAAGTTATCCCCTCCAAAACCCAAAAATGGCTAAGGGGCAGACCTCCGCAGCTGCCGGAAGGTCAAAGGGAGGCGACCAGGACCAGGCCGAGGTGGAGACCTCGCGCCGACCTCCCCAGAAAAGCACTGCTGCCTCGCGACCTCCGCGAGTTGTAGTGACACAGGAGGACTTGAGCCCCGCCCTGAGGGACCTGGCCAACAACCCCGATGAGCTCCAGCGCACCATCGCAACCTTGCAGAGGTTGCAGTAGAGACATCACGACGAGCTCGCCCTAGTACCTAGGCGAGCTCCAACCGTCGAAGCCCGGGAGCAGACGAGGCCCACACAGGGCACCCAGACCCAGGGGGAGTACAATGTCCTCCCCACTGAGCAGGAGGCGAGCTCGGCCCAAGCTCGCCAGCACCGAGAACGAGCCGGTAAAGCCAAAATGGTGGAGGAGGAGCCCGCCCCGCACACCGGACGAGCTTCGGCCTACACCGAGGCATCCCGCACACACCAATCATTGAGGAGGGAGGCCCTCCAGGGCAGGCTAGGGCCCAGGTGCGGGGACAATGAACAAACGGCAACCCCGGCCACATCCCACGGAGATTCGGATCTACAACCGCGCAGGTCCGCCCACGACCGATTGAGAAGGCCCACGACCGATAGGTTGGGCCCCCATAGCGGATGCCAATTCCAACCCGTTACAGAAAGGTCACCCCAGAGTGAGGCACCTCGGGGGCGTGCGTCCACAAGGCGCACGACCTTCGAACAACCTCCGCCGGAGGTGACCCGCGATGACGAGCTGGCGTCGCTGAAAAAGGTCGTCGAGATGCTACAAGCCCAAGTAGCTGCCAAGTCTGGCGGACCTGACGCCACCACTCTCCCCGCATCCCCATTGGCGCCTGCCATCCTCCGAGCACCGGTCCAAAAGAAGATCCAATTCCCAGTGATGTCCGCGTACGAGGGCGAATCCGACCCGAAAGTCCACCTGGCCAAATACGCGGACTTTATGATTTCGGTGGGTACCACCGACTCCACTCAGTGCCGGAACTTCCCGCTGACCCTAGGGGACTGAGCCCACCGCTGGTTCTCATCACTCGCCCCTGGGTCAATCTGCTCATTTGGCCAACTCTCGCGGGAGTTCTTGGCCCACTTCTCCAGATTCGGGTCCTACCTTACCCAGAAACACCATCTCGCCAACATCCACCAAGGCAAGAATGAGACCGACCAGCAGTACCTGGAGAGGTTCGATAAAATACTGCTGGAAGGCGAGCCGGTGAGCGAGGACACCAAGGTCGTCGCAGCGATGGCCGGGCTCAGGAAGGGTACCGACCTCTGGAAGGAGATGCACCTCGCATGTCCGAACACTTATACTGAATTCCGCCACAAGGTGGGTGTGTTCGTGGCTATGCAGGAGGCACTACTGAAAGAAGTTGGTGCCCCAGAGGAGAAGAAGCCCTACTGGAAGAAGTCCGGGGGCACATACAAGGCCCCCCGAAACTTAAAGGCCTTTGGCGACGGGGACGAGTTCAAGGAAAAGCTCAACCAGGTCCTCACCGTCTCCGTCGACCGCGTCTTTACCGCTGTCAAAGATAAGGCCCTGCTGGAGGAGCCGAGGCGGATCCGCCAGGATCGCACGAAGATCAACCCCAACAAGTACTGTGCCTACCATCAGTCCATCGGCCACTTCACCAGCGAGTGCCGAGACCTCCTCAAACAGCTGTGGAAATTCTACGAGGATGGGAAGCTGGCCGAGTGTGTGAAGAAGGCCCCAGCTAAGAGGCTCAGGTTCGACAGAAGGGAGGTCTCCGATGACGAAGAGGAGGATGCGGGCCAACGCGGACCTCAGAACAGACGAAGGGCACCTCCCCAGCCTCAACAGAACATGGAGCCGGCCCGAGAACTCTTGATTCTCGAGGGAGAGATCGGAGCTACCGGAGGTCCAAGAAGGCAGCTCCTGCCCCAGGTCCGTCGCACAGCTTACTGATGAGCTGACATTCTCCTCAGCGGACCTGGAGGGGGTACTGACACCCCACAACGACTTGTTGGTGATAGCCGCCAACATCATGAACGTCCGAGTTCACAGGCTACTTGTGGACACCGGCGCATTCACCAACATCCTGTTTAAATCCACCTTAGATGCCTTAGGTGATTTTGAGTCGTATCTAGAACCTAGCAATGCTAGGATAGTGGGGTTCGGAGAAGCTGTAACCGTCCCCCTAGGCAGTATCAGGTTGAGCGTCCAGCTTGTATCGGCTGAGGACCCCGAAAGGAGGCTGACTAGGTTAGTAGATTTCCTAGTTGTCGACCAGCAGTCCTCCTACAACGGGTTCCTCGGCCGCCCCTTTATCAATGAATTCAAAGTGGCGTGTTTGACCTACTACTACTGTTTAAAATTCCCAACTCCAAAAGGTGCCGGAACTATAAAAGGTGAGCAGAAAAAGGCCCGAGAGTGTTTACTCCAAATCAAAGATGGCCGGGTCAAAAAATCTATGACGCAGGTCCAGATCCTTGAAGAAGACGCACAGATTCCAGCGGTAGAGCCAAACATCCTAGACGTCATCTCGGTCGAAACTGAGATGATGGAGGTAGGCGATCTGCCAGAATTTGGACAAGTCTCAGAACCTGCTCAAGACGCACAACCGGCGCCAATGGAGGGATTGGAGGAGGCCCAAAACAACCAAGTGTTGGGACCTGCGCAAGAACAGCAACCTGCTCCCATGGAAGTGGTTGGTGAGGCCCAAGATAGGGGACCTGCGGGAGGTCAAGAACCAATGCCAATGGACATTGACCCAACTCCCCAGGTCACCGAATCATCCCGAGTTGACAAACCACCGGAGGTGCTGACAGTTGATGAACCCACTCGAGCCGAAGGCCAAACCGATGACCTCGAGCCGGGCATAGGTCATGAACCTGCGCAGATGTCACAAGAAGAGTGGGACGAGTTCATCAGCGACCCGAGGTGGAAAAGTCAAAAGAGAAAAGCCACTCCCATGGAAGAATTGACGGCACTCCCGGTGGACCCAGAAAGGGACTTAGAACTTTTCATTGGTTCTGAGTTACCTGAACCGTACCGGTCGAAGATGGAACTGTTCCTGATGTCCAACCTGGACGTGTTTGCCTGGTCCCACGAAGACATGACGGGAATCCCATTGGAGCATGCCTGCCACCGACTTAACATAGATCCGACAAGGAGACTCGTACATCAAAAACGAAAGAAGTACGGACCAGACAAATACGCAGCTCTAACCGTTGAGGTGGGGAAGTTGATGGACAACAAGTTGATCAAAGAATCCTTGTGTCCACAGTGGGTCGCGAACCCCGTCCTGGTGAAGAAACACAATGGGACGTGGAGACTCTGCATCGACTTCACGGACCTGAACAAGGCATGTCCGAAGGACAACTTCCCACTACCTCACATTGATCAGCTGGTAGATAGTACCGCGGGCCACGAAATGATGACAGTCATGGATGCTTTCGCGGGCTATCACCAGATAGCTCTACACCCAGATGACCAGGAACATACGGTGTTCTACACTAACAAAAACATGTATTGCTGGGAAAGGATGCTGTTTGGACTCATCAATGCCGGGGCTACCTATCAAAGGCTGGTGAATAAAATGTTCGACCAACACATTGGCGAGTCCATGGAGGTGTACGTGGACGACATAGTTATCAAAAGTTTGAGGAAGGAGGATCACCTCGACCACCTCAAACAGACCTTCGACATACTGCGCCACTACAACATGAAGCTGAACCCCAAAAAGACTAGCTTCGGCGTGCACTCTGGAAAGTTCCTGGGGCACCTGGTGAGCCAGCAAGGAATCGAGGTCAACCCAATGCAGGTCCAATGCATAATCGAGATGGGCGTGCCCGATTCCGTATAAAAAGTTCAAAGATTGACTGGGTGCATGGCAGCTCTGAACAGATTCATCTCCAGGTCTGGCGACCGAAACCGTCCATTCTTCGAGGCCATCAAGGCAAACACACGGAGGTACAAAAAAGCGGCTAAGGCCAACAAGTTGCACCTCAATAAACACTTCGTGTGGACGAGTGAATGCCAACGAGCCTTCGAAGATATTAAGGCCTACCTGGCAGATACCCAGGTCCTGTCACAGCCGGTACCTGGGGAAAAGCTATACCTGTACCTAGCCGCGTCGGAGGTGGCCATCAGCTCCGTCCTGGTCCGAAAAGAGGCAAAAACACACCTACCAGTATACTACATAAGCCAAGTCTTACACGAAGCTGAGTTGCGGTACACCCCGACGGAGAAGCTAGCTTATGCACTGGTGATGAGTGTTAGAAAATTGAGGCCCTACTTCTTCGACCACCCGGTAGAAGTGCTGACGATGTTTCCACTACGTCAAATACTACAGTGCCCAGACACCGCCGGACGTCTGCTGAAATGGTCATTAGAGATAAACCAATACGGTATAACCTACGCACCCTGAACAGCGATCAAGGGACAAGCGCTCGCTGACTTTATCGTCGAGCTAACTTTCCCACAAGATCCGATGAGGGGTCGTATAGCTCAGTGGCACCTCTACATTGATGGATCATCGACCAGCTCAGCAGCAGGCGCCGGCGTAGTCCTGATGAGCCCGGACAGACAAGTCTTCACCTCCGCAATACGGTTTGACTTTCGAGCAACCAACAATGAGGCGGAATATGAAGCTTTGATAGTTGGACTTAGGCTATCATTAGCTGTGGGGGCAACCAATCTTCAAGTTTTCGGAGATTCCCAGCTAGTAATATCCCAAGTCCGGGGGGAATATGAGGCAAAAGACCAACAGATGATCACCTACCAGAAGATAGCCGCGTATCTGATCTCGATGTTCATGCATGTCTACATCAATCAGATACCGCGACTAGAAAACACACAAGCAGATGCTCTAGCCCGGCTAGCTACCAGCAATGGTGAAGCCGAATTCATGGAGGTTGTAATCACCACACTGAAAAACCCCTCGACGTTCGATTACAAAGTAAATCAGACCTCGAGTGGGGGGCAGGAGGACAGTGATGATGGTGAAGATTGGTGCACTCCAATCCAAAAATACTTAAAAGACGGAACAACCCCCGTGGATATCTGGGAAGCTAGCCGGCTAGTAAAGCAAGCTGCCAGATATACACTGCTGGATGGCCAACTCTACAAACGTGGATTCTCTCTACCCCTACTCAAGTGCCTAACTAAAAAACAGGGGTCCGAGGTGTTAGAAGAAATCCACGAAGGAATTTGTGGGAGTCACGCTGGGGGGCAAGCATTGGCATACAAGACGATCATGTAGGGGTACTACTGGCCCACTCTTCGCAAAGATGCCATTAGCTTCGCGCGAAGGTGCCGAAAGTGTCAACTTTTTGCACCTAACATCCACCCCCAGCCAACCAACTGAAGTCGGTTTTCAGCCCATGGCCTTTCGCAAAATGGGGTATCGACCTGATTGGCCCGTTTCCACCTGGAAGAGGCGGTGTAAAGTTTGCTGTTGTAGCAGTAGACTACTACACTATGTGGGCTGAGGCCGAAGCTCTCACAACAATAACACAAGAGAGGATGATCGACTTCATTTGTAAGAACCTGATCTGCCGGTTCGGACTTCCGCAGTCGATCATCACAGATAACAGAAGACAGTTCGACGGTCAAAAGTTGAGAGACTTCTGCAGTTCATGGAACATCAAGAAGCACTACTCGACTCCATACCATCCACAGTCGAACGGCCAGGTCGAGGCGGTGAACAAAATTCTGAAACACATACTGAAGCTCCGCCTCGAAGATAAGAAAGAGAGCTGGGCAGACGAACTCCCGGAGGTCCTATGGTCTTACAGAACATCATATCGGGACAGCACCGGAGAGACCCCATTTGCCTTAGCCTTCGGAACTGAAGCGGTGGTACTCTTTCGAAGTTCAGAACAAGACTTGGAAGGTGGTAGGATATGATGAAGAAAAGAATGACGAAGCCTTGGCAGTAGAGAAAGATCTGATCGAAGAGACCAGAGCTTCGTCAGAAATGAAGAATGCCACCTACAAGCGTAGAGCAGAGAAGTACTACAATTTCCAGGTCCGAGACCGAAAATTCAGGGTCGGAGACCTGGTGCTAAAAAAGAAACTGATGGCCCCACCCGGTGTGTTCGGGTTAGACTGGAAAGGACCGTTCCTGGTAACCGCGGCCTGGCCAAACGGTACGTACGACCTCGAAGACGCAGAAGGCAACACCTCGTCGTACACCTGGAGTGCGGCCCACCTAAAAAAGTTTTATCAATAGGCTATAAATCTGTAATAGACTAGCCGAAGGTTAGCATCAAAAGTGTTGATAGCAACCGATGTAAATTACGTTCCTATAAGAAGTTGGGAAAATTTGTGAAATCAGAAAAATTTGCCAAGTGTCCGGACCTGAGTAGCTCGCCAACCGTGCGAGCTACCCTAGGTCGCCCACTGCTCAAGGTAGCTCGCCAGCCTCAGCTCGCTAAGTGCCCGAGACTTCGTAACGCTGAAGGACCAAGGTCCCAAACGTTATAATCAAAATGCTCGTAGGCAAAGGCCAAAGTGCCCAAGGTCGCGAATGTGCCCTTCCTAAAGGGTCGCTAAGCACCAACTGCCCTAAGATAGAAAAATTCATGAAAAAGATGAAAAACGTCTAAGGCAAGGTTCAAGAAACCCGATGGCCCAACGTGAATTAAACTAAGTACAACTCGCTACCCTAAGTGGTCTAAGACGAGCAACTCGTGGCCCTAAGTGGTGTAAGATGAAGAATGTGTACTAGTAAAATGGAGGTACAATTCGTAATCTTAAGTGACGTAAAATGAACGATTCGCTTCTCAAAGTAGAGTAAGACGAACAGTTAAGTACCCGAAAAATAAATAAACGAGCTAAGTAAAACTATAACGTAAAGCGAAAAAATGTAAGTAAAAAGAGTTGGATAAAAAATGCTCGATCTCTATTCAAAAGATACTTAAGAAATTTTCAAGTCAAAATACTTGAAAAAAATCCTAAGTATGAGTAGTGTTGCTGGCCACAAAGGCCGACCAGCTAACCATCTGTGAATTGCAAAAAGCTCCTTCTAGGCGAGCTGCACATGCCTGACGAGCTACAACTACTTGAATGAAAATAAAAAAGCTACAAAACGGAGCTCCTTCTGGGCGAGCTCCGTAACCCAGCGGACTACAAAATAAAGGCTAAACTAGAAAACAAAAGAAAAAAGCCTAAGTGTTGTGAGCTGCGGGGGCTGCGGGGGTATCGGAGGGCACCTCGGCGGAGCTGGGGGTGACCTGGTCAGCCGGGAGGGCGAGCTCGGCCTCAGAAGTGATGTTGCCCGTGAGCCCACTGGTGTCGAGCTCGCCAATGTTTAGCGTAGCATCTCCGCAAGCATCCTGAAGCTGCTCCACAGTGAGTGGGGTCTGCTCCTCCTCGTTGGCGACCTCCGTCCCGCCAACATTCAGTTCCGACACGGCGACGGTTTTGATAACATTGAAGCGCGCCGGCAGGAAGTCGAGTGGAATGCCAAGCTCAGGGAGGTCGCTAATGTCCAGCTCGGCGCCATCAGGAAAGGGAACTCGGTCCAAGCACGCCTTGAAGTTGCCCACCACGGCCTCGACCTCGTCATCTTTGTGGGCTCGGGCCCACCACAGAGTCCGCAAAACCTCGGCATAACATTGGACGAATCCTTTGTCAGAGGCCTCGGCCCTCGCAGCCGTCAGATCCGGCACGGAGGAGGCATCATTCCGCAGCTCGGCGACCTCGTTGACCTTAGCGTAGAGCTCGCCCCTCAACCTCTCGCACTCGGAGCTCCTCACCAGGCCCCGCTGCAGTGCTAGGTCCTTCTTGGTCACCTCATGCTCACCGACCTCCTTGGCGAGCTTCTCGGTGAGCTCATCCTCATTGGCCTTAATCCTGGCCTCCACCTCTTGCTCTAGTCCGGCGAGCTTGAGCTAGAGGTCCTCGAGCTGCTGCAAGGCGCTCTGCTCGGTAGCCAAGGAGGCAACGGTTTTCTCCTCGGCGAGCTTTGCCTGCTTCTTGGCCTCGTCAGCGGATTCCGCCAGGGCGAGCACCCTCTTGTTCTTCTCAGCGCGACCTGCCTCCAGCTCGGCAGCCTGCTCCAAGGCCTTCTGATTGGCGAGCAGCAACCCACTTGCATAATGGGCCGAGAGAAGGAGGTTTTCAGTCAGGTTCTGCGCGTGGATAGTGGCCACTTGGGGAGTGGTCCAATGCCTTGGCATCTCACTCACAGTATTCCGGACCAGGCCCGGATGGAGGCTATGCATTGAAGTCAAGGAGCGAGATCGCTCAAATGCATGGAGAGCCTCGTGATGATTCGGGAAGGCGATGGGGGCATAGCTGCGAGGTCAAAACAGTTGGACGTTAGAAAAACGAAAACAAAAATAACGTAAGTAGAGACTAAAACGGCGAGCTACTCACTGAACATGCTCGGAGTCCCAGCCTAGGAGGGTATCGTCGTTAGCCCGAACCCCGAAGGGAGATGGGGAAGGCGGCGAGCTCCGGATAGGTGCGACGTTGATCGGAGCGGTTGATTGGATGGACCCACCCTGCCCTGACCTCGCCGAAGCTCGGTCGACCTAGTCCGAGTCCTCATCATGCAGCCCGATATACTTGGTTCTCTTACATCTCTGAGGATCCTTGTCGCCGATTTGGGACCCATCACCTCGGTGGAGGTCCCTTTTGGATTGATGAGTAGCTCGCCCGGGCGCGGCCCCACCTCGCCCTCCTCCTTTGCCGCCTCGCGCGACCTCAGCGGCCTTAGTTTTCGAGGGGGCTTTAGATTGCTCCTTCTGGGCCCCCGACCCTCCTACCTCGCCTGTCTTCGAGGCGAGCTCCGCCTTTTTGCTCGCATCCAATGCGAGTATCGAGGGTGGGGCGAGCCTATTAGGGTAAGGTGGGCCCATCTCGAAGCGGCGTTTGAGAGTTTGGTAGGCCTCGGGAATCTCGGCGATGGGGAAGGCGACGAAGCTACCACCTCCAAAAGTCAGAACGGCTGAGTTAGCATCTAGGGCGAGCTATCCCCCCTATAGGCGAGCTCCGGAGAGTTGCAAACCTGGAAGCTCGGGACCTTGAATGGCGAGGTGGTGCGGCAAGGTGAGGAGCCCGGCGAGCCTCAAACAGTGGTGCTTGCACAGGTGGGCAATCTCCCTATCCTTCTCACGTCTCAAACAGCAAATGGCCCGCACCACGTCGAACTCGACCGACACCTTAAGCTTACCTATCCTTCTCACGTCTCATTGAACTGCAAAAAGAAAGAAAATTATATTAGTAAATCTAATTCAACCCACGCACACCGAAATAGGCGACCTACTGCTGGCTTCCCCGTATCCCTCCGGAGTGGGAATACGGCCACCTCGCCCGCAGTACGTGCTGGAAGCTCGCCAATCTCCACCCATGAAGAAGAATTGCTCCTTCCAATCACGGACTTTGTTCGGCAGGACCCCGATAAATTTCTCTCCTGGGCGAGCTTTCAGGTAATAGTATCCTGCGCCATCATTCGCCTGCTTGGTCACAGCGAAGAGCTCGCCCAGGTCCGCCGAGGTCGCCCCATTCTCATAGCCCTCCAATCCGAGGACAGATAAGGCGGCGATGAGGTTACTCCATGCGTTCGGGGTGAGCTGAGTGATGGCCAAATTATTATCGGCGAGAAATTGACCAATGATCGGGTGCAATAGCAATGTGAGCCCGGCCCTGAGGATATCAACATTAAGGGCGGTCAACCCCTCAGGAGGCGTGTCGGCCCGCTCGTTCTTCACTGGGGCATGCATAAAGATATCAAGCGGGATGCGATACTTCCTGTGTATGAGGGGAAGGTCACACTCGTCGATGAGGCTCACCACCTCGCCGGCTTTGTAATCAGACAGGGCGACCTCCTCTAGGTCGGCAGGGAGTACTCGGTCCGGACAAGGGAAGCTCGCACTATACTCGACGATGTATTCGTCCCAGTCGAAGGGATGTATAACCTCGGCGGGGGCCTGATACTCGACTAACTGAGGCTCCGGGAAACCGATGGAGCGGAACCATTCAAGTGTAACTTCTTCCAGATCGCCTCCTCTCTCGCCTTCGTTGGCGATCTCGCCACCGACCTCGTTTGACCTCCTCGCCGACCTCGGTGACATTCTCGCCAGCCTCAACGGGCTCTTCGTTGCCACTGGCAATCCTTTCCTCGGGGGTGACCTCCTCGCCTTCCTCCCATACCTCGCGGTACATGACACTGGAGGCCCCTTCCTCCGAGTCAGGGCGAACCTCGCCATGTAGCTCGCCGGACATCGGGCAAGCTACCGAGGTCGCCTCGGAACTGGAGCCGATCGTTATTATTGGGGGAACCAGTGGAACTGTCTCGTCCCCAATCATCGGTTGTTTCTCAGGGTTGCGGTTGGAGGGAGTTCCGCTTGATTCGTGAGTCGACATGGTCGATGCGAAGCTCGAAAAGTTCTCAAAAAGTTCAAAAGTCCAGTTGCCGGAGTCACGGTACGGTATCGGTTGGGGAAGTCCAAAAGTTACCAGAAACATTCAAAATTTCCGGAAACCCGAAGAAATCAAAAGAAAAGGAATGAGAAAGGAAGGGAAACGGGTTGTCTACCTTGGAGAGTGCCAGAAATCTCATCGGAAGCAGAGGGGTCGATCGCCGGAAGTGCGCTCAGGAGTTATAAAGTGTGAAAAGTGAGAAATGAGATGGTTTCCTCATATTTATAGGCGCTGGGGCGAGGGGCGATATTCGGGGAGTGCGAGGGCCTCTCTGCAAAAATTTGAAAGTATTGCCATGATGGGCGCGGGAATTGAAGCCTCAAAAGGCGTGCACGACGCCTGGAATCCCGCACCGTGTCGGCCGAGTAACCGCCATAACGGAGCTCGCCCACTAGCTCTGAATCTGCCCGAATGTAGTTCGCCAGGGTCCGAACCCTCGTCCGTAGAAATAAGCCAGCTCGCCCACACATTTGACAAGTCATGATGCGCGCGAGCTGGGGGGCAAATATTGATAAGACGAACTAACACAATCGGATTCGGCATAATCATGAAGGCTTAGCAGGTCGCCAGAGCTCGGCGAGGTAGAGGGCAGCTCACCCAGATCCCCGAAGGTCTACAGCCAGATGGCCGATCGGACGGAAGGGGAGCTCGCCCACATGGGGGCAGCCCGCCCCTCCAACTCGCCTACCCAGCTCGCCCCTACCCCGAAGAGGACCTCGCCAAGGTCCGCGGATCGCGTGACTTTTAGAAATAGCACAAGGCAAAGCAGCTCGCCGGACCCGAGAACCCAACCGGCGGATGTATAGATAGGATATGTACATGTAGTAGAAAGAGGCATCAAGAGGGGGAGCAGTGTGAGGGACCAAGACGAGGGTAAGGAACCCTCGCCAACACCGGAAGCCAAATAGGCTCGTAAGGTGCCGTCTCACACTCGCACACCTATAAATAAGACATCTCATGTAACTATTACACAATTAATACATTCCAATTACAATACTTTCTCTCTCTAAACTTCCACTCCCTCTCTCTATATTCATTTCCCAAGAACAACTAAGAACATAAATCTTAGTTTATTGTTTGATATGATTAATATGTTATAAAGCCACACAAACAAACACGATTAGTAAATTCTATCAACAACAATATAAAACGTGTCATTTATTAATTAAAATGAAGTGTGAAACAAAATTAGGATATCTCAAAATAAAATGTGTGAAAATAAATTTAGAACAGAGGAAATAATACTTTTATTAAGAGTGACTCTCACTTTTTACTACTAACCTATCACTAAATTTTTTATAAAATGATAATAATTAAAATATTATCACATTTATTACAGTCTTATCATTATTTTATTACAAATAGATCTCATTAATTTTTTTCCTTAATAAAATATTGAGGCACTTTATACATTTATCCTTGAATAAAGGAGTATAACTTTTGCTTTATAATAATTTTTATTTATGCAAAAAATAAATATCTCCACAATACGTGGTGATGGAACAATATAGTTTACGTGACACAGCAAAATATCACGTTTATAATTAAAAATAAATAAATCCTCTTGTGTTATTACGAAAAGGCCCACGACCCCTTTTCAAATTCCCATTTTCCAAATCAGGGTTAGGTTGAAAATAGTGTGAAATCAGAAGGGCAAAGTGGTCAGGCAAGGCCTATTTATATAGGTGTTTCCAGTTGTTTTCTTGAAGACGAAAAGGAAACACGAAAGGAAAGGTTGGAGCGAAGCACAGCAGTTTCCGTTATCCACAATATCTTTCATATTCTCTTTCTACCCCCTTTTTCCGATCAATTTTTAGGGTTTTTCAAATTCTTGATTTGATTCGACTCAGCCATGGTTTCCGATTCGATCCCCAACGCTTCCATCGCCTCATCTAACCCCGGCGATTTCGCGAAGAAAAAGAGGGTACGCTTCTCTTCAACTGGATTACATCAGAAAATGCCCATTCTACCTGTTGGCGTTCTTGTATTTTTTCATTTCTCTTATTAGAAATTACAGGCTATTGATTGGGGATGTGGGGGGCGATAAATCTTGAGTTTTTGGGGGTAAATTTCTGGCCTTGTCTGTTGTTCGATATATTTGCGCCTGTGGCCGTCTATTTATTGTCGTTTATCTGGTTCTTCTTTCTTACCCTTTTCTTTTGGAAAGATTTTTTAAGAATTAGCCAGTTTCTTTTCATTCTTTACAGTTTCTTGTTGAATTTTACCATTTAGATTTACGGTAATTAATATTTTGTCGGTTTCTAATTTTTTTTTAATCAATTTAAAATTTTAGGCTAATCGCTCGGCGAAATTGAAGCAGTGCAAGCTCGATGCTCGCCGGGAGCAGTGGCTTTCTCAAGGTTTGTCAAAGATCTTGGGTTTTCTTTTCAGAATTTAAGAAAATAATTCTCGCGATGTTACAGGGTTTATATGTATGTATATAATTATATATATTTTAATTAATCTACTGCATACGAAAAGACTCTTGATTTCATTTGGTGATTTTTGTAATGGTTTGTGTATTCTCTCAGTGAAAAATAAAGGTGAGTGTAAGGAGGAAGTGGATGGTGGAGAGGTTGCGTGTCCCGTGCCATCAGCCCATTTGGAGAGCGTGAGGAATCCAAAGATTGGGAAGCTGGAGTTTAAGACGAGAGACGAGGAGGAGATTTATGGAGATGGATCTTCAATGCATCATTACAGTGATTCCGAGTCCTTGCCCTTCAACAGCCCTACCAGCTCTGCGACCAATTTCTCTGTTAGTAGCAGAAGCAGCAGCAGTAGCAGTGGTCGAAGCAGTAGCAGTATTAGTAATGATTTTGATGTAGGGGATGTGGATGATGATGATTGCTTGGATGATTGGGAGGCTATTGCTGATGCTTTAGCTGCCAATGATAGCAAGCAACAAGACCATAGCCCTAATACCGAATGCGATTCAGCTTCTTCAGCAAAACATGAAAATGCTGCAGAATCTGGTGTTCAGGTGGAAGCTCTTATTTCCAGTGGTAATCAGGAAAGTGGAGGAGCTGCTAACCAGAGGGCTCTGGTTAATTGTTGTGCTTGGACCCCACATGATGCTTATCGCCCTCAGGGCTTGCCCAATTTGTCAAAGCAGTATAGTTTTCCAATGAACTCTGAGCGACATTTTTCCCGAGGCTCAGTGTGGGGCTGTAAAAATGTTGGACCACTCCCCACTTCATGCCCGATATGCATCGAGGAGTTGGACCCCACAGACACGAGTTTTCTCCCTTGTGCATGTGGGTTCAGGCTCTGCCTCTTTTGCCACAAGAGGATCCTTGAGGAAGATGGGCGCTGTCCAGGTTGTAGAAAACAGTATGAGTTTGAACCAGTTAAGGGAGAAGCAATGCTGGATGGTAGCAATGTCAAATTTCTGTTGGCTCGTTCTGCTAGCATGATTGCAAGGTCCTAAAAGAGTCTTGTTTACTTGAACTTGTATGTTGGGTCCCTCTTTTCCTTTGTGTGTGTTGCGTGTGTCCTTATTGTTAGTCTGATTCTCGCAGCGTTAGATATTGGTATATATATATGGTTTGAAGCACAGGGAAACTAATCTAGTTCACTCATGATTTTACTCAATTTATTCTGTATTGTGCCTGTGCTGATGTAGCAGACTTATGTGAATAGGTATGAAAGAGAAATGCAATACATATTCGTGACAATGCTGTTTGTTTTTGGGTGAGATTTCTATGTTCCTTGGTAATAGCATCAGAGACTCATGATTTTGAAAACAATGTGAAACTTTTGTATCTGTTCTCTTGTTTGAAGGTCATTTATGGATTGTTGTGAATATTGGCAGTTTCTGTTAATGTTTTGTAACAGATGACTGATGTGTATTTTGTGAAAACTAGTGAGAATGTTAATATATGTGTGCGGTTTTAAACCTGGCAGGTTATTTAGCTGTTGTATTTCAAGAGAATTCTCTTAAGTATCTTATAAAGAATCTTGTATTGACTGTTGTGGCATTTGGCTCTGTCATTGCCTGTACATGTAGATAGTTAGGTTGTCTTGTTTTAAGTTCTAACGTGGAATTAGATATTAAGACGTCAAGAAAAAGGAGATTTCTTTTTTCTTTTTTGGGGCTACTGCAATTGATCAAAAACCAATTACACTTCAATAGGTCCGTCACAATTTAAACCAGTTTCATGTAGTTAAGTTCTTTTATTCAAGGAGTTATTTGATATTCCCTAAATAGTGTTGTTTTTGTAGTGTATTCTTTGGAGTCGAGTGAAATCACACAGGAAATCATAGCTTTCAGGCCAAGTGTGCACCAGAAATTCGAAAATCTCTTTAGTTGTTGACCTGCGTACTCTTGTTGTCTGCCTATAGAAACACAGTTCTTTCATTGAGTACTTTTTAAGTTATTAACTTGCTGTTTGATTATTGAGTTATGCGGTATATATTTATAAATGTCACAAGTGCTTTCGATGGAGGAGGCTTTAGATTTTTTTTATTTTTTATGATTGGTCTTACATTTGAAAATCAGTTCAATGATTCTGCATTCTCTTGTTATCTTTAACATTGATTCAAAGCTTTCGTCTGAGTACTTTAAGGGGTTATGAACTTGTAGTCTTATGATTGAGTTGCATGTGATCTGTTTATGAATTTTACAGCAAGTAACGTGCTTCTTGTTACTGTCTCCCTCTTCATGCATGCATGTGTGTGAGCATGTGATGATGATGATAATGCATAAAATTTGCGTGCAACCGTTTTATCGTTCAATTTTCAGGGCTTTTTGCTCATTAAGCATATAATACGACATATTAAAGCTTTACTCATCATCAGTTGTTGATCAGTCTTTCTGTCTCTCTCGGAACTATGAAATATCACCAGTGACGCCCTAAATTTCAGTTACAGAGTTTTCGAAAAAAATTAACTTAATGCCTATAACACTAAACTACTTCATCATTAAGGGGCAATGGGCCGTTTGGTATAATTATAAGGAATGAAAATGGTATGAAATGAAAGTCATAGTTCTCGTATAGCTGAACTATGGTTGATTTCTTAGTTTTTGGGAATTAAAGTCATAATAGAGTCATTCCAAACACACACTATGACTTTGATTACCATTACTCATCTATAAAAGTCTCCAACCAAACAGTTCCTAAATTTCATAATAAAATGGCGAAATAAAAGAAACACGTTTTTATTTAAAGGATAATAAATGCATTCGTAGGTTTTCAACAATGGCTGTTCAAAATGTATCCTGATCAATAACATGAAATTATATCTCATTGACTGAACTTAATTATTTGAAATGACTTGACATAAAACTAAAGGCACCAAGTAAACATCATCCATTACTTCTCCATTTTCAGCTCCTCAATCCGAAAAATAGGTAATACGACTATTCTGAGCGAGTTCTGATTACTCGAATGTAAATATAATAAAGACAATCAATGAAAGCATATCATTTGCATTGAGCTTGAATGGATTTGACTTAGGTGCTAGGTATTCTAATATCACTAGTTATGCAACATGGAGAATGGAGAAGAACAAGAAGACGATGCTAACTAAGCTTCCTTTCTCTTTCTCTTCTGTTAGACCCTTCTGGTAGTCTCCTCTGTTAATCTGTCCGTCGTCTCTCCCTTGCTCGTCTGATGGTTCTTCGAAGGGGTATGCGCAGTCCACACAACCTGATTAATTTTTTCATAAATGACGTAGTTAAAACATTACTACCAAAAAATTGTACTAATCCTAAAGAAAAAAAGAATCGGGTTTGGAATTTATCTCAAAGGACTAGACTCTGGACTAAAATAAGTGAAATATGTAGTTAAATGTAACACTTATATCAATACTATAGGACACTGCCAAGAGTTACAAAAGTAACACAACGATTTTGCCTGAAAACAAGATTGCAATAGGGATGGAAAGATTTATGTAAACAACAAAATCACTTACCTTCAATTTGAAAACTGATGTCTGTCAGGCCTTCTCTTTCCACCAGTCGCGCGAATCTCTCTACTCCCCGTTTATTCCAGAAAAGAATTTTAAGTTGGAGGCCTTGATTCCCGAGGCTCTCTTGTTCTTTCAGTATTTTAACTGCTGATAAAGCAACAGAATAACAGCAGTTAACCAAAGAAATACACTGAAGTGTGTGTATATCTCCAATACCAGAAGGGATTTCATCCAAATCATGCATTCCCTCGAGAACAAGGTTTTCAAGAACCGGAAAGTGTGTATTATCTGCATCCCAACTAATCAATTTACACCTTTCAATTTTGAGGTAACTTAGGCGAAGGAACTGCCCCTTGACAGGATTCCAGCTAGACGCATTGTCATAAAACTTCAATTTCAGAACTTCAAGACAAGGCAATGAACCAACTATCGTCAAGTCATTCCATTCAACCTCACAATTGTTCAAACTCAACTTGGTGAGTGAACTGGGGAACATGAGTGACTGCATCAGATCATTCTGATTTGGTGGTTGTACGAAGTCTAACTGCAGGGATTCAAGTTTGTCAAGTAAGACAAAGTTGTGAAGACAATAATATGACCATGTCTCACCTTCCCTTGAGGAATCATCATAAAAAACATGGAGTTTCTTGATGTTGGGCATTCTCTTGCAGGCCTCGTCACTGCACCTGAAGTTTTGTACGCACCCTAGCGTCTGCAGGTTGAGCAGGAGAGTACCATCGGTAGGAGGTGGATCAGGAAGACTTATGCAGTTGAACTTAAGATGTCTAAGTTGTGGCATCTCCCAATTCTGAGGTGGTGCAACAACCCATTCAACTTCTCCTGTCATTATTAATGTTTGCACATTCCAGAGTAGGGATATTGAGGAAGGAAGACGGTAAGCATCTGCTCTAGGAATCGGCACTTGTCTAGATTCATGGGCAAGGAACCGCAGGTTAAATTGTTGGAAAGTCTCGTCTATGGTTTCACTATAAACCTCGATCAATACTCTCAGTAATCTGGGTTTTGCTTGCAGCCGATCACCACCTTTGCTTATTAGAGAACGGGCTAGTGATTTTGATCTCAATGTAAGTGATTTGGATTCAAACTCACGGATTACAATACGACGATGCCTCTCTTGTGGTGTGCCAAGCGCACTTGTGGAGCAAAAGAACTTCTCCTTCTCAGCTATCGAAATGCATATTCTCTTACAAGATCATGAATGCTACACGCTTTAAATTTCCCGTTGCATTTCAAACTATGAACTGAAATGAGATTCCTGCCAACAAGATCCTTAACATAACCCTCTGCAATCTCTTCCAAACTTTGGTCTTTATTTGGTTTTATGAATC
>JAPKLY010000622.1:199855-221699 GCA_026898435.1 Prunella vulgaris | reverse complement strand
AAACAACCTGATTGCTTCCAACCTTGTGACCGGAGCAAAGGTCTCATCATAGTCGATTCCTTCGGCCTGAGAGTAACCCTTTGCCACTAGTCTGGCCTTATTCCTGACTACAACATTCTTCTCATCCCTCTTGTTCTTAAAGACCCATTTGGTGACAATGACATGTTGACTCCTAGGTCTCTCAACTAACTCCCAAACCTGATTCCGCTCAAACTGATTGAGCTCATCCTGCATGGCTAGGATCCAGTTGGGATCAGCAAGAGCTTCTTCTATGCTCTTAGGTTCCTGATCACTCAGGAAGCAGCAAAACATAGCGCTCTCACCAAAGGACAACCTAGTCCTAACCCCCTCCTTGATATCACCAATGATATCAGCCAATGAGTGATCATCTAGCCACCGCCTCCTGCTGATGGGAGCACTGGGAGCTGCTGATGTTCCCTCGCCTGATCCTGAAATGTTAGTCTCGACAATAATAGGCAAAGAACAGGAACGAGCAAGAACAAGGGATACTGAGTCATTTCCTGAGGGTTGACCAATATCAGGGACATTGTTTCCCCCTACAGTGTTGGACTCAGTAACTGTCTCAGGTGCAGAAGCATCATCACCGACAGTACGTACCTCAGGTTGAGTCTGTCCCTCCGTCTGAGACTCAACATCTTCCGAGGCTGGGGCTTGCTGAGGGTTGATCTGAGGTCCATCCTGATCTTCATCATCATAATCCCATCCTTTGGGAGCACTGACAAGCTTGATCTTGAATTCAGGATTTTTCAGACTCAGTCTTGTTATTCTCTTGGTAACCCCCTCAGTGTCAGAACTTGGAACCTGTTTCCTATGCACTGATGCAGTCTCATCAAACACAACATGAGGTGTTTCCTCCACACAAAGGGTCCGACAGTTATACACCCTGAAGGCTTTACTGACTGAGGAGTATCCTAAGAAAACTCCCTCATCAGATTTGCTATCAACGGCTTTCAGCTGGTCTTTTCCATTGTTCAGGATGAAACACTTACACCCAAAAATATGGAAATAAGAGATGCGAGGCTTCCTCTTGTTCCAAGTTTCATAAGGTGTCTGAGCATGTTGTTTGTTCAGCATAGATCGGTTCTGAGTGTAGCAAGCAGTGTTGATTGCTTCAGCCCAGTACTTCTTGGGCAATCCTGACTCAGCCAACATGGTCCTGGTAGCTTCCTTCAGGGTCCGATTTCTTCTTTCAGCTACCCCATTCTGCTGAGGGGTCCTGGCTGTAGAAGTCTCATGAGCTATATCATGGTTAGTACAAAAGTCAGTTATAATTGAGTTTATAAACTCAGTTCCTCGATCTGATCGGATCCTGACTATGCTCTGACCCTGTTCAGTACTCAATTGCTTGAGTAACTCTGGAAGCTTGACCTGAGTCTCCTTTTTGTTCAGCAAGAAAATAACCCATGTGTACCTGGAATAATCATCAACAACAACAAGGGTATATTTCCTACCATCTATGCTGACAGGAGTAACTGGACCAAAGAGATCCATGTGCAGAAGCTGAAGCACTCTGTCAGTTGAGAAGTCTTCTTTCTCTTTGAATGATGCTTTGGTTTGCTTGCCTTCCTGACATGCTCCGCACACGTGGTCTTTGCTAAAAACTTCATTGGGTAGACCATCTACAAGAGAGAGTCTATAAATTTTGTTAATAATCTTGAAGTTTAAGTGACTCAGGCATTTTTGCCAAAGCCAACTGAGCTCAGAGGAGCTCTTAGCGACCAAACAAGTTTCAGGAGAGCTGCTCCTGAAGTCAGCAAAATATACATTGCCCCTCCTGACACCTTTAATCAGAACCTGTAGTGTAGATTTGTCCTTCACAAGACACATGTTAGATGTAAATTCTACACTACATCCTCGGTCACAAAACTGACTGACCGAGAGTAAGTTATGTCTCAGTCCCTCAACATATGATACATTCAGTACACGGACAGAGGCAATAACAAGGGTTTCGAATCCTCTGGTGAAACCCTTAGAGTTATCACCAAAGGTTACATGCGGGCCTTCCTGAGCTACATAATCCTGAAGGATATCACGAAATTCGGTCATGTGCCTGGAACATCCTGAGTCCAAGTACCAGTCCTTCATCAGATCCTCCTTCCTCTTCTTGTAGCCCGCAGCGACCTGAAAAGAATCAGGCCTCAGGTACCCATCTCGTATTGGGTCCTACTGAGTCAGCCATACCCTTCGGGATCCAGATTTGTTTAACAATTCTGAGAGCATCAGAAGTGTAAACCTGTCTCCCTGAAACATCAACATACACAGTCTTCTTCCTTTGTGCCTGGGAAGTTGAGGGTGTATGGGTGTCAGCCTGAGGTTCAGGAGCCCTATATTGATTCCTGGTGGTGGGCCTCCTGTTCCTCCTTGGCCTGGGTGCATTGGGCTGAGTTTGATTCCGAGAAGGAGCAGCTCGGGCCTGACCTCTTGGCACTTGAGGTCTGCCCTGAGTGTTATCGGAGTCAGGTCTCCGTTGCCTTTCAGAGACCATCTGGTTTGTCCTTCTCCTTTGATGATTGGGACGCTCCTGATGGGCTCTGTGCCCTGTCTGAGGAGTCTGGACCTCAGTAGTCCTTGGCTTTGCCTGAGGCCTCCTCTGTCCTGACTTCCTTCCGCTCTGAGCATTTCTAGGCAGGGCCTGATAAGTGCTAGAAGCAGAGTTCTTCCCAGATTGAGGATTCCTAGGCTGAGCCTTGGAGTTCCCTTGATCTGTCTTCCTTGACTCAAGATGAGGAGCCTTGGCCTTTCCCTTAGGTTTTGGCCTTGGTTCCTCAGTCCTTTGTCTGACAGGTTCAGCAGGCATTTTCTCCTTCCCTTTGCCCTTGTCCTGACGAGCAACACTTGAGCTCTTGTCATCAGTTAGGGCAGGGACAAACTTCTTCTGAGAGTTGATACCTGAAGCACCTCTCTTTTTTTTGCCCTTTGGGTCTTTTGAGGCATCATAGCCCAACCCAGCTTTAGCACCATCAGTCAGCTAAGAGAAACTGGTTAACTCATCGACCACTTGGGTAGATGTGTATAACTTCTTCAGCTTAACCTCAAGATGCTCCTTTGTTTCTTTCAGGGCCTCAATTTCAGTGGTGTACTGAAGCACCAACTCTTCATGAGCTTTCTCTTTTGAGATCAGCTCAAGATCCCAAGTAGTTTGCTCAGCACAAAGGTGAGCTTGCCACTCAGTTTCGAACATCACTCTAAGAGCAATTCGCTCAATCATCAGTTTTTCCTGAGCAAGGAATAGATCAGTATCACGAGTCTCAATCAGCGAGCTGATTACACCCTTCAGTCTTTCTACCTCCAGTGGAGCTTCATCATGCTTGTTCCGAGCATGAAGCAGCTCTTCCTGAAGATGTACTAATCTGAGGGCTTCCTCAGTATCTCTTACTCTGAGAGACTCAGTTAGCCGATCGTTCTCTCCACTCAGTTGCACATTCACATCCACTGTGTGAGTATGAGTCTCCTGCAGCCTTGAGAAGTCAACCATCAATTGCTCTAGGGCGAGCTGAAGGTCGAGTTCTCCTGCTGAATCTGAGCTAAGCTCAGGTGCGTGATCAGGAGAAGAGGCAGAAGAACATACCTCATCATATGCCATCAGGCAGAGGTCATCATACTCCTCATCGGAGAAGAGTTCAGGGGACCGGCGTCCTGGGCCATCTGAATCTGAGGAATCCTCAGCAAGCAATGCTCTCCGGTCTGATGCCCTGAGCTCTCTCTTGGCTCTCCAATCCTCTCGCTCACGAGCACTGAGCTCCGGACAATCATACTGATAATGTCTAGTCTTCTTGCAGTGGTAGCACTGATCTACATCAGAAGCAAACTTTTTGTCAGTGTACCTTTTATCTGATGACTTCCTCCTGCTCCCTGATGATCGTTCAGGTTTGGAGCTGGATCTTCTGGGCTCATCATCTCTCCTCTTCTCATCTCTTCGTCGCTCAGGCTCATTACGATCCCTCCTGGAATCTGAACCCCTATTTTCTTCTCTTCACGGACTCGATCTCCTGGGGCTGGAGTACCTGCGATCACGGCTGTCAGTATAAAATTTCTTATACCTTCCGAATTGAGAGTTCAGTTTCTCGAAATGCCGCGCCATCAGGCTGTACTCCAAGGCTAGCTCATCCTTGTTCATGTCCTTCAGAGACTTAAGCTCAGGAGCAGCTTTAAGAGCCACGCTCTTTTCCTTTTCAAGAGTCTTCTCCTCACTAACTTCCTCACTGACAGCACCCTTCTTCTTCCTCTTATCGAGGTCGAATTCCAGAGCCTTTAACTCTGAGAATAGGTGAGAGTGAGTAATGTTGGTAAGATCCTAAGTGTTCTTCAGCAAGATCACTCTTGTGTCCCATCTTTCAGGGAGACAGTTCAGGATTTTAGAAGACACCTCCCTCTTGGGAAATTCCTTCTCAAGGGTTGCTAGCTCGTTCATCATCTTAATGAACCGAGCTTCCATCTGATCGATGGATTCTCCTTCTAACATCCGGAAGGCCTCAAACTTCCTGATAGCAAGATCTCTCTTGTTCTCCTTGATCTTTTCTGATCCCTCACTCATCTCCCTCAGAGCATCCCAAATCTCCTTTGTTGTTCTCAGATGCATGAGCCTGACCGAATTCTCGTAAGAAACGGTGAGGAGTATAATGTACTTGGCAACATTATCCAGTCCGATTTGCTTAATCTGACCTGAGTTAAGCACGGACCTCTCCACTTCTTCATCTCCGGCAGCTGGAACAGGATCATTGCCAGTAACAGGCCAGGTCGTCTGAAGATTCCTCATGAATTTGATCGGACCCTGCTCAATCACCAGAGGCATCTGATCATGGATGGAATAGAGATGTGCGAGTACCCTGAATTTCCAAAAGTCATAATTGTCAATAGAGAATTCAGGAAGATTGCCCTCGAGGCGTTTAGAACCGGATGCCATGATATGCAGTTTTCAGAAACGAGATCTATTCAATAGACCACCAAAAGTTTCTCCTCAGAAACTGTTGGTAAACAAAGTCAGTGGTCTTATGAACCACTGCTCTGATACCACTTGTTGGTCCCGAAACGAGTACAATCAGTGTATGGGGGGAATACACTGATGTCAGATTTTTCTGAAAGACTCAAAAAAATGCTCTTACACTCTCAGGCAGGATTTCCTGAATTACTCAGTATGCTGAAGGTCCACAGGGACAGCAGGGACAATTCAGTAACGAGTCAGATAAACTGAGTGTGAGTAAAGTGCCTGGAAGCTCAGTAGAGATAACAAACCTACTGACTGCTAGGAAGCGGGTCAGTTGGACTACTATCTCAGTGAGCTAGAGTACGTGCAGAAAGGGAGCCCTTAGGTTCTACTCGTTTTAGTTTCTGAAAACAATTTATCTGAACTTGCTTAGTAGACTGGTGGTTAAGGCTGAGTGCACAGTATTAAGATTCAGGATGATTGATTCAGTCCTGAAGATAAAAATAATGCAAAATGTTCAGTTTATTATGATGACAGTTATGATCCTGAACAGAATAGTAAATCAGCACACAGGGGACTTTTTAACGTGGTTCGGAGATAACCAACTCCTACGTCCACGACCTGATTTAACAGGAAGCTATCTTCAAAACCCTGAGGATAGGTACTTGGTTTTTAAGTGCCAAGGGACACGAATAGCCAACTTCCTCTCTTATGAACTGACCCCTGCGCTTTTTACAAGTCCCAGTCCTTCTAACCAACCAATCTCACACCCTGAGTGGTTTGGTATTCTGGTTTCCAACTGAGATAGCTCTAGCAATACAAAACAGTGCTAAATATTAGAGCTATCGATCTAAGCAAATACAGAGTGAATCCTACTACAATACTAGGGAAATTTAAATGCAGAGTATTGTTTATAGTATGCTTTGAGAGCTTGGATTCTTGAGAGTTTTCTCTTGGAAATTTCCCGTTAGCCTTGAATGGGTGCAAGGCTCTCCATATTTATAGGCAAGATTCAAAATAGATCCGTTGGAGGAGATCAAATCAAATCTTTCCTATTTTAGGGCGGTTGCAGGCTAGAAATACTGTTTGACCTAATCGCCATGCTTATTCTGGCAAGTTTGCCCCATCGCCTGCAACTCTGAGACGCATTAAATACCGCATTAAATGCTGCACAGACTTCGTACATACGTGTCAAAAGATCATTAGCTCTCCTTTCTAACGGCTAGTTAACTTTCAGACATTTGTCCTTCCTCGTATATTCAATACTCTGAGTCTCTTGTTAATAACTCAGTCTGAATGTTTATCTTATTGGAGTCTTACTGACATTCTCTTTGTCTCTTGTCCCATAGCATAAATAACCTTTTTGCTTTGGACTTACATGGTTCAGGTGATCTGAACTAATGCCCGAGTCAGGTCTTAAGTTTATTCAGCACAGCCTGATAGATTATTCAGCCCAGTATGTGTAACCATTTTGCTTTGGACTTACATGGTTCAGATAAACGTAACCAAGGCCTAAGTCAGGTCCTAAGTGCATTCAGCACATCCTGATAGATTACACTTACTCTTCACTGACTAAGATCTGTCCTGAGTATGCTTAGTGTACTCAGTAGAAACATCAGCCAATGGTACTTCAGGATTGACTTCAGGACGGATTAACAGGCTTCGATCTTCAGCTTCAGACCAGGCAATCTTCAGCAAGACTGACTGACTCCTTCATGATGGAATACACTTCAGACTTCAGTAAATTGGGTCGACTCCAATATTCTTCAGTCTTCAGCAAGTTCCTCCTGTACTGAATTCCTAACCTAACTATCCTGAACTATTTGATCCTGAACAACTATACTTAGGCAGATTCATCAGGGGTTTTGGGATCTAATCAAAATACTCAGATTGTCCCAACAACTTAGGTAAATTCATCAAGGGGTTTTGGGATCTAATCAAAATACTTCCTGATTGTCCCAACAATTTCCCCCTTTTTAATGATGCCAAAACCCTTAGAAAAAAATCCTACCATCTAAACAATTAACTGATATCAATCAGTTTTTAGTTCAGGAACCTATATCAGGTCCTTCGTTCTATAAGATGGAATCAGGAAAGGGTTAGTACAGTTCTTGATAAAGAGCAGCCAATTAAATCAGAAGTCAACAAGATGTTGTCTCAGGAATGTAAAAAGTTTCCATTGATATAAAATATGAGTACACATGTTCCTGAAACTATTACATCAAAATCCTGAGATACTAATCTTGATAAACTATTCTTTAATCTTCATCATCCCACCTTGCCAAGGAGATCCCTTACTTCTTCAACACTCTCAGCTTGACTGCATTGTACTGATCAACATTGGTCAGAGCTTGAGTCCTCTTTGCACTGGTTGTAATTTCATTCCTGATCAGATCCATGTTGAGGTGGTTGTTGACGCCGAGGGTTGGAGGAGGATAAGTGATGTTTTCAGGGGCCTTGATCTAAACTCCGGCTCTATCAGCATGACCATCTATTACAGCCCAGAGATCTGTATGATGCAAGGCCATCCACTCAGCAAAGATGGTGTTTTTGTCCTTGCCTTCGGATGTCTTCAGCCAGTTCTCAATGACATAGTACAACTCCATGAACTCCTTTATTGGGACAATCAGGAAGAGTTTTGATTAGATCCCAAAACCCTTGATGAATTTGCCTAAGTATAGTTTATCAGGATGATAGGCTCAGGATTAGATAGGTTAGAATAGATTTTTCTATTCACAGGTATTCAGTTCAGGGGGAACGTGTTGAGGAGTAAAGACTGATGGAGACGTCCCTGAAGTCTGAAGTTGTTCCAACCCTGAAGGTGTTGATCGTCCTGAAGATGGTCAACCTGAAGCTGCAACCTGAGAAACCTAGAAAGAGTCCTGAAGACACCTAGAAGCCATCCTGAAGAAGACCACTGACCCTGATGGAACGTAGTAGACTAAGCATGCTCAGGGAAGTCTTTGTCAGTGAAGGCTCAGTGTAACCTTGATCAGGCTAAACGTCTTTCTGATGTTCATAAGTCCTGCCTTGGGCCTAGTATCAGTTAATCTGATACTTGTAAGTCCTGAGACCCAAAGGTTACACGTGCGAATGGAAGTCTGATGAAGCAGAAAGAATGTCAGAGTCTCCAACATAAGACAAACATTTATCCTGAGTTAAGAACGAGAAACTCAGAGTTATAAATGTACGAGGTTCAGTAAAGTCAATGCCGACAAACTAATTGCTTTGTTTGCTTTCCAATTGAAACAACAATTTTCCATACAAGACCCCATCTCCCTGTGTTCGATAAATATTAAACTTGGTCAACTTGCCATGACGAAATAGCGATCACGTACACTTGCATGTGGACACCTTTTGAGCAAACAAGTTTTTGGCACCGTTGCCGGGGAGACGGCTTATTTTGTTTGGTTGTTTATTGTTTCTTTTATTTTTGATTGGATATTATTGTGAGAGTTTTGATACTTGGTAATTCTTGTAGGATTTTGTGAAAGCGAGATGGATCGATACAACTACTCTGCCTATCATCCACCAAATACTCAACCTTCTACATCATATACTTACCATCCTTACACTTACCAAAATGAAAGAACCTACCAACCCCATCATACATCACATCATTATATGCCTTCTACATCCTACCCTCAAGGAGATTCTACTTATATCAATGAAACACTACATCTTATACTCAAGAAATTGGACAACATAAGAAGTGAAGGATATAGGCATTTAGAGGAAACAAACCTGATGTTTGATGCAATTTGTCGAGATCAAGGAGCTAGAATAAAGAGCTTAGAGGTACAAATGGAACAAATATCAAGAAAATGCGGGCAAAGGGCTCGAGAATGCCAATCTTATTTGATTGAAGCTCAATTGAGAGAAGGGTGTATTGCTATTGAGTTAAGAAGTGGAAGAAGATATGAAGGACCGAGTGCTCCTATTTGTGATGAGGATGGAGAAAAGGGGAGTAGAAGAAGAGAAGATTGATGATATAGATGAGGGAATTGATATGGAATACTCTATTCCATTAGCTGAGGAAGATAAAAAAAAAAAGAGGAAAGTAAGATGGAAGAAGGAGAAAAGGGTGGAAGTGAAAAAGAGGAAATATATGTTCCTAAGTGGAAAAGAGTTCGAGAAGAGAGAGAAAAGAAAAATAAAGTGGAAATTGATGAATGGGGAATGCTAAAGACTGTAGTGCCCATTCCATATCCTCAAAGGTTCGCCAAGAAGAAGCTTGATGACAAGTTCAACAAATTTCTAGAAGTCTTTTTTATGAAGCCTTGGAACAAATGCCAAGTTAAACAATGTTTATGAAAGATCTCTTAGCCAAAAGGAGAAGAGTGGAAGAGCCAAAAATGGTGAAATTGACTAAGGAGAGTTGTGATGCTTTGACAAGAAAACTACCTCAAAAAGAGAAGGATCCGGGATGCTTCACAATCGTTTGTGACATGGGTAATGGTGTAGTACACAAAGCCCTATGTGACCTAGGAGCAAGCATCAATTTGATCCCACTCTCGATCTTCAAAAGTCTAAATCAACGCCACTTGAAGGGAACATCCACCACTCTCCAATTGGCGGATGGCTCAACTACCATTCCTAATGGCTTTATAGAGGATGTACTTGTGAGAATTAAAGATTTCACATTTCCAGCGGACTTCTATGTTCTTGATATGGAAGAAGACAAAGATATCCCTCTTATTCTAGGAAGACCTTTCTTGGCTACCGCCCGAGCGGTCTTTGATGTTTATAATGGAGATTTAACTTTGAAACTTGGTGGGGATGAACTTAATGATGAGGAACTTGAAAAATTGCTTGTTATACTTAGGAAACATAAAGCAGCTATAGGTTAGACTGTGGATGATCTTAAGGGTGTCAATCCTTCTTTATGCATGCATAGAATATGTCTAGAAGAAAATGTTAAACCATTAGTTTAACCACAAAGACGTGTGAATGCTATAATACAAGAAGTCATTAAGAAAGAAGTGTTGAAATTGCTCGGAGAGAATATGATCTTCCCTATAGTGATCACGTACACTTGTGCGTGGACACCATTCATGTTTAAGGAGCGTGCCCGGCAAAGGGCGCATTTGACCAAGAAAGCTACTTTCAGGCAATTTCAAGTAGGAGTTCAATCCTTCCTGTTCATCCCTTACCAAAAAAAGATTGTCTTTCACATTCCATTCAATGTTGGTGTAACCAAGTGTACATCATACATCCATTATTGATAAAAAAATTCAAATGAGCAGCATTCCATGTGTACGAGGAAGGTGTCCCATCCAGGTCTTGCAAATCGCAAGTTCCATTTGACCAACTTCGTGAAACACAAAATGGTCTATCCCATCCGGGTCTGAACGTTCCAGGTGGAGTAGATAAAAATTTTCGTAACTCTAGATCACCTTCCTGGAAATTTGTCTTTCTGACTTGCGAATTGTAATACCTGGTGGCATACTGTTTGTATGTTGTGTTGCGCAGTTCTGCAGCAACTCGTCTTTCGTCAAGGAAGTCTTTCTCGATCGCGATAGCTTTATCATTCTCTTCCTCGTTGTACATACAAACTCATCATGTGGGATTTTGTAGCCCGACTAGCACCATTGCTTCATTTCCGTACGCCATTGAGAATGGGGTTTCTCCAGTACTTGTTCTAAATGACGTTCGGTATGACCACAACACTTCTGGGAGTTCTTCTGAACACCTTCCTTTCTTTTCCCTCAAACTGAGCTTCAATGTCTGCTTGAAGATCTAGTTGATTGCTTCAACTTGACCGTTTGACTGTGGATGATAGGGCATCGAGTAATACTTTTTAATTTTCCAATTATCACAAAACTCTCGGATCTTCTTTCCATCAAACTGTGGTCCATTATCTGTTACAACTGATCGAGGTATACCAAATCTGCAGATCAAGTTTTTCCAGATGAAGTTGATCAACTTTTCCTGCATCACTGTCACTAGAGATTCGGCTTCTGCCCATTTAGTATAATATTCCACGGCAACCACCGCAAATCTGACACTCCCTTTCCCAGGCGGGAATGGTCCGATGATGTCAATACCCCATTTATCGAATGGCCATGGGCTGTATACCGCCTTCATCTCTTCCGGAGTGTGTTTATGTTAGGAGCAAACATCTGGCATTTGCGGCCTTTTTTCGCAAATGAGATTGCATCTTCTTTTAATGTGGGCCAGTAATACCCTTGCCTCATAGTCCTATGCGATAATACTCGTCCAGCAGTATGGCTCCCACTTATACCTTTGTGGATTTCCTCGAGAATTTCCAATCCCTATTTCTGTGATATGCATTTGAGTAGGGGTGAAGAAAATCCTCTCTTGTACAATTGGCCGTCGATCATCACATAACGAGCTGCCTATTTAACCAGTAGAGCTGCCGTCCAGGGATCCTCTGTTGGGACAATCTGAGTATTTTGATTAGATCCCAAAACCCCTGATGAATCTGCCTAAGTATAGTTGTTCAGGTTGAAATAATTCAGGATAGTTAGGTTAGAAATTCAGTACAGGAGGAACTCACTGAAGACTGAAGAATATTGGAGTCGACCCAATTTACTGAAGTCTGAAGTATAATTCATCCTGAAGGAGTCAGTCAGTCTTGCTGAAGATTGCCTGGGTCTGAAGCTGAAGATCGAAGCCTGATGATCCGTCCTGAAGTCAGTCCTGAAGTACCATTGACTGATGTTTCTACTGAGTACACTAAGCATACTCAGGACAGAACTTAGTCAGTAAAGAGTAAGTGTTACCTATCAGGCGGTGCTGAATGCACTTAAGACCTGACTAAGGCTTTGGTTCAGTTTACCTGAATCATGTAAGTCCAAAGCAAAAAGGTTACACATACTGAGCTGAATAATCTATCAGGCTGTGCTGAATACACATAAGACCTGACTCGGGCATCAGTTCAGTTCACCTGAACCATGTAAGTCCAAAGAAAAAAGGGTTATTTATGCTATGGGATAAGAGACAAAGAGAAAGTCAGTAAGACTCCAATGAAGACAAACATTCAGACTGGGTTATTAACAAGAGAATCAGAGTATTGAATGTACAAGGAAGGACAAATGTCTGAAAGTCAACTAGCATTTAATGCGTGTGTACGGAGAGCCAATGATCTTTCGACACGTGTGTACGGAGTCTACGCTGCATTTAATGCGTCTCAAAGTTGCAGGCGATGGGACAGACTTGCCAGAATAAGCATGGCGATTAGGTCAAATAGTATTTCTAGCCTGCAGCCACCCCAAAACAGGAAAAATTTGATTAGATCTCCTCCAACGGATCTATTTTGAATCTTGCCTATAAATATGGAGAACCTTACACCCATTCAAGGTTAACGGGAAATTTCCAAGAGAAAGCTCTCAAGAATCCAAGCTCTAAAAGCATACTATAAGCAACACTCTGCAATTAAATTTCCCTAGTGTTGTAGTAGGATTCACTCTGTATTTGCTTAGATCGATAGCTCTAATATTTAGCATTGTTTTGTATTGCTAGAGCTATCTTAGTTGGAAACCAGAATACCAAACCACTCAAGGTGTGAGATTGGTTGGTTAGAAGGACTGGGACTTGTAAAACGCCCAGGGGTCAGTTCCTAAGAGAGGAAGTTGGCTACTCGTGTCCCTTGGCACGTAAAACCAAGCACCTTTCCTCAGGGTTTTGAGGATAGCTTCCTGTTAAATCAGGTCATGGACGTAGGAGTTGGTTATCTCCGAACCACGTTAAAAAGACCCTTGTGTGCTGATTTACTGTTTTGTTCAAGATCATAACTATCATCATAATAAACTGAATATTCTGCATTATTTTATCCTCAGGACTGAATCAATCATCCTGAATCTTAATACGGTGCACTCAGCCTTAATCACCCGTCTTCTAAGCAAGTTCAGAGAAAATGTTTTCAGAAACTAAAACGAGTAGAAACTAAGGGCTCACTTTCCGCACGTACTCTAGCTCACTGAGATAGTAGTCCAACTGACCCGCTTCCGAGCAGTCAGTAGGTTTGTTATCTCTACTGAGCTTCCGAGCACTTTACTCACACTCAGTTTATCTGACTCGTTACTGAACCGTCCCTGCTGCCCCTGTGGACCTTCAACACACTGAGTACTTTAGGAATTCCTGACTGAGAGTGTTAGAGCATTTTTCTGAGTCTTTCAGAAAAATCTGACATCAGTATATTCCCCCCCATACACTGATTGTACTCGTTTCGGGACCAACATCCTCAAGCCGCTCTTTGCTAGTCAGATATTTTATCAGACTAGTTCTCCAGTCGTCATCATCCAACTCGTCCACCTCCTGCCCCCCATTCGATGTTTGATTTATTTTATAATCGAAGGTCAACGGATTATCCAGTCTGGTAATGACGACTTCTAAAATGTCTGTTGCCCCCTGGCTCGATGCTAATCTGGCCAGAGCGTCGGCTTGTGTGTTTTCTAGTCGAAGTATCTGTTCGATATAGACTTGTTGAAACATGTTCAATAAATGAGCTACTATATTTTGATATAGAATCATCTGTTCGTCTTTAGCCTCGAATTCTCCTCGAACTTGTGACACGATTAATTGGGAGTCGCCAAAGATTTGTAATCTTTTGACCCCAATGGCCAACGCAAGTCTGAGTCCAGCTATCAGCGCTTCATATTCTGCTTCGTTGTCTGTTGCCAGGAAAGCAAATTGGATGGCTAATGTAAACACTTGGCGGTCAGGATTTATTAATATCACACCTGCCCCCGATGCCGTACTTGTTGTCGATCCGTCCACGTACAAGTGCCACGGATGTTCACAATCCCTTATCAACTTCGGTGGGAAAGTCAATTCCACAATAAAGTCGGCTAGAGCTTGTCCCTTGATTGTCGTTCATATCGCGTACGTAATGCTGAAATTGCTGATTTCCAGAGACCATTTCAGCATTCTTCCAGCTGTATCTCGACGGTGGAGAATTTGTCTCAGCGGGAATGTAGTGAGTACTTCTACTTGATGGTCATAGAAGTACAGCCGCAACTTTCTAGTGCTCATGACTAAGGCATACGCAAGCTTCTCGGTTGGAGAATATAGTATTTCTGCCTCGTGTAGAGGTTGACTTACGTAATAGATTGGAGAATGGAACTGGCCTTCCGTGTGCACAAGTACTGAACTTATTGCTACCTCTGATGCTGCGAGGTAGAGGTACAGTTTCTCGCCAGGCACTGGCTTGGACAGAATTTGTGTGTTGCCCAGATACTCTTTGATTTGGTCAAACGCTTTCTGAAAATCATCTGTCCAAACAATATCATCCTTATTTCTCTTCATGGCCTCGAAAAATTGTCTGCACTTATCTCCAGAGCGTGAAATGAAGTGATTCAGTGCCGCTAGACATCCGGTCAGATGTTGAGTATTTCGGACTGAATCAGGTGGCTTCATGTCAATAATGGCCTTGACTTTTGTTGTGTTCACTTCGATTCCACGCTGACTCACTAGATGTCCCAAGAATTTTCCTGAGTAAATTCTGAAGCTGTTTTTCTTGGGATTGAGTTTCATATTGTAGGCTCGGAGTATCTCGAATGTTTGAGCAAGATGTTCGAGATGATTTTCCTTATCGTACATGTAGACTTCGATTGAGTGGTCGATATGCTCATCGAACATCTTGTTCACCAGTCTTTGATATGTGGCCTCGGTGTTAATCAAGTCAAATGGCATTCTATCCCAACAATAAAGATTCTTGTTGGTATAAAATGCGGTGTCTTCTTGATCGTCTGGATGTAAAGCGATCTGGTGATATCCCGCAAAAGCGTCCATAAATGTCATCAATTCATCTCCAGTGGTATTATCAACCAGATGATCGATATGAGGAAGTGGAAAGTTGTCCATGGGACAAGCCGCGTTCAAATTAGTAAAGTCAATGCAAAGCCTTCATATACCATTGGGTTTACAAACAAGGACTGGGTTCGCAACCCATTGAGGGCATAATGCTTCGTGTATCAACCTATTATCCAGTAGCTTTTTAACTTCTACCGTCAGTCCCTCATACTTTTCTGGGCCAAACTTTCGTCTCTTCTGCCGAATCGGCTGATGTGCTGGATCGATGTTAAGATGATGACATGCATATTTCGTCGGTATTCCTGTCATGTCTGAGTGTGACCATGCGAATACATCCAGATTCTTTTTCAAAAATTCAATTATTCTTGACCGATATGGCTCTGGTAGTTTAGATCCGATGTAAAGCTCGAGATCTTCTTTGTCTGGAAAAGCTTTAACGGCCGTCAATTCTTCCATTGATGTGGCACGCTTTCGCTTTTCCCTCCATCTGGGATCAAAAATTGGCACATCCACATTTAACTCATCTTCAATCTCCATTGGTTCGCAGTCCAACCTAGGTTCGAAATCTTGGCTGAGAAGGCATTCGTCCGGTTGTTCACCGTTGAAGTGCCCTTCAGACGCAATTTCGACCAGGGTTGCAATCTGGGTTCGGAATTTTGGCTGAGTGGGCATTCATTTGGTTGTTCACCATTGAAGTGCCCCTCAGCCACTAATTCCGCTAAGATTGTTATGTTTTGATTTGGTTCCGCCCTTGGTACGTTTTCTGAATGTTCGACCTCCATTGGTACTTCGTCTTGCAAAGTAGCCAACTTCTTGGGTCCCAGTTCAGTCCGCACGGGGGAACTCTCAATGACATTTATTTGCGAATCCGTTGGCTTTACTTGAAGTAGACATTTGCGGGCTTTCTTTCGATCGCCTTTTATCGTACCAGCGCCATTCGGTGTCGGGAACTTTAAACAATAGTAGTACGTCGAATAGGTAGCTTTGAATTTGTGCAAAAAGGGTTGGCCAAGGAACCCATTGTAGGAGGATGGCTGGTCTACAACAAGAAAATCAACCTGCCGAGTCAGCCTCCTATCGGGATCATCGACCGATACAAGCTCCACAGACAAACGTATTATGCCTAGGGGAATAGTAACAGCCTCCTCGAATCCTATGATTTTATGATTGCAGTCTTCAATATAGGATCCGAAGTCCCCTATCTGGTCCAGAGTGTTATTGAAAAGTATGTTCGTGTAAGCTCCGATCAACCAGTAGTCTGTGAACCTTGACCTTCATTATGTTCACGCTTATGACCAGGGAGTCATTATGTGGGGTTATAATACCCTCCAAATCCTTTTGTGAGAATGTTAATTCTGCAGTAGGAGCAGCCGAAGGTCCCGCACTAGTCTCTTTTAACAGGTCAATGGCGCGAAGTTCCGCCTTCTTCTGCCTTTTCGACGGAGGTGGCCTCCCATCTGTACATCTACCTGTGTGGCCAGCCTCTAGTTCTATTACCAAAAGTTCCCTCACCGGTCCTGGTTGAGGGGATGGTACTCGCCGATATGGCCGATTCTGCTTCGGCCTCTCTTCCCTGTCTTCGCTGCTGTCTTCCTCCGCGCTAGTATCAGGCTCTAGCACACGTTCCTCTGTATTAATCATGCAAGACTCTCCAAGCACACGTTCCTCTGTATTAAATCTTAGCAACTGTCATGTTCTCAATGGCGTCACCCAAGATGCGAAGTATTGAGTCTTATTGACTCTCTACCTATAACAAAATAAAGTGCCATGCACGAATCACACACAATCCTATTTAAGGGACAGAGGTTTAGAAATAAATGACCACTGAGGTCTAATTCTTCATCCCATAAATTAGTACGGAAGAATTACCTCTCTGTAGGTCCTCTTCAATGTATCATCATGCACTAGTGCAATCCCGTGGTCAAGATAAGCCAATCTGGGATCTACATATCAACCGTTTACTAATGGGGTGTTCAAATCCCATCTAGGTTGTGAATTTAGTAATTGTTACAAGAAACTGATAATGTGATCTTGCTGTGAGTTATCCGTGGATCACCACATTTATCTATAGTGTAACTTGTACTATTACATGAACGGATTGCAATGAATAAATAACATTCATATTTATCTAAAGCACAGTGATAAAAGATTTATTTCAGATAAAGCTCAAAGATTCAGTTTAGTTATACAAAGTAAAAGCATACCTTCTAGTATACCCCTAACAGTTCAGGTCGCATACCGGAAGGACCGGTGACTCACTGTTGCTGCTGTTGCTGCAATACCCTGCAAAGGGCCGTCATACGAGAGATGTCTTCTGGACTTTGTAGGAAGGGGAGCAGTTCGGATAACTCTTGCATGTAATTTTGTACCACTTGGGTAGCCGAGACTCCTGTATATTCCATCTGTGGTCTATCATTCGTTGCGTCCTGAACTGCAGTTGATTGTTCAGGCACTGGTGTCCTCCTGTTTTGATGATTGTTGTTCCTTCCGTATGATGTTACTCTTGGTTGAGAAACTTCCCTCGACATTTTACGTAATGTCAGGTCCTTTCCACTTAACAGGTGAACAGGTGGCAACCAGCTAATGATAATCTCTCACAGAGGAGGCGAACAACTAGCTATCCAAGGTGGCGACTAGCTAGTATTAAATTTTCCCTAAAGAGGCGAACAATTAGTTATCCAAGGTGGCGAGCAGATCCAAGGATTTCTTCAAGCTGGGCGGCGAACAATTACAAGTATTTCTTCAGAAACCAGATTTCGTATCAATTTTTCCAGTAACTTACGAATCCACCAAGCGAAGGTTCAGGCCCAAATCCAGCGCCAAAATGTTAATGAAATCTTTGCAAAACATGTTTTCATGTGGCTTTCGAGTCGGATTTCACTAAATACACATTGAATTAAGCTTAATGGAACTTGCAAAGTACAAATTCTAGAAAGATTTCGGCAGAGCTTAGTTAAGGCAGCGAAAACTTGGTTTTATTTCTGAAAAATGGCCTATTTATAGGCAAAAACATAAACAGTTGGTGGCTAGGACATTGACACGCTTAATGGGGTACTTACACATGTCTTTCACCATTTATACATGATAATTACAATAAGAAATTGGCCAAAAATGATGAAAACACTATTCTAGCGATCTGGTATGAAGGCGGGAGCAGCTGGTTATAAACAGCTTAGGGAGCGAGCAGCTGGTTGGGCGAGCAGGTGAGCTGCTCGCCACTTCCCAGAATTACATTACCTGCTTGCCACCTACTGCATATAGGTGGCGAGCAGCTCATTGGGGCGAGCAGGTGCAGTTGCTCGCCTCCTTTGAATCTTCATTGTTGTTTTCCCCTTTTGTGCTATCCATGTGATTTTTCATCCCTTCCATTGAATTTTACTTATCCCAGCTGCATCTTGGCTTCATTATTTTGATCTTCTTATCTTGGCTTAACTCTCTTGGGACACGTCACCTGAGATTATATTGATTACTTTCTTAAACTTCCGGATTAACTTATTTCATCAACATTAATTATTTTGTCTTCGGGTATTATTATTTGTTCTTTGGGTATTATGAGTTATTTTTGGGTATTTACTTTGGGGTATTGTGAGTTGTTCTTAGTATATTTATTTATATTTGTTCTTGGGGTATTGTGATTTGTTCTTTGGGTATTGCTATTTGTTCTTCGGGTATTGAGAATTGCTCTTGAGGTATTTACTTAAACTTGTTCTTGGGGTATTGTAAGTTGGTCTTGAGGTATTTACTTAAATTTGTTCTTGGGGTATTTTGAGTTGGCCTTGGGGTATTGTAAGTAGTTCTTGAGGTATTGTGAGTTGTTCTTGGGGTATTTGTTTAGAGTTGTTCTTGGAGTATTATTAGTTGTTATTGGGTATTGTAATTTATTCTTAGGGTATTATATTTTATTTTTCGGGTATAACAACAATTGTATAATTTGGGCCCAACCTTTCTTGGGCAGTGCGACAGAGTCGGAAAACTTCAAGTGCAAGCATTTGAATCCACCCCATTTCTTGGGAACAATCTGAAGAACTCTATCTATGGCTTCAAACACATTCTCCATAATATTTTCTCCCTCTGTAATGCCCCACCTCCCAACTCTCACCGCGTTGCAAGTTCCATTACCCAAACATAAAAGATTCGAATTGTAGGACCTCTCGATCTCTTCCTTCCAATTGGTACCATCAGCTCTCAGATCCACAGGCATCGGGCTACGGAGTTATGGTGGTTTCGGGGCTGCGTTTGACTCTGATGCGACGAAGAAGGGTGCATATGATGCACTTGGGTGCACAGGAGAAGCACTCATAATATAATAATATATTTATAATTGATATTGGCGTTAGAACGGAGGATTAATCCCAAACCACCCCAATTCTATTCACACATGCACACACCAATTCAGGAATAAGAGAAGAGGTTCATGAGTATTTAGTAGATTAGAATAATATTTATAATTTATTGTTATTGAGTAGTTTTAATCATTTAGTTTTAAATTACCAACGTGTTTGCAGATTTAAGGTAAGTAGAAATTCATTTGCAACTATAATGCATAAACATATTATTTTATAATTTATTTATGTTTAAGTGATAATATGTGAATTTAAGTGGTTTGTAATATGTGAATTATATTTTGCGATTATATGAAATGTGTTTGCGAGCTATATATTTTATGTGGAATGAGCCTGTGAGCTCTATATTTTATGTTGAATGAGCATGTAAACTCTATGTGATGCGGAATGAGTCTGTGTGCTCTATATGTGATATTGAAGGAGTCGGTGAGCTCTATAATTGAAATGAGTTGAATATGTGCAATATGTTGCATTACATCACATTAAACATGCATATCATGCATTGAAATGAAATTAATTGGTTTAAAAAGTGGCCACTGATTATACATCGAGGGCGGAAGAGACGACTTGGGAAGGAGCGACCTAGGGAAACCTAGTGTAGACTACATGGTGTGGGCCAATGCCTTATTTGATTATATTTTGGGTGTTTCCATGGGGGGGACTTCTGGAGGGGGCAGGGGAACATGTTTGGTGATGCATCTCATTGGTCCCTAGAGGGTAGATTCCTGGATTCACTGACATGAATCAGCGTGGTGGGATTACTTCTTGGTGGACATGGGGGCGTGTGTGAGATCCGAACCCTGGTTGGGCCACAAGAGGATAGACCTCAAGTCGAGATAAATATATTGGCCACTTTTTTATGTGTACATTAAGCTCTTTCCGGTGTATGACAGAGTGTCTAAGGTCCCTGACGAGTATTTCATAAATAAATTGGTAATTTCAAAAGAGAGTGCATGGGGAGGTTTTTAAAAGAATCACATTTTCATGCATAATTTTTGCTTACTGATATTTATAAATATCACGTAGTTTATGTATTGTAGGTAATCCTGATGATATGTGATATGGTGATGAAACTGGAGTAGCTGTGGCGCTCTTACAGGTTTTTTGAGTTGCAGTGTATATATATGATGACCTGCGGGCAGGACCGTGGCTTGTTTTACCTCCATTGTAGTATATTGTGTTTGTTTTAAACATGTATGGTATCATATTGTAAATTATGGATTCTGATGTATGGTTTTGGAGGTGGCGTAGTTTGCTTGTGTGGTTTGAAACTACTTTTGCGAATGTAAACATGTTGTTGGGTTTGATATAGTGTTATGCTGTTTAAAAAAAATTATAGCCAGTTTTTTAGGTTGTATTTTGTTTGTACTTGTGTTTAGTTAGTTTGAGTGCGTGTGGTCGTGTCAGAGTACACTAGTGCATGATGATGCATTGAAGAGAACCTACAGAGATGTAATTCTTCCATACTTATTTATGGGATGAAAAATTAGACCTTAGTAGTCGTTTATTTCTAAACATCTGTCCCTTAAATAGGACAGTGTGTAACTGGTGTGTGGCGCTTTAATTTGTTGGGTAGAGAGTCAATGACACTCAATACTTTGCATCTTGGGCGACACCATTGAGAACATGACAGTTGCTAAGATTTACTACAGAGGAACGTGTGTTTGGAGAGTCTTACATGATTAGTTCCCTTGGTGGGCTCTAATTGTTCGTCATACTAAATAATGCAAGTGGAATGTGTTTACGGTATGATGATAAAGAATAGTTGTGATTAATATGGATAGTGCAACATTAATCCTATAGTGGATTGATATTAATGTTAATGTGTTAAATGACATTGGGCTCAATGTTAGAATTCAAGGCTCATTGGGAGGTCCAATCTTATTTCTCCTAAAGGCCCCTCAAGTAGCCCAATTAAATGTTCAAAATGAACAATGTGATTAAAATAAAAGAAATATTTTGTGCCCAAATATTATTTTTTCGAAAATTGTATATATTAAATTCATGAGAGAATTTTATAGAAAATAGATATATATTTTGAATACAAGAATATCTAATAAAATCGAGATCTCATTAAATTAAATATGACCTATAATTTTCAAAAATAATAAAGTATAAATATCAAGAATAGAATATTTGATATTCAAGATAATAAAGATTAGAATATTTGATATTCAAGATAATCAAGATTTGGAATGATATTCAAGATATTCAAGATATTTGATCTTGAATTCTCATTATAAATATGAGATGAAACAAGAAATCAAGATTATTATTCTTGAGCCTATAATTTTCGAGAATTATAGCATTGAGGGCAACAAAAATATTTTTTTTCCTTGTGTTGAAATTATTCGTGTGGCCTCTCACCGGGTGTACGAGTAAGGACAAGGGAATACTTGAGAAGACCTTTAAGGTTAATCAAGTTGATTGTGTGATCTAAATAAAGAGTCTCAAGAAAGACCTTTTGGGTTGCTCAAGAGTCTCAAGAAAGACCTTTTGAGTTGTGCAAGTTGATTTTGTGGATTCAAAGCAAAGGGACTCAAGGATCTTTTGGGGTGCTCAAAGTTGATTTTATTCCTGTCACGCCCTAAAATTTCTATACATTTACAAATCAGCGGAAGTCTCACTTTTAATTAATTATTTAATAGAAACATTTTTTTTTAGAACGTGCACCTATTTTCTACTAAGTAAAATTCTTTTCTTTGAAAAACCCCTTTTTAAAAGCAATTGATTCAAACATTCACAATAAATAACTCATTCAATACATCCATGGAAAAAC
>JAPKLY010000622.1:161601-199845 GCA_026898435.1 Prunella vulgaris | reverse complement strand
GAAATACTAATCTTAAAGGACTAATACTATAACCTCAACAATAATATCATTCTCCTCAACTTCTAATAAAATTCGAAACTGAATACTACTTAGTGGTCCAATCAATACTAATTGGGACAACTAATACTAAGCAACCAATTTAGAAATACTAAGGCATAACAACTTAAAGGACTAACCTTGTACTCACACAAACTCACGCCTAAAACAAAATAATTAAAGGACTAAAAGCTGCTGCCTATGCGGGGTGTTACAATTCCTGGACCACAAAGGGACTTAAGAAGAAACTTTTGGGCGGCTATTGTTGATTCTACTCTTTCCTAAACCGTCTCAAGAAAGACCTTTGGATCTCAATAAATTTGTCATCAAGAGATATAATCTATACATATATAAAAGCAGGAGTGTCTGGCCAAATTTTAAGTTTATATATGGGCGAGGGAACACTCACGCTCTCTATTGTGAAATATTGCATGAGACACTTCACTTCATATGGTTAAATAATTAAAAATAAAATATTATTCTAAAAAGTCGTGTAGCATTCACGCATGTTCATAGATTTCGAAAATAGTGACTTTTGATTTACCCTTTATGTAATATAAATAGGTATTTCTTCCCATATTGTCTTAAACATTTTCATTTTATGTATTTGTCCAATATATTAGATTTACAATGACGTTTTGATTTTTCTCAGAGCAGGTCAGTGGATAAATGACGCCTCAACTTCAGAATAATGGAGATAGTTGATTGGGAATTGATTCCATGAAGCGAAAATAATTTTTCACAGGGTAAGAGAGGGAAAATAAACATTAATATTGAATAAAATAACCACTTAGCTTATAATAAGTGATCTTGCACAATTGTTGTATTTTTCTCGATAAGTCTCGGTGTTATCAGCTTTTGAGATAACATATGCTTTGTTTTCATATTCTTGACCATTGTTGCAATTCTTACCGTAGATTCGGTAGAATAAGGCTTGATTTTAAAGGATTTTAGCCGACATTGGATGACGTGATTGATAAAGAAGAGCGAGACGCATGATTTTGGATTAGGTTTGGAGTGTTCGTATTGTCAAATTCAATGATAGATTGATAGTACCCTCAATCTTATCTTTCTTCTGAAAATTACTCCAATGATCCTTTTTTTTTCTTTTATGGGTGAATTACTTCACCCAAAAAATATCATGGGCATGTATAAATTTTTGCCTAAATTATATGAATCCACTCTTATATACAGTGCACACACCCTATATATTTATTAATATTAAATATAAAAAAAGTATAAAAATGTCGTCACACTCTTCTTTTTTAAACTCCCATGCACTCACTCCAAATTTTCAAAAATAAAAAAATCGTCCTGCAAAAAAAAAAATTTAAAAGAAAAATAAAAAATTGAAAATTACCACAAATATTAACTATTAATTCACTTTTTTTATAAAAGTGTTGCAAAAAAGTATTCAAAATAAAAAACAGTTCCAAAAAACACTCTCTTTTTTACCAAATTTTTTTACATTTTCAAAAAGTAAAAAATTGGATAAAGTAAAAGCTAATTTTTGATAAAAAATTTCAAAATAAGATAAGAATTTTAAAAAAATGAAAACTATACAAAATTTCACAAAATAGAACCGAATTTTTTTCAAAAAGAATACAAAAGAGATTTAATTGGAAAATAATAAGGTGGGGGAGTGGTTTGTAGAAGAAGTTAGAAAAAAAAGGAGAGAGGAGAAAACGAAAAGGTCACATCATAAGGGAGGAGATGTGAGAGAGGGAGAAAAAATAGGAGAATGAGTGTGCAGTTAGATTTTTAGAAAGTGGATAAAAATCAGAATTTGTATAGTTGTGCTAATTTTATGACGTGCGTACTCAATTAATTATAAATAAAAGTTAAAATGGGTGCATATAAACTGCGGCCATAAATTTTGTAGTTTGTTTCTGTAGGGCCAAGATTAGTGGTCTGGCTAACTTTAATTTAATTTTATTATATTTTATATTATAAATAATATCTTAATTTTTTTTATATATATTTAACTTAATAGACATCTCCTCATTTATAATGATTTTGATACTATACCTTTAAAAATTACCTTTAAATATAAATTTAATAAAAAATTTATATGACTAAAATAATCTTTTAACACAATACTATAAATTTTAAAATATTGGATATCCTGTTTTAAATTGTAGTATTCTATAACTAATTATACCATAGTCAAATTATAAGTAAAAGTTTATAATTATAAGTATATATACAAGAAATAATTATTTCTAATAAAAAAATATTGTATAAGATACATTGTACAAATTATAACCATGCATCGCATGAGTGAAAATACTAGTTCACTTAAACCCCTTAGTTCCGCATGTGTAGGAATTTATGTGTTTTACACATTCATAATGTTTGCATGCAAACCCTGTGTTGCGTGTTCAACTACTTGATTTAATTATGTTTAAATCATGATATTAGTTGTGTGCTTAAATTTATGTTTAGTGTATAACGCGAATAGATCCGGGCATCCGCGAAATTTCCCAACAGACCGCCACCAGATGCGATTGCAAAATATTTGCTACCGCATTTTGCGCGACCCGCTTTTTCGATTGCTAATTCGGTCGTCAATCCTATTTAGCGACCAAAAAGCGGTTGCTAAAACCCTTTTTTTGTAGTGTAGTTGCTAAGTGTCATTGATTTTTGTATAAATGTTATTTAACAAAATAAGTAATATAATTCAATAAAATGAATAATATTATTCAATTTATTGTATTTAATTTTAGAATAATATCATTCAATAACACAAATACTGTTATTCAATGAAATATGTAATACAAAAAATTTGGAACTGTAATGTGAATGTGAATACAAAAATTTGTCATTTTTATATGAAAAGAAAGGCAATATGAAAGTTGTTCACAACTTGTTTTAAGGATATGAATTATTTTATTGAAAAGTATAGAATATATCTCTAGTGAACTCGAGTTTATATTAATTTGTGTTGCTGTTATTTATAATCACAATTATTGTTGTTTATATATACATTACTACTGTTACAAAAATATACTTGATTTTTAATATGTATGATAATGTATACGTATAATAGTACTAGTAAATATGCATAATAAGGATAGTACATAGACATAATAGTGATAATTGACAAATCGAGTTAACTGTGAACTCAAATTTATTTAAAAAAAATTCAAAAATATAAATTATTTTTATTAAAGGGTATTGAGTACGAGCTTTTCTCACTAAATAATATGAGTTGAAGATATTGAAAAATATGAATTGTTTCATTAAAAAATATAACTTATTATCAATAAAAAAATATAAATTATTATAGTAAAAAATACTTCAAAGTAATTTCACCATAAAAAAATTTCACTGTACAATCATAAAAACAAAAGCAATAAAAATGACAGAAAAATCTCAAGGCTCAAGCACCGGGTCAATTTCTCATTATATTCTTGGCAAATTAAACTAATAAATTCCACAATGGACTGCAATTATCAACATCACAATTGAAATACTATCTTATATATAGGAGGACCTGTCAGTGTTAATTGGATACGGAAAATCTTTTGCCATTTAATTTCCACAGATAGTGAAAGACAAGAACAATCAATTAATGTGCAGTTATTTTCACTAATTTACGTACTCTACTTTGCTACACTTACTACATGGTAGAAAAATTAGGGTGGGGACGTCAGACAAATATTGAAAATATATTAATTTTATTTACGTATTCATAATCACGTTGACATTTTCTTTCTAGTTAATAGATCAATTTTAATGATCATCTTACTTGCAAAAGAGATAGAGACACGAATATTACAAGAAAATGAGTAATCCTTCCATCCCTAATAGACTTATAAAAAATTTCGCACAAGGGCCAGGATTTTTAAATTAATTTGGGCCGAAAATCGCACTATCAACAACGTACACAATCATTCATCCGAGAAGCTCGTCCACACCATTAATTATAATAGCCTTGCCGTCGCTCTACCGAAATTCACAACACAGCAGCCGTTATAATCAAAAAGCTTTGTCGCCGATAATCGACCCACGAGAAATTGCAAGCCACACATTCAATATCTCTGTGCATTCATTCGTAAATTACTATCTCCGTTCTGGTTGCCTAGTTGTTTCTGGTACTTTTGTGTGAATGAAAGCTTTTAAATAATTGTTGTGTTGATTTTGATTTTTTTCCTATAATTGAGATTACTCTACAACCATGAAAGCAATTAATAATTTAGTATCCAAACAATTATTTATAACTGTAAAGATTAGTATACAGACGTCCAGACAAGAATTTTTAATTTATTAAAATTAAATTAATTATTCTAGGAAGAATTTCATATTTGGACCCAAATTTTAAAATTAATCCCAATTTAAGACTTTAATTTTGAAGTGTCTCAAATTAAAATCTACGTTTTGATTTTTTCTCAAATTAAAATCTAATTTTAATATTTTTTTCTCAATTCAAGGCATTATCTTTATTTCAATTTAAGTTTTTATAAGAAACTTAAAATATAATAATATTTCATTTTAAATTACGATTTAAAATATAAAATTTAAAAAATTATAATTTTTATTTAATATTCATATTTTGCGTAATTTTTTTTTTCAATTCATCGTTCAACCAAAAAAAAAATTGTAAAGTATGTTTAATACTTGCATAAAATTTTATCAATTTATTTTTTATTTGATATATTATACTTAAAAATTAATTAAATGCAAAAAAATTATTATGTTAATGAAGCTTTAAAAAAATAAAAATAAATAGATAGAGCCTTGAATTGAGACAAATATATTAAAATTAGATCTTAAATTGTGAAAAAAAAAACAAAATGTAGATCTTAATTTGAGACACTTCAACATTAAAGTCTTAAATTGAGACTAACATTAAAATTTGGGCCCCAATATGAAATTCTTCCATTATTCTATTACTAATTTACCTCTAATTAATTTAGGCGCATATATATTAGTAGGCATGCAGTGCATTAACTAACCTCCATTTATATTAATCATTAACCCCACTACAATTAATTAACTGGCCCACTTCCAACACTTAATATTAATTAAACGGTAACGACATCATTTGAATTATTCTTATTTGAATATAGATTCTTAAATTATAATTTATTAAAATTAAGATAATTATTCTACTAAATTATTCTACATCATTTGAATTATTCTGATTCCTACGTCATTTGAATTATTCTCATTTGGATATCTAGATTTTAAAATTATAATTTATTAAAATTAAATTAATTATTCTACGTCATTTGAATTATTCTCATTTGAATATCTAAATTCTTAAATTATAATTTATTAAAATTAAATTAATTATTCTATTAAATTATTCTACATCATTTGAATTATTCTCATTCCTACGTCATTTGAATTATTCTCATTCCTACGTCATTTGAATTATTCTCATTTGGAATTTTGGATATCTAGATTCTAAAATTATAATTTATTAAAATTAAATTAATTATTCTATTAAATTATTCTACAACATTTGAATTATTAGAGTATATATATATATATATATATATATATATATATAAGTTAGTTTTGAAAATATTTATAATCAAGGGAATTATGATTTGTTTGGTAATATTTTCATAGGAATAAGTTGATTATTTTCTTTTTTTTAAAAATGATTTAATTTGAAATTTTCTTTTTTGAAAATAAATAATTTACTTTGAGATTAATAATATATATAATTTTAAACTGAATAATGAGTGGGATTTAGTTGGCCGAGATTTATGGATGGCGGTTAATTTTTTTACTTTTAAAAGGATTTTTTAATGATTTTTTTATGATTTTTTTTATTTTTATTTCATTTACGATTTTTATGAGAAAGTAATTGTTATTCATATTTTATTTACAATTTTTTTACGAAGATATATTATCATTATTATTATTATTCTTCAGATATATTACAAAGATATAGATCTAATATCAACTTACATTTAAGTAGTATCAACATTAGTACTATAAAGTATCTGTGTACTATTGATAGTGGTACTAGTGTTCATTATAATTGAATTACTAATCTTCACAGTGTGAAACACTTAAACAATATAAATATTACTTATACATCATCATTATTATTATTCTTCAGATATATTACAAAGATATATACCTAATATCAACTTACAATTAAGTAATATCAACATTAGTACTATAAAGTGCTAGTGTACTATTGATAGTGGTACTAGTGGTCATTTTAATTGAATTACTAATCTTCATAGTGTGAAACACTTAAACAGTATAAATATCACTTATACATCATCATTATTATTATTATTATTCTTAAGATATATTACAAAGATATAGACCTAATATCAACATACATTTAAGTAGTATCAATATTAGTACTATAAACTGCTAGTGGACTATTGATAGTGGTACTAGTGTCATTCTAATTAAATTACTAATCTTCATAGTGTGAAACACTTAAACAATATAAATATTACTTATACATCATCATTATTAGTATTCTTAAGATAAATTACAAAAATATAGACCTAATATCAACTTACATTTAAGTAATATCAACATTAGTACTATAAAGTGCTAGTGTACTATTGATAGTGATACTAGTGTTCATTCTAATTGAATTACTAATCTTCATAGTGTGAAACACTTAAACAATATAAATATCACTTATACATCATCATTATTATTATTCTTAAGATATATTACAAAGATATAAACCTAATATCAACTTACATTTAAGTAGTATCAACATTATTACTATAAAGTGCTAGTGTACTATTGATAGTGGTACTAGTGTTCATTCTAATTTTATTAGTAATCTTCATAGTGTGAAACACTTAAACAATATAAATATTACTTATACATCATCACTATTATTATTCTTAAGATATATTATAAAGATATAGACCTAATATCAACTTAAATTGAAGTAGTATCAATATTAGTACTATAAAGTGCTAGTGTACAATTGATAGTGATACTAGTGTTCATTCTAATTGAATTACTAATCTTCATAGTGTGAAACACTTAAACAATATAAATATCACTTATACATCATCATTATTATTATTCTTAAGATATATTACAAAAATATAGACCTAATATCAACTTACATTTAAGTAGTATTAACATTAGTACTATAAAGTGCTAGTGTACAAATGATAGGGTACTAGTGTTCATTCTAATTGAATTACTAATCTTCAAAGTGTGAAACACTTAAACAATATAAATTTCACTTATACATCATCATTATTATTACTCTTAAGATATGTTACAAAGATATAGACCTAATATCAACTTACATTTAAGTAGTATCAACATTAGGACTATAAAATGCTAGTGTATTATTGATAGTGGTACTAGTGTTCATTCTAATTGAATTACTAATCTTCATAGTGTGAAACACTTAAACAATATAAATATTACTTATACATCATCATTATTATTATTCTTAAGATATATTACAAAGATATAGACCTAATATCAACTTACATTTAAGTAGTATCAATATTAGTACTATAAAGTGCTAGTGTACTATTGATAGTGGTACTAGTGTTCATTCTAATTGACTGTTTAGTCAAAAGGTGTCCACAGGCAAGTGTACGTAATCACTATATCGTCATGGTAAGATTGACCAAGTTTAATATTTATCAAACACAGGGAGACGGGGATTTGTAAGGAAATCTGTTGTTTCAATTCGATAGCTAACAAAGCAATAAAGGGGAAAGGTATCTATTGTCTACTAATGCGTCAAAAGAGTAAACTACCTATCACCTTGGGTTGCAAAGTGAGCAAGTTGTGAGAGATATGTGCTGGTGTACTATTCTATGTTTCACATGGTGATGTATCACTTAATCATGCAATGAGGTATTGTACAATCAATTGGCAAGCCACTCTAACATGCAAAAGGTCTCCCTATATACACATTAAAGCCTCTAATTGTTCTTCCAATTCATGAAGGATAATTCTCACTATCTTAGGAATTTTATCAAACACTTAGCATGTATTGGCCTAATTACGAGAAGATTTAGGAAAATAGCCCAATCTTGTATAAGACTAACTCCCTAGTGGCCCTTATGATCAACTACACATGCAAAGCATTCATACAATTCATCAATATAAAGAATTGACCGTACAACATCTCATAGCTTTCAAAAGATCAACATAATAACCACATTACTCCATAAGAATCATACACCAACACACAAAAGGATTAGCCCATGACTAATTGGGTAAACAAAAGAACAATTAATCTAGAAACAATCATCATCATACAAGAAGTGTAAAGGAATGTAGAGAGATTACATATTACAATGGAAATTGGAAAGATACAAATTACCTCTAAAATGCTGGCTATCAATCCGGCAATGGAAATTGAAATTCAATTGGTAGAAACATAGCTCTAGCTAAGACGAGAATGCAGGAATAAACGGATCGACGATCAAAGCGGTAGATCAAAAGTTATCGATAAAATCATAAGAAGAAATCTTATGAATCCAACTAGTAATTAGCTCTCTCTCTCTCTAATCTAATCTAAGAACTTGAATTATGACTTAATTCTAAACTAGATGCCTTGAGAATCTGATCCTTGGAGTATTTATAGTGCCCACAAAGTTTAGTCCAAAATGCCCTTCATTAAACGCGCGAAAAGACGAAACAGCCCTTGAAACTGGGTCCAGCCGAGCCATCACACGAATGCACACAGTGGCCGCACGAGTCCGGTTCGTGCGAGCATTCGTTCGCTGAATTTTGCCCGAACCAGAGTTCCTTCACATGAATCGTAGCTCATCATCGCACGAGCCCGGCTAGTCGGCACACAAACCTGACTTCGTCTCATCCGCTAGATCCTCGACTTCCTCGTTTTCTTCATATCTTGAGTTCTAGAGCTCCGATTGACTCAATTCTTTTTCCGTTTCGACCCTCTCTTCGAACTCTTCAACATGGTATATCATTTGCCTTCATTGGATCAACTCACAATTTCTGGACTTTTACAAACTTACTCGTCTCTTGCCGATTTTGCTCGTTTTCACTACAAAACACAACTTTCTAGCCAAAAAGGATTAAATGCACAAAGTATAGCATTTTAGGGTCAAATATGAACATAAGCACATCAAAACCAAGTAGAAATGGATGCAAAAACATGCAATTATGACCCTAATCAAACCCCCAAACTAGATTGTTGCTCGGCCTCGAGCAACGAAGCGATAAGATAGGGGAATAATTGTATGTATGAAGCATCAAGCGCAAGATCAATGCCATAAAATCATCACTCAATGTCTAGCAAATCTAAGATAAAATATCATCCACTTAACTATCAATATCAAATCAATGAGTCATGATCCTCACAAGATAAGTGTTTAGCTCAACCCTCAAGTGTTTAGGCTCTGTCATGCATCACATTACATACACATACTACCATAAGCTTGGCTCAAGTCTACATTATCCACCACTTAAAATGACAAATCAATCACACATCAATGAGGACTTTCAAAGGTTGTAATGTTGGCTCTTTGGTAGGGAAGGAACATATGGGTAAAAGTGGCTAAGTATGATTAGTAAAGCATAGAAGGAATCAAAGTAGATCATTCACCTCTTCATGCAATTTGCACATACTCTTCATGCTCTTTCAAAATCACACTTCAAAGAATCATTCTCCCCTTTTTGCAAAATTCTGAACATACTCACAACACTAGAGTCAAACTTGACCATAATTTTTCAAAAAGTCAACCTTTTTCAATTTCTTGCAAGCACTTGCCTTTGAGCCTTCTTTTCATAGCAATCCATGCAAACTTGAATTTCTTTCCACTTTAGCCACCAATTTCTTCATCATATCACCAATCTTCCTTCCTTTTTTTCACTCTACTAATCATAAGGACAAGAGAGTTCCCAAAAGGAAGGAAAATGGCTTAAAGCGTGGTTGGCCAAATGAAAGGATTAATAGGCACAAAATGGTAAACAATGGACAATAATATCATTGGCAGGCTCATATGGCTAAGTGGCTCAATATAGATCAAATAAAATGTCTCATATCATCTCATGTGAAATCATTATCTAGTGTAGCCTCAAATAAGACTAAAGCCAAGTTCTAGAGTATAATGCACATGTGTGGAACTCACATCAACAAAATATCATCCGTTCAAGATTGAAACGGGCAAAATTGGCTCAAAACTCACGGGTATAGGTGATCAAGACTCATATCATATCAATATGCTCACATCAATGAAATCTCAAGAATCATAGAATCAAAATTATCAAAGATAAGACAAGAATCAAGCAATAAATCCACTACTCTAATCATGACTTTCCACTCATCCACACAACAATAAGCATATCTCATGCATTCACTACTCAAAGCAAACAACAATATGGCCAAAAATAACAAGCAAAACAAGGCCTCACAATAAGCATATGGTCTAAAACATCATAAAAATACTAAAAATCAATATAATAATAGCATTGCGACGAGAATGACGAAACAATCATACCCCCCCAAACTTTTTTGGACCATAGGTCTAAAAAGTTTGGCAAAGAAGTGGAGACAAGATTAAGCAATGCACAAGAATAAAGCTCAAACTCATAATAGCATCATAAGCAATAAGATCCTAGTCAATATAATCCATCACAAAGCAAATACAAAATAAAACTACCTAAAAGTACCACAATCATTAATAACAATATCACTACAAATCAAATTAAACTAAGAATTCGGGATAGAAGCAAGATTATGGATAAGAGAGCGTTGCCCTTCCTTATGAAGTTAGATAGAAATCATCACTTCACGAAGGAGGATAACAGGGATGAGTGAAGTGCTCCTCTCCGATGTGCCAACACATTATAGCCCTTTATGCGTCGAGGATCTCCTCAATGTTGGTACGTATCGCTGTCACATCAGAACGAAGGGCAATCTGGTTTTCCTTAAGGGTATTCACCTCCGGTCTAAGAGTGAAAAAACCAGTTGTAAGAGATTGAAACTCTTGGCCCCCTTCATCAACACTACATTTGCTATCTTCCTTGTCCTCTCCCACTTGCTCATCATTAGATCCTTCTCTCGAGTTACTCTCTCCTCTTGCTCTTCTCACCTTGTGCTTACCTTTATGAAACTTCATAGCAATCTCAAAATGTAACGAATTGCACAATCTCCAATTCGCTCCATTCTTTATAGTGAGGGCTTCATAATCCACAAGTGGAAATGGCCACTCCACACATGGTAAGCCAATGATACAATGAGTGTTTCCTTTCTTTGTAAGAATATTCGCTCTCAACAAGTAGTGTGGATCAAGATATAAGCACTCCTTCCCAATTTCACTCGGCTCCCATCCAACTTTCCTTGCTAAATGGGCAATCATTCCTCCAAATGCGCAATCTCCTTCAGAGTAAAGATGGGATAAATTCATGCAAAAGTAGGCTCTAAAGTTAGCCTTTAAACCAGTGGTCATTCAGAAGAGAATGTAAAGTTCCTCATGGAGCACTTCCTCTGTTTCTTTCCTAGCGAAAACTGTATTTGCTAGGATCTTTTGCACATAAGTGAAAATTGGATTAGCAATTTGAGTTGCTTTTGAGTGTTGGGCTCTGAACACTATGTCATCATCATTAGCAATTGCTCTCCACAATGCTTGATCTTGCAAAAACCTTCCCTTGTTGTAGAAGTTACTTGGTGGAGCATCTTCTTCACACCCGAAAATTCGGTTTATCTCTTGAATAGTCAATGAGTGGGCTTTGTTGTCAATCTGAAAGTAGATTCTAGTAGGAATACCACTTGTCCTCTTAACTTGAAAAGTACTGAGAAACTCGAGATTAAGCTTTCTGTATGAGTTGTTGTGGATGTTCAACAATCCACTCAACATCATTCCCAAAGTTAAGAAACTTAGTGGTCTCTTTAAGAAAATATCTTGGGCTGTTAAACTCCATATTGACGAATCTCCCGAATTCGATATAAAAAACCATATTAACTCCAAACAAGATTCTGAATGTCGAAGGCTTGACATGGCAAATTTCATAGCATTCCTATTCTAACCGAACATCATTCTCATTCTCATTTCCCCTTTCATTCTTTCTTGAGCTTGAAGCAATACTCTTACCTTTCTTAGACATTGCCTACAAAAATATTAAGAATAAACAAGATATAGACAATGAGCTTATGGACCATTCAACATTTCCTAGAGGAATTCTATGCATGAGCAAGAGAAGAATAATACACTCAAGTCCTAATCAACATCATTCACCAAATAGAATAGATTGAACATAATGAGTCTAATTCTAGAATCAAGGAAAACCATACCACTCATAGTCATGCCAATGTCATGTAACAATGAAACCTCAAGTAAGCAAAAATTATAGGTGAATTAACATAATTAACTCATCCTAGCAACAATATACTCATACCCATTAACAATTAGCACAACATTATTAAGACAATCCAAATTTAGCATAAAATTTCCCAAAATTCGTCACTATGCCTACCCCAAAATTTCAATCCTCAATTAAGTCCAAAATTCACAAAATTAGCATGCAATTGGGTTCCCAATGGATTACCCATCAACAATAAAGCATTATTCCATCATCAAATGCACAAAAATAAGCTAGAATAAAAAAAATCCCCAATTTATGCTCAAGAACCCTAGAATTTGAATTTTTAATTCTAGACAATGCTACCATGAAATTTCAATAATATTGCAAGAAATAGATAGAGTAAAGTTAGAAGAACATACCTATGGAAGGAATTAATAAAAAGAAATGTAGAGATTGCGATATGCAAATTTCCTTTACCTTCTTCTTCTTGGTCTTGAGAGAGAATTGAGTTCAAGAGTGAAGTGAGAAGTGTGTGTTTGTGTGTGAAATGAGTGGAATATAAGTGTAAAGAGTGAGTGGAATAACCTAGGGAAGTGTGGTCAAAGTTGGACCAAAAGTGGTCAAATCTGGATTTTTGCAAGACACCACACGAATCGACACCTGTGGCCGAATGAACCGGTTCGTGCGAGCCTCCCCATTGCACTCGTTCGGTCCAGAGAGCCGCCGTGCGAATCAAGCCTTATGAGTGCACGAATCTGAGCCTATTGGTGCACGAATCCAGTCCTTTCTGCACCACTTCCAATTTTCATCATTTTACACATTTTTCATGCAATTTTTCTTTCATTTTCCTACACAACACAACTTAAAACTCCTCATAAAACATTAATGGTCATTGAACATCATCAAATTAATCATGAAAATGAACAATTAATCACAAATCAACCCGCCAAACTTTTTCGGATCCAGAATCCTAATAAAGTTTGGAAAGAGTGATTAATCAAGAAATTTAAGCTCAATAAACCATTCACACAATATATCAATTCTTAAACCAAGTATTTATCAAAACCTTAAGCAAAATATGCTCCTTAAATCTATTCTTGCACACAATAGCACAAAATCCACAAAGATCAATCAATGCACAAAATCAATAGGCTAAAATGGCATTCAAGCTTTTATCCCTAAAATCAAAAAGCAAAACTAACACAACAACTAAAATAAAATCAAGAATACGAAAAGGATATTAGGGTGGGTTGCCTCCCACCTAGCGCTTAACGTCCCCTAGCCGAACGCTATAAAGCTCAAGTAACATCAAAATCAATGAGGGTTGAGTGACTTACATCACTCAATTTCCTTCTCCAAAAACATCCCTTCTTCACCACTTTCTTCACTACTTGATTTACCCCCTTATCTTCATTCACTTTTTTCTTCTTTTCAAAAGGATCATCAATACTAAACTCACTCTTGAGATCAAAATTATTCACAATTACCTCTTCATCATCTCGTATGACTTGGCTCACCTCTCCTCCTATCTTCTTTGGGGAACTCTTGGAATTACTATGGATTGAAAAAGTAGCTTTTTCACCATTCATTCCTAGAGTAACCTCTCCTCGCTTGATATTAATTAAAGCATCCGATGTAGCATGAAAAGGTCTCCCAAAAATGATAGGACTCTCAACATCTTCCTCAATATCTAGCACAACAAAGTCAACGGGATAAACAAACTTTCCAACATGAACGACCACATCTTCTATCACTCTTCTTTGTCTCACTTTAGAACCATCGGCCATTTGCAAACTCATTTTCGTTGGCTTCAAATCATGCAAGCCCAATTCTTTGGCAATAAATAGTGGCATCATATTCACGCTTGCACCTAAATCACAGAAGGCATTCATCTTCTTACTCTCTTTAATATGGCAACTCAACGTAAAACTCCACGGATCTCTAAGCTTTTGCGGTAGATGATTTCGTATCAACTCACTACTCTCTCTAGTGAGCTTGACCATTTCCGGTTCCTTATCTTTCTTCTTCTTTGCCATAACATCTCTCAAAAACCTTGAGTAATTTGGCATTTCTTCAATAGCTTCATGAAAAGGCATCTTTGAGTACAACTTTTTGAAAAGTTCAAAAAACTTTTTGAATCGATCATCAAGTTTATCTTTCAACCCTTTTGAAATTTCCACCTTCACCTCCTTTTCCACTTTCCCTTCTTCAACCTTTCTAATTTCCTCGCCCCATATCTTAACACTCTCTTTTTCTTTCTTCTCTTTCTCCATCACTCTTTCTTCTAACCACAAGACTTTCTCATCACTCTTCACCAATTTCACATTCTCACAACAAAATGCTTCCTCCACTATCTCGTCATGAAACAATTTCAAAGGATCATTCCCTACTACCTCCTTTGCAACCTCCATGCACATAATTGATTTGCAATGCTCACGAGGATAAATTTCGGTTGTAGAAGGGAATTTACCTTTGTTAACTTGTGGACTTAAGGACGAAGCAATTCGCCCAAGTTGATATTCTAAGCTCTTAATTTGATTTCCTTGTGAAGTGTACAAGTCATCAACCCCTTTGTTCGTTTCACTATTCATCTTTCTAAATTCCACTTCAAAATTGTCCATCTTCTTCAAAATCAATGTCAAGGTGTCTTCAATGCTCCCCTTACCCTCATTATTAAGCGGCTTAGACCCCGGATCAATCCCGGGTGGTAATTGGATTGCCCCCTTGGGATTGGAATATGAAAAGTTCTCATGCTTCCTATTAGGGTTGTATGGAGGGTTGCTTTGATTTTCATACGAAACCCCATGTTGTCTAAAAGGTGGAGCAACATATGACCTTTGATTACTTTGGAAAGAAATGTTGTATTGAGGACGACCCATGTAAAGGTAGGAGGAGGAACACTTTCGACAACACTTACTTGCATAGGAGCTGGGGCTTGGTCTCTGTTTTGGCCTCCATAGACCAAGTTCAACATATTTTTCATGTTTTTCTCAAGAAGTGCAACTCGATCACCCATTCCACTATTGGACTCTATTTGAAATGCATCGTTTGCAGCTATGTTTTCGATGATCTCGTTCACTTGATGAACGGTCTTTGTCCAAACCGAGCCTCCGGCATAAGAATTCAAGTAATTCTTGTCTCCTTCATGCAATCCAATGGTAAATGTCAAAAGAATGTCTTCATCCCTCAAACCATGTTGAGGGCAAGCCAACAACAAGGTTTGGTACCTCTCCCAAGCACTAGATATTGTTTCTCTCGCCTTTTGTCGGAATTTCTTTATCTCTTCCCTAGCTTTTAACATCTTTGATGGAGGGTAAAATTTCTTAAGAAATTGTGAACTCAACTCCTCCCATGTAGCTGCTTTCGGATTCATAGATCGAATCCATGCTTTAGCTCTCCCAAACAAGGTAAAATTGAAGAAACGGAGCTTCTTCTCGTTATCTGACATCCCTTTGTACTTGATCGTGTCACATAGCTCCATGAAGTTATTTAGATGGGCATTTGGATCTTCTCGATCACTTGATCCTTCAAAAGGAGATTCTTTTAACAACTTCAAGAGATTTGTATTAAGCTCAAACTTCTCAGCATCTATCGGTGGTCTTTCGATCCCATCATATTGTTCGTTCACCCTCGGCTCAAAGTAGTCACGGAGTAGTGGTTCATTGTTTTGAAGTGGGTTTACGATTGTGGTCTTTGGTGTAGGGGTTGTGGTGGGTATGGATAATAAGGATAATTATGTGGTGGTGGTGGATAGTATGGTTGGTTTATTGGGTAATTTGGATAGTAGGTATATTGAGGTGGGTAGTAAGGTTGATTTGGTGGTGGATAAGATTGGTATGGATGTGGTATAGGTTGTGGTTGTGGAACCTCTCTTTGAGCCAAGTGCTCCTCACCATGATGCACTTGTTGTCTTAAAGGCTCTTCTTCTCTAATTCATCTAGAGCTTCATTACAATAGCTAACCAAGCAATAAAGGGGAAAGGTATATATTGTCTACTAATGCGTCAAAAGAGTAAACTACCTATCACCTTGGGTTGCAAAGTGAGCAAGTTGTGAGAGATATGTGCTGGTGTACTATCCTATGTTTCACATGGTGATGTATCACTTAATCATGCAATGAGGTATTGTACAATCAATTGGCAAGCCACTCTAACATGCAAAAGGTCTCCCTATATACACATTAAAGCCTCTAATTGTTCTTCCAATTCACGAAGGATAATTCTCACTATCTTAGGAATTTTATCAAACACTTAGCATGCATTGGCCTAATTACAAGAAGATTTAGGAAAATAGCCCAATCTCGTATAAGACTAACTCCCTAGTGGCCCTTATGATCAACTACACATGCAAAGCATTCAAACAATTCATCAATATATAATTGACCATACAACATCTCATAGCATTCAAAAGATCAACATAATCACCACATTACTCCATAGGAATCATACACCAACACAAAAAAGGATTAGCCCATGGCTAATTGGGTAAACAAAAGAACAATTAATCTAGAAACAATCATCATCATACAAGAAATGTAAAGGAATGTAGAGAGATTACCTATTACAATGGAAATTGGAAAGAGACAAATTACCTCTAAAATGCTAGCTATCAATCCGGCAAATGGAAATTGAAATTCAATCGGTAGAAACGTAGCTCTAGCTAAGACGAGAATGCAGGAATAAACGGATCGACGGTCAAAGCGGTAGATAAAAAGTTATCGATAAAATCGTAAGAAGAAATCTTATGAACCCAACTAGTAACTACCTCTCTCTCTCTCTAATCTAATCTAAGAATTTGAATTATGACTTAATTCTAAACTAGATGCCTTGAGAATCTGATCCTTGGAGTATTTATTGTGCCCACAATGTTTAGTCCAAAATGCCCATCATTAAACGCGCGAAAAGACGAAATAGCCCTCGAAATTGGGTCCAGCCGAGCCATCACACGAATGCACACAGTGGCTGCATGAGTCCGGTTCGTGCGAGAGTTCGTTCGCTGAACGTCGCCGGAACCAGAGGTCCTTTGCACGAATCATAGCTCGTCATCTCACGAGCCCGGCTAGTTGGCACACGAACCCGACTTCGTCTTATCCGCTCGATCCTCGACTTTCTCGTTTTCTTCATATCTTGAGTTCTAGAGCTCCGATTGACTCTATTCTTTTTCCGTTGTGACTCTCTCTTCGAACCCTTCGACATGGTATCTCATTTGCCTCCATGGGATCAACTCACAATTTCTGGACTTTTACGAACTTGCTTGTCTCTTGCCGATTTTGCTCGTTTTCACTACAAAACACAATTTTCTAGCCAAAAAGGATTAAATGCACAAAGTATAGCATTTTAGGGTCAAATATGAACGTACGCACATCAAAACCATGTAGAAATGGATGCAAAAACATGCAATTATGACCCTAATCAATTACTAATCATCATAGTGTGAAACACTTAAACAATATAAATATTAATTATACCTCATCATTATTATTATTCTTAAGATATATTACAAAGATGTAGACCTAAAATCAACTTACATTTAAGTAGTATCAACATTAGTACTATAAAGTGCTAGTGTACTATTGATAGTGGTGCTAGTGTTCATTCTAATTGAATTACTAATCTTCATAGTGTGAAACACTTAAACAATATAAATATCACTTATACATTTGGTGCAATACTGTATATAAGAATTTGTGATACAAAATTTATATTTTATAAAATTACATTATACATTCCGAAATTTAAAAAGAGCAGTTAAGAATTCAAAAGTATAAATAAAACAAAAATAATTTAAAAACAATTATGTAGCAAAATTTATTAAAGATTGAAAAGTAAAAAAATTAAAGATAATTTATATTTTCTTTTCTTTACGCTATTTTAGAATCTCATTCGTAAAGTAAGAAAAGAAAGAATATTTAGAACCGATTGACTAGGTCTTAAACTTGATATTTATTTGAAGAAAATTTTAAAAATTTATCTTCTTTCCAATGTGTGAATCGGAATTTTAAATTTACTAATTTACATTTAACAAATTTTTTAATATCTTAATATTAATTTATTTTGAGATATATTATATTATATATAATAATTTATTACGAATTTTAATTTTTTAATTAAATTATCACTAAACTGTGAATAGTAATTTTTCCGAATCTGATTTCTTAAGATTTAAATTTGAATTTGAATTAACAAATTGATTATATTTTAGTTAATTGTGATATGGAAACATGCGAAGTGTGGGAGAGAGTGAGTATTAATTAACAAACACACTTATTAACTCTCACCCTAAATTCAATCATTCACAAACACACTTATTAAAGCTTAAATATAGTTTAATAATCTTTTTTAATATTTTTTTGTTAAAATTTAAAATTTATTTAAGTTTAGTAAAAAATTTAAAATTTATTTATTACGAATTTTTATAACTAAACCTTTCTAAATCATGAATAGTAATTTTAATTTTTTACTAAACATTTGTCAAATTATTTATCACGAATGTTTTCTAAAACATTTGTTACGAATTTTTTACTAAACATTTGTCAAATTATTTATTACAAATTTTTTACTAAACATTTGTTACGAATTTTTTACTAAACATTTGTCAAATTATTTATTACATATTTTTTACTAAACATTTGTCAAATTATTTATTACGAATTTTAATTTTTTAATTAAATTATCACTAGACCATGGATAGTAATTTTCCAGAATCAATTTAATAAGAATCAAATTTGTATTTGAATTAACAAATTGATTATGTTCTAGTTAATTGTGATATGAAAACATGAGAAGTGTGGGAGAGAGTGAGTATTAATTAACTCCCAACCTAATTTCACTCATCCACAAACACACTTATTAAAGCATAAATGTAGGAGAGAGAAAATTAAAGGGTAAAAATAACATTTAACTTGTGTCTTAATTTATTATATCCAAAATTACCCTTGTCTGGATGTCTGGATATTTAGCAGTGTCCTATTTATAATACCCGAAACACAACTCACAATACCCAAGAACAATTTACAATACTCCTAAAATAAATTTAAGTAAATACCCCAAAAACAATTCACCAATACCCCAAGAAGAACTTACATACCCCAAGACCAAATCATAATATCTCAATAACAAGTTTAAGTAAATACCTCAAAAATAATTCACCAATATCCCAAAAAGAACTTGCAATACACCAAGACCAAATCAGAATACCCCAATAACAAATTTAAGTAAATACTCCAAGAACAAATCACAATACCCCAAGAACAATTCACAATACCTCAATTGCAAAAAAAAAAAAAGATATAGTGTGGTGTGTAGTGTGTGTTTTCAAAAATTCAACATTAAATCAAAATTAAAATTAATTTCTAAGTGCATGGTATGCAGCCTAGTGCACCCAGGAATTTGTGTAATATTAATGATATCTTATATAGAAAACAAGCCTAGCTATCTCAACAATACATACAGTATATTTAATTTCTAAAAAAATAAATACGGTTAAAATCATTGAAATTTACATATATATATATATATATATATATATATAGTAATTCTAGGGAGTGGATCCTCTGCTGGACACCCAACCGGCAGGGAGTGCTGACCCATAATACGATGTAGTTTTAATGAAACAGTTATATTTTTTTATATTATGTTCCACGTAATCTCTTTTAATTATTATATTTATATTTATCTTATATTTATCTTATAATTATTTTATTTATCTTATATTTATATTATGTTCCACGTAATCTTTCATTATAATTATTATATTTATCTTATATTTAAGAAAATTTAATTTCTTTTTTTATGTACTTCCAAATTTATTTTTATTTTCTTTTTAAAAAATATTATTTTATTTTTTCACTCATAAATAATTAATTTATTTTTTAGTGAAGCCCACAATTATTTTACAATTACACTTGTCACTTTAATTTCCGTCCGCCTCTCAAATTTGAAATTATGCATTTATGATTAATTCTCTTTTAAATATTTCTAAATTACATTTCATACCATTAATAATTTTTTTTTTTGGATTCATAAAAGATATTTTAATGATATAGAACATTAGACGTACAAGTATAAGAAATACTCTTTAGATATACTACACCACTAGAACTTAGAAAATTGTTAAGAAAAAAATAGTTCAAAAATCTTCATAGAACTTTTAACTTCACTTCAAAAACCTCAAAGCTACTCTTGGATTGATTGTCCAAGTTTGAAAGTTAAACTACTTATATCTTCTCTCTTTAATTGTAATATGTTATCATAAAAAAATAATTTATGCATTTAAATACTATAAATTAACTCACGTAAAAGTAAATGAAATTGTAGCAAGCATCTCAAAAGAATTACATTTAAAAATCAATAAAAAAACTAATACTCAAGAAAACATATTGGATGTATCTCCATTGAAGCACATGCTTTCAAGAGAATATTGGATGTATCTCCAAAGAGAAAGTTGATGGATGATCGGATGCTTCAGTTGCTAATCGTATAAGCATCATACAAAGTTTTATGTATCGTTCTGTACTTTGTAACTTAGGATCCTCTATGACTTCATTGCCCATATGATTGTGTATCACTCCGCTTCTTGCTTCCCTTGTCCACCTCTTCAATATGTCATAAACCTTTACAGCATGACAACACAATAATCCAAGCATCTCAAATTTTCGACAGCTACAAGAAATTACCTTGGTGTTGGGATTAAATGTAACTATCCATTCATCATCATTATCAATTAACCTAACAACATATTCAAATAATGGCTGGACTTCATTTTTGTGCTTTATATAAGCAGCTGCAAACAAGTCAAACTCCGTCTGAAATATATGAAAAACAGTTGGAGTTTAAATCTCAGAAAGTTGACGCAACATAGGAGAACTCTCTAACTTTAATCTTGGCAATTTTTTACGCATCTCAAATGCACATTGTAGCTCATTATACCTCTTGTCCTAAAAGACTTGTTCAAAGTACTTAAAAAATTGCTCTATGTCTAAGTGGGGATTCATACAACTCTGGATATCAGAATTGACGCTTTCACTAAGTTGTGTGCTCCTTATACCAAGCGTGCGCACATGCCTCATGTAAGAAATAGCCCATTTCTTCTTCACATTGTAAGTAGATTGCAACCATGTGTTCTCCTTTACATTGAATTGTTCAAGTAAAGTGATAAACGGAGTTTTTCAATAAATTTAGCACTAAAAAACGTGTCATTTAATTAAATATCGTGTTCCTTTATAGATTAAAAGATGTGATATAATGAGTTCTTGAAGAATAGCACAAGAATTGTTATTTCGAGTGTTTTCAGGTAAAAACGAACATTAATAGTGAGTGAAAAATAATTCAAAGCCATGACATTTGAAGCTCATTGAAAGGAGGGTTGCAACGAATCAAGAATTGAGTAAATCGGAGTTCGAAAACACAAGTTATGAAGAAAACGGTAAAGAGCTACGGTAGGAGGCGAAAATCAAAGAAAATTAGTTATCTTGGTACAATACAAACAGCTGTTGGTACAAGTATTTGAGTGGGCGTATATTCTGCAAAGTCATTGACAGAAAGTTGGATTCACAAGTGGAGATATAATCAATTATCAAAGTATTCCTAATCAGCCCAAATAAGATTACATTATCACAAACCCAAACAATAATAATCTTTGCGCACGTGATCTCCTCCAATAGATATTGAGATATACTTTTCGAAAGTTAAGATTTATGTGCCAAAATTTAAGGATTGGAGATTGGAAAATCACAGGGAAATCATATGGAGAGATATGAGGAATATTTCCACAAATAAAAATCTGGGATCTTACCTTATAAAAGAGGGACAAAAGATTAGGAATAAAAGAGAGCAGTAGGGCACTCCGTAAGTGGACAGCAGCAGGGCACACCGCAGGTACGAAGCAAAAACAGAGGAGAAGGACGTGAAGCACGACATCAATCAATAAGTTTATCGTTTTATGTTATTTTACATATGAATTCTTCTAGCTAAACTCTTTTGAGATTCTAGGGCATGAAATTAGTTTAGAGATTTTCGTTATATGATTGGGTTTTTTTATTTAATTTACGTTCCAATAATTGTTCGAGCATCCTTTTATATTGTGATTCGATTATTAAGTACACTTAATTGAATTGTTTGATGAATTGTTTGAGCCCGAGAGGGATATCATATTGTTTAGATCATAGGATTGCTAGATTTGTTTATTCTACTTGATTGAGAAATCGGTGATAAATGAAGGGAGAATATAATCTTAGGACTACAGGAGTTAATTATTTCAAAGTGAAGTAGAGATTACAAACCTTGATAATTAATCTACGGGTTAATGAGACCGAGAGGTAATTTAATCTAATTACGTGATTACTCTCACATGCATTGATATATGTTAAATTATTTATTCAAACTATCGTATGCGAATTGATCTAGATGAAATCATATGTCCTAGAATCTACTCTTTTATTATTGGTATTTTCTCATAAAACTCTTTGTTGCTTGAATAGAATTTAGAATTACAGATTATTTTTTATTAGACGTATTTTTTCGTGTTGAATTTATTAAAACCAATTACTCAATTTGTGATTATCTAGATAAAGATCTGGTTAGAAAAGTTGTGGTACTCTCTTAGTCTAGTCCTTGTGGATACGATACTCGTGCTCGCCTATACACTATAAGCTACGCCGTTCACTTGCGGTTAAGCAAAAAAAATTATTAGCGAACAAGTTTTTGGCGCCGTTGCCGGGGACTAGCAAATACGGTGATATTGTGATTAATAACCTGTTTTTACTCTAGAAAAAAACTTCATTTTATTATCTTTGATTTAAGTCTTATAATTTTGTGTCTTAATTTTTTTTATTGAATTTCAGGATAGTTTATGAACACACGCTCAAGTAGAAGAAATCTTGAAGTATTGGACCTTGAGATTGAAGCCACGTGTCGTCGTAATAAACGGGTTCGTAGGAATTTGCTTGGTGAGATGGAGGAAAACCAGAATAACAATGAGAACATTAATAATGTACCTCTAAATGGTCAAAACCCATTGAATCCTATCCAGAATCCTGCACCAGCAGAAGTAGATCAGCGACCGATAAATGATTATTTTAGGCCAGTTGGTAGGAGATTTGATGGAGCTATACACCACCCGCCATTAAATGCAAACAATTTTGAACTAAAAGTTCCATTAATTCAGATGGTACAACAAAATCAGTTTGGGGGATTTCCATCAGAAGATCCAAACGCACACCTAGAGCATGTAGTGGAAGTTGCAGGAACGGTAAAGTACAATGGTGTCCCGGAAGAAGCAATTCATCTCCTTTTTTTTCATTTTCTCTTAAAGATAAGGCAAAGCACTGGTACCATTCTCAATTACCAAACTCTATAACTACTTGGGATGATTTGGTACAAAGATTCTTGATGAAATTCTTCCCACCAGTAAAAACATTGAGGTTAAAAGGAGAGATAACTCAGTTTATGCAGCGAGATGAGGAACCTCTCTATGATGCTTGGGATCGTTTTAAAGAGTTGTTGAGGAAATTCCCTCAACATGGATTTCAACCAGAACAACAAATTTGTTATTTCTACTCAGGAATGGAACCGCGAAGCCTTTGCACTATTGGATGAATGGCCTTAAATAGCTATCAGTGGACTTCAGAAAGAAAAGATATCAAGAAATTAGCTACAGTAAATGGAACAGATGTGCTCGTGAAACTCACATCTCAAATAAGCACATTAAGCACTCAAATAGAGAGCCTTTTAGCCGAAAAGACGAATCAAGCTTGGATAGATCAAGTCATATCAGAAGAAGCAAAATATGTGGGAAATCAAGGGAATCGGAACTTTGGAAATTATCCAAAGATTCCTCAAAATCAGTACCATCCTAACTTAAGAAACCATGAGAATTTCTCGTATTCTAACACAAGAAATATACTACAAAAAAAAAAACTTTTCGGTGACAAAACTAATGTGACAAACTTAATGATTGTCACCAAAACTCAGGTTCTAGTGATGATATTCAAATTTGTCACTTAAAGTATATGTTTTTATGACAATCACATATATCGTCATGTAAAAGAGCAATCTATTGTGATAATTTTTTGAGTTGTCACTAGTGGTGATGATGAACACTAAAAAAATTGTATTGTGACCAATCCTTTGTGATGAGTCACAAGTTATCACAAGAAGTATTGGTTTGTGGTGATGACCTCCATTTTTGTCACGTAAAAGGAGAGACATTGTGATAATTTTTAATTCATCACAATAAATGTATGTTTGAAGTGATGACTTTCATGTTTATCACGTAAATAGAAGTTCAGTGTGACGATTCACCTGTCATCACAAGAAATATTAGTTTCTAGTGACATATTTCATATTTGTCGGGAAAAAAGAGATATATTGTGACAAACTATAATTCACCACAAAAGACCTCTATTTGTGGTGACAATTTCTATCTTCGTCGCTCAAAGTCAAAATTCATTGTGATAAATCACAGGTGATCACAACAAACCTTTATTTTAAGTGATAAATTTCATCTTTGTCGAGTAAATATAAGATTTATTGTGACGATTGATATGTCATCACAACAAGTATAATGTATGTCGAAAAAAAATGAGATATATTATGACAAGCCATAAGTCGCCACAAGAAGCCTCTGTTTGTGGTGACGATTTTCATCTTCATCGTGTAAAGTCAAAATTCACTGTGATAAAGAACAATCGTCACAAATAAGTATTTGTTTGTGGTGATAATTTCTATATTCGTCACAAGATCTCTTAGTCAAAAAAAATTTGGTACTTTAAAAGTACCACAAAGGATCGAACCCGTAACATCCTAAGAGAAAAGAACATGTTTACCACCCAGACAACATAAATATTTATTTTAAATTGTAATATTTTATTTATCTATATTATTATACTAATACGTAGATTCGCGTATTACGCAGAATTATTAAACATTATATTTTAATGTAAATCATACTATATACATTCCGTGTTTTAAATCATACGCAGAATTAATATTGAAATAAAATTCAATTTATTACCACACAAATAAATTGCAATTGTATATTAAAAATAAACAGATAAAATATTTAAATATAAAAATATTAATAATTCCGCAAATAGAAGTCACTAGAATAAAATAAATATTAATATATAATTACAAATTTAAAAAAAAATTCTCGTAAACAACATTTTCTATATTTAATGAAAATCATGAAATATTTTGAATTAAATTTTTTTATTATTATATAAATATGCTAAAAGATAATCAAGAACATACAAAAAAAATATTATTGAAAAAGTATATATATGTGTGTAGATATATAAATTTATAATTTTTCACATAAGATTAAATTTTTCACGTAAAATTAAATTTTGAACTGCACCAACTTTTAAGCTATCTATATTACAGAAAGTTACATGATGTATGTAAAAGTTTTATATTTTTTTTTAGAAAACTCTTGAACTTTTGATCTTTCATATATTCTAAAAACTAACTTTTTATATATATCAATATTATACATTTGATCTATAATAAATAAAATAAGTAATTAAAAAATATCTACACATGTACAAAAGACATACACAATATCGTGCTCTAGAACATTTGCAACAACTTTTAAGCTATCTATATTAAAGATAATTACATAGTGTATGTAAAAAATTTTAATTTTCTTTAGAAAACTCTTTTGGACTTTCGATCTTTCATATATTCTAAAACTAACTTTTATATAAATAGCAATAGTATACATTTGATCTAAAGTAAATAAACTAAGTAATTAAAAAATATGTAGACATGCATACACAATATTGAGGCAAATAAATTAAATAATTAAAAAATACTTACACATGCACAATGCATATGCAATATCGCGCTCTAGAACATCTGCAACAATGTTTAAGCTATCTATATTAAAGAAAATTATGTAGTTTCTTGTAAAAGTTTTTTTCTTTTGAAAACTCTTTTAGACTGTCAATCTTCCATATATTCTAATAATTAACTTTTTATATATAGCAATATTATACCTTTGATCTATAACAAATAAATTAAGTAATTAAAAAAATATACACATGCATACACAATATTGTGGTAAATAAATTAAGTAATTAAAAAATATGTACACATGCACAATGCATATATAGAGAACACGATAAATAAGAACATCAGAAAATAAATAAGTAGATCAAGCAAGAGACGCACGAAAGAGTAATGTTAAAATATGAGAGTGATAATGTTTATAGAGTTGATATTTATAAAAGTATAGAAATTAAGATGAACGATTGAGATTTATAAAAATAGATATATGATTCGACATTATGAATATATATATATATATATATTATGTATATATATTTATAAAATTTAAAAATATAGAGTCAAGATTAAAGAACTTAATAAATAAGGTCAATATTATTTCTTTATGCCAGAGTTAGAATAGATTAATTTTGAAATCAAGGACTTTGGTTGATTTCATAACTCCGTCTTTTTATAATATAAAGATAAGTTAAAATTTTATTTATGAAAAATCCATAATTTCTAATTCTCATTCACACAACAACAGTCATTTGCCTACCGGATACCTCTGCCTACACGAGATATATACAACATCTGCGTTTGAAACCGCTCTTATCGCCGCCACCGTCGTTCGAGCCACTCATTCCGATCAAGCCCTGCTTCAACTCCGTCAAGGTTTCAACACTTTCCATCTTATTTTTGTTTCCAACTCTCTATCAAGATTTGGGGTAATATTTTAATTAAATATTTATTATGTATTATTTATATCTCTTACTTAGAAATTAAATTTTTATTTGTGAGGAGATGAGTTTCATTAAGAAATTAGCAAGAATCATATATCTAAGTACTGTAGGATTTCTATGAATTCAAAATTAGGGAAGAATGGTAGATTGTGCAATGAGTGCAACATAGGTAATTTATTAAGAATTTTTTTTTATTGAATATTATAGTTTCTTTTAATCTTATTAATGTGGACTTTGATTTTGTAATAGGTAATTTATTACACATTTATATTAGGAGTCATTTTACTATGCATATCGAAAATAAGTCTATCACATGATCATGATATGTAATTTGAAATTGAAATGTCTACTACTTTTTAGAGTTATAATTGTTATAATTTTACAATGTGAGTTTTTTTATTTCTTAGGTTTATATCTATGGATAAGAGTTGGATAAGGGATAAAAACAGGTTCTCTGCGTCATATGTTAATGGTGTCAAGTCATTTATTACCTTTGCGAAGCAAAATATAAAGGGATCTCATAACTTGATTCGTTGTCCTTGCGTTGTTTGCAATAACGCATACTATAAAAATACAGATGAAGTAGAATGTCACTTGCATATAAATGGTTTCAGCAAGACTTATATAGATTGGATACATCATGGTGATACATTACCAATCATGGAGGACAATGAGGATGAAATAGGTGATGCTATTAATAATATGGAATCTGATAGTTTTGATGTGGGTGATGATTTGAATGATTTAGTAGCTGATATGAGGGAAGCAGAACAATCGAATAATGATGATGGGGAAGAAACTACAGCTTTTAGCAAGTTGTTGAAAGATGCACAATGTAATTTGTATCCTGGTTGCAAGATATCACTATTATCCACAATTGTTAAATTATTACATCTGAAGGTTATGGGAAAATGGAGTAACAAATCATTCACTATGTTACTTGAATTTATGAAAGATGTATTACCAGAGGGTGATGTGCTTCCGTCATCACTGTATGGAGCTAGAAAAACACTTGCGGAAATTGGGTTGGGGTACGAAGAGATCGATGCTTGCAAAAATGATTGTGTTTTATTTTGGGGAGAAAATGAAAAGGAGGATACATGTCCAATTTGTAAAGAATCAAGATGGAAGAGTAGTAATGGTTTTAAAAGGGTTCCTCATAAAAAGTTAAGATACTTCCCATTAAAGCCTAGGCTGCAAAGGCTTTTTATGTGTGAAAAAACAGCTTCAAAGATGCGATGGCATAAAGAAAAGCGCGTAGATGATGAGGGTGTCTCAAGACATCCAGCTGATTCATTAGCGTGGAAGCATTTTGACAATCAATTTCCTAACTTTGCTAAAGATGCACGTAATGTTAGATTGGGATTGGCAAGTGATGGATTTACTCCATGGTCAAATTTAGGACTTTCACATAGCATGTGGCCTGTCATACTAACGGTTTACAATTTACCTCCATATGATTGTATGCGCTCTCCATTTATCATGATGTCTTTGCTCATTCCTGGTCCAGATTATCCTGGTAAGGATATCGATGTATTCTTGCAACCTTTGGTAAAGGAGTTAAAAGAGTTGTGGGATATAGGTGTTGAGACTTATGACATCCACAGTAAAGAAAAATTTCAAATGCGTGCTGCAGTATTATGGACTATAAGTGACTTTCCTGGGTATGGTCTTTTATCTGGTTGGTCGACCTCAGGTCATTATGCATGCCCATGTTGTTTAAGCGAGACAGACTCCGACCAACTAAGGACAAAGACTTGTTTCATGGGGCATCGCCGCTTTCTACCTAAAAGACACCCTTTTCGTAAGAATAAAGTTGACTTTAATGGTAAAGAAGAACAACGTGAGAAGCCTAGTCATTTATCTGGGGATGATATATTACGCTGGCTTGATGAGTTGCATCCTTTTTTTGGTGACTTTGGTAAGCACCCGACCTTAAACAAGAAAAGAAAGCGTGTTTCTGATCAAGCGAATTGGGTAAAGAAGTCTATTTTCTTTGAGTTACCATATTGGCATAAATTGTTAATTAGGCACAATCTAGATGTAATGCACATCGAGAAGAACATTTGTGAGAATGTGCTTGGTACGTTGTTAGATATTCAAGGTAAAACAAAAGATCCTCCAATTGCACGTGAGGACCTGCGTGATTGGGGAATTAGAGAAGAACTACATTTGCAAGAATGGGGTAATAAACATTTAAAGCCAGCTGCATGCTTTACATTATCAGCTAGCGAAAGGAAGGAATTTTGCCAATTTTTGAAATCAATCAAGTATCCAGATGCCTTTGCTGCAAATATCTCTAAACGTGTGAAGGATAACAAAATTTCTGGGCTAAAGTCGCATGATTTTCATATTTTACTCCAAAGATTAATCCCTGCTGGAATTCGTGGTTTTTTGCCCAAGGAAGTTGTTGAAGTTTTATACGAGCTAGGAGATTATTTCAAGGAGCTATGTTGCAAGACCTTAAAGGATTCAAACGTAGAAAAGTTAGAAAATAACATACCCATAATTTTGTGCAAGTTGGAAAAGATATTTCCACCATATTTTTTTACCGTGATGGTGCATTTGTCTGTCCATTTGGCTGAAGAGGCCAAGATTGCAGGACCTGTACAATTTCGCTGGATGTACCCAATTGAAAGGTACAACATATCTTGTTATGTGCTACGTTTTACAATAATCTAAAGTAATTAACTTATTTACTTCATGTGATTCAGATTTCTAGGTAACCTTAAAGGTTTTATTCGCAACAAAGCTCGTCCAGAAGGTTCAATTGCAGAAGGATACATTGTGAGTGAGAGTATAACTTTTCTTTCTATGTATCTTCCGGATATGGAAACAAAATTCAATCGTCGAACTCGAAATTATGATGGTGAGCATGATGAACAATCTGAAGGATTATCTGTATTTGCAATGAGAACTCGACCATTTGGGCTAGTTAAATCCAAGTATTTGATTTCTGAAGGAGAAATTAATAAGGCGCATTGGTACATTTTGAGTAATTGTGATGAAGTTCGACCTTATTTAAAGTAAGAAATATTATGCATTTTATTGTTATTTATTTAAATTTATTTCATTTTTTATATTTATATTTTCCTTATAGGATTCACAAAGCTACAGTGAAAGGTATTAGCTTGGAACAAATTGGCGATAATGAACCGTATGATCCATGGCAAATTGATGAATTTCCTGAATGGTTTAAGGAACATGTAAGTAATTCCTCGAAGCTATAATACTTTAATTTTTTAATATTGTATTTATTGTTTAAATAGTGTCATTTTGTCATAACTAAAGTTCTTCTTTATATAGATAAATCGTTTGCACCTCCAAAAATCTGACAAAGCTACTGATGGCATGTGGGCCCTAGCAAATGGTCCACTAAGACTGAACACACGTTTTTATAATGGATGTATTGTAAACCAGGTTCGTTTTCATACAAAAGAGCGTGATGAGTTACGGAAAACCCAAAATAGTGGATTGGTTGTTGAAGCATATCATAAAAATGAAAGTATTGAGTTTTTTGGTTTTCTAAGAAAGGTTGTGGAGCTAAGCTACATTGGTGGTAACACAGTGGTCATATTCCAATGTGAATGGTTTGATATGGGAAGCAAGAAGACTAAGAGTGTTGATAAGTACTTCACAAGCATTGACATTACATCAAGATGGTATAAGAATGAGCCATTTGTTTTACCAAATCAGGTGCAACAGATTTTCAATATAAATGATACAAAATTAGGGAAGAATTGGCAGATTGTGCAACGAGTGCAACATAGACATCTATGGGATCTCCCTGAGGTTGAACCTGAGAATGATGTGGATGTAGAGATTGAGGAACAAGCTCATAACACAGAAGCAATGCAACAATATCTTTCTAGTGGTGTAAATCGGATCATTGAACAAAATAATGATAACCTTCATGTTCAATATTCCAGAGAAGATGTAGCACCCAAGGAGTTTGATATGACAAGCATCCAAAAAACAAAAGAAAATATATCTGAAAAAGTTAAGAGTGTGAATATGCAGCCACATGAGTGCAATGATGATATGGAGGAGGAGGAGGATGAAGAAGAAGAAGCAGAAGAAGAAGAAGAAGAAGAAGAAGAAGATGATGATGATGGTGATGATGAAGATGATGGTGATGATGATGAAGATGATGATTAAGAAGGAAACGAAGCTAAAAAAAAACCTACACTTTTACTTTTTTTTTTCGGTAATTATTAATTGTTAGTAGTTAGAAGTTAGTTCACCAAATCCCCAAATATTTCAAGATTTTACTCCAAGCCACCTTATATCTCCCTTAATTCGTTTCCAAAGAAAATCAAATCTGGGTCACTCACTCAAGTGAAGAGCCTAGTGGCCAAGTGAGCAACTACTCTTTTACTTTTATGATTTAACTATAATCCAATTTCTTTATTTTTATTCTCATTAATCAATTTTCTCACTTTATTGTTCGTAAATAATTTAGCTCATCTCGTTATTTTTCTTAATTAAATTTTTATGTGGATTTTAGGTTAATTTAATTAGTTTCAGAAATCAATCTCAAATTCGTCATTTTCTTTCATAATTATTATTTATAATTGTGCGTATAAATTACTACTTTAAAATTATTATATATTTTTTTGTGGAATATTAATTTACTATAACTAAATGTGAAATTAGTATATGGCAAAATATAGAGTGAACAAATTTTACCGTGAATAAGTACAAAAGGTATTAGTTATTTCACTAAAAAATATTAATTTTTTTACTAGAGAATATTGGTTTCTTTTTTTTTTTTTAAATTATTGTATTTTCCAATTTTAGTTATGAATGTAAGTTGAAATTAGGAAATGTACTAATTTAAGTAGAAACGTGATTTTACAAACAGTCATACAACTCTGTTAACACTGATTCCCTCGGCGGCCCACTACTCTTTAGTGCCTTGATTTGAGGGGAGTATATAACTATATGTATATACTTATATAGACCATTTCAAAAAAAAAAAGAATATACTTATATTGGATACATAATTTAATAAATAATAATAAATTTCTCAAATTAGAATTCATTTGGACGTTTGCGGCCATCAATTTATTTTTTTTAAATTTTAAGTGAAGCCAATATTCATTTAGATAATAAGTGTTTGTTTGAATTTTAGTGAAGCCAATATTCGTTATTGAAGAAATTATAAAAGTATCTATCCAAGTAAAATTTTATTTATCGATGTGAGGTAATAATTATAAATGTGCTGGTATTTTATTTTATTATATTTTACTTAAGTAAACGTTTTGAATCTTACTTTATATTCATAAATAAAATTGAAAATCATAATAATTAAGAAAAAAAATCAAAGAATATTATTGAAGAATATTATTCATTCTAATTAAAAGATATTACTTACTCTTACTAAAGTGTATTACTATAAAAACAATTATCCTACACATATACATATAATATATATATATATATATATATATATATAACAAATCACTCTAATTTAATGGTGGAGATGTGGATATATAACAAGTCAATCACATGACTCTATATATATTCAATCCAAAATTAAAAGAAAAAATATATAATAACTACACATAAAAACCATATTTAAATTCATATATATATATATATATATATATATATATATATTTTGAAAGGTAAACAGGGAGATCAATTCTCATATATACACATACGAATTTAAAGAAAACATTCTCATATATACGCACAAAATCATCATATATATATACGCATGTTTTTTTTTTCATATTTAAAAGTTTTGATTTTATTTTTGGCGCAAAATTTCCCGCAATTTATTTTATATTAGATTTACTCTCCCTATTATATTGCTCATGCACGATCAAATCCGCTTCCATCATTAAGCAGTTTTTGACGCAAACTCTCCATCTTATACTTTATGCTTTCGTGAGCCTATTAATTATTTTTCACGTCTGGTTACAAAGTCGGAAAGTAATTTTTCAAGAATCGTCGTCCAGAGATTCTCCTTAATACCATCAACAAAATTAGAGTCCGTCTTCCTCAGTAAGTAACTTGATGTTTCATCTTCATTTTCTTTCTCTATTTCTATATGAAAACAAAAGGACCTGTCAAATTGAGAGCAAATTTCTACACGTATGTTTATTTTGACTTTAAAAAAACATAATATATACACAACCTGTCTTCCCAGTAGCAACCTGAAAATCGCGCTTGAATTATCCAGAAGAAGAGGATTGAAAGTCATGAAAATTTTGTGAATTTAATTAATAATATTTATCCTATTTAAATGTTGTAGATACTTTCATCTCAAATGTCAGTTTTGCTTGTTTTGATAATGGGGAAATTTTCTTTAGTGGCTGTTGTTTGTATTTGAAATTTAGTTTTGAAATCGTTTCACTTATGTTTAATAGTTTTGCAATTGAAATTTCTCACGAATAATTTGGTATTTTGTAGAGTCGGTATTTGAAAAAAGCATTATTTGAGGTATTGAAATCTTGTAATACTAATAGGTATTTCGTAGCAAGTAAAGAGCATGGTTAATTTTTTAATAAGTATTTAAATTAATGAAATAAATAAATATGTTATGTTAATGAAATCAACTTTAAAATTTATAAAAGCACATGATTACATATGTAGGTTGATTTGATAGCTCATTTGTACAATTTAATTTATTTTTAAAATGTAACTTCATTCCTATAAAAAAAATTCTTTTAGTCAGGTTAAACTCGTTTGATTCTTCACATCAAATAATAGTATTATATTATATTATTTGTTTTTTTTTTAATTTTTTCCACATTTTTTATATTTATAATTTATCAATTTAATTTATAACAAATTATATCTGATTTGGTTCATCAGACACTTTTTTATTGAATGTCAATTTTTTTTTCAAATTGTAGATGGCTTCCGGACCAACATTGAAGAGACTTCGTAAATCACAAGACAACCAGCCAAAAGATACACAACCACCTGCAAAAAAGACAACAAATAGAGTTACAGGATCAACAAGTAGAAATACATCCACATCACTAACTCAACTCCAATCATCAAGAATAGTCTCCAGAGATAGGTTTGAATCATTAAATTCAGGCCAGAATCATAATACACGTCAAGTTGAGAACCCCATCAGTTCTACCACACAAAGGACGAGTGCATCAATAACAAATTCAGAAGATGATGTCAATGATTTTGGTAATTCTTTTCTTTGTACATGATATAATTTTTCATCATCCATGTGTTTTTCTCATAATATTTGATTTAATTAAATTATTATTTTATTATATTAGATGATGTGAATCAAAATGGCAATGTTGCAAAAAGTGGACGAGGTGTAAGCAGGTGTCTAAAATTACGCAAACACGTGGAAGATGTAAGTGTAGTAGTTGAATTTTTTATTGTTATAGCATTATACTCACCTAATTATTTACTTTACAGCATGGTAAGATTAAAATCTCATTCAAAGATGGTGAGAGAGAACCAGATAAGAATGCAAATGATTTTTCTGAAGCAATTGGATATACAATTCGAAACATGGCGGAACTTGAAGGTGTATCAGAATAGAAGCAAGTCCCCGAGGAAAATAAAAATCTTTGTCACAAATCTTTATTGGTATGTAATTTATTTTGTTATTACCTTATAGTTTTATTTATATTATTTTAATTAAAAGAATTTTTATTACATGTGTTATCACTATTGATTGGTTTGTAGACATGGTTTGAGATTGAAGATTTGACTAGTGACCGTGTGACACGTATAATAGATGCCAAGCTTCGAGTTAGTTATAGAAACTGGCGAAACACTTTGAAAGAATGTTATGATTCACTTGTGAAGAAAAATCTTGATCCAAGGGAAAATAAACCCCGAAAAGAAGTTGCTCCAGATAAATGGTTAGCTGTCTGTGATTGGCTTGAGAGTGATGCTTTTAAGGTTCTTTCAACTATTAAATTCTTTAAATTTAATTAATAATATAGTTATCAAGTTTTAAAATTCTATCTTTATGCAGAGGAGATCTGAAACTAATAAGAGAAATAGAGAAAAGATTCCATTCAATCATACCTCTGGAAAGACAAGCTTTGTTAGTCAGTACAAGAAAATGGTGGGTCTTTATTATATTTTTCTAGGTTTTTTAAATAAAAGACATTGTGTAATGTATGCTTTCATTTTATGCAGGTTGGCAATAAGAGCAAGATTACACTTTTTAGAAATACTCATGTCAACAAGGCTGGCGACTTTGTGAATTCAAGTGCTGCTGAGGCTTATGTAAGATGCTTACTAGAAAATTAGTATAAATATTGACTTATATTTATTAATTATTTAAACATTCAATTGCAGAATAAAATGACAGAACTGCAAGAAGCTGCGTTGGAAGAAGGAGAATCTTCTATATCAGAGGATCAAATACTCGAAACAACTCTTGGGCGTCGAACTGGGTATCAAAAAGGTATGGGATATGGGATAGAGGTCCCTCAGAGATCAAAGTCCTTATCTATTACCCAAAATGGTTCTGAACTTAGTGAGAAATTGAATGAAACACAAGCTACACTTGATGGTACTCAATCAAAGCTAAATGAAACTCAAACTGCACTAGAGAGTGCACAAGGAGAAATTAACAGCCTCTCACAGCAATTGGAAGAGCAGAAGGAGAAGAACAAGAGTTATGAAGACAAACTTTCTGATCTACAATCACAATTTCAACAAATGCAACAATTTATGTTGAAGATGCAAGGCCCTACATCCAATCTTTCTTGGTATGAACACTAATTTTTTTATACAATTAATGTACAATTTTCTAACTCACAATCAACTTTAATTAACTATATAACTAGCTTAATATTTTATTTTATTTTTGGTTTCTTCTATATAAATTTTATGATTTGTATGTTAAAACTTAATAATTTACAAATGTCATTTTTTGTGCAGAATGATCGAAGATTCATATGGAACGAAGATGACTTCTCAATTTGGTATGGAGCTTGGACATATATAGGAAGTATTCGAATATTAGTTTAGTGCAAATACTTTAGTAATTTCAAAATATATTGGCTGTGAAGTTTAGTATTTCAATTTTTTGAAGAATTTTAATACATTTAGTGCTTTTAGCTATTGGGGATTATGAAAATTTTTACATTATGGTGAATGTTTTACACCATATTATTGGGTTGCATTTATGATGAATTTGTAGCGATAATTTCTTTATTAGTTCACTAATTTGTAATTTATAATGACAATTTTTATCGCAAGCGGGATACTTTAAAGATAAATATGTTACTATTGTAACAATAAATTTATTGTAAATATTTCTTGGTGACGAACATAATTGTGACAACGAACAACCTAAATAAAGAATTCTTTTGAAGATCAAACAAATTTATGTGACAAGCATGCTCTAGAATTTTGACAATATCTTTATCACAACTATTCATTCTAAAGTGACAAATATATTTTGTCTAGTAAAATATAAAATAATTATTTAATTAAGATGAAAAATTATTTGGGTGACGAAAATGTAGAATTATAGTGACAGTAATTTTTTTTTGTGAAAATATTATTTGCAGCGACAAATAGGTTTTGTCACATATGTTGTGACGAATAACTAATTTTGATGATAAAAATATTCAATTATAGTGGCAATAAGTTTATCACGGTAATATTATTTATAGTGATAAATATCTTTTGTCACGTCAATTAAGAAAAATATAAGGATGTTGTGACAAAAAATACTTTGGGTGACACAAATAAATATCTATATTGACCATATATTCATCACAACAATATTACTTTTGGCGATAAAAAAGTTGTCACGTGAAACAACAAAAAACTAAGGATATTGTGACAAAAAATAAATTGGGTGATGAAAATATTTGGTTATAGTGATAATAATTTCATCATTATAATAATATTTATGGTGATAAATAAGTTTGTCACATTAAATAACAAAAATATGTGGATATTGTGACGAAAAATAGTAAAGGTGACGAAAAGTGAGGGTTATGGTGATGATAAAGTCGTCACCAAAGCATTATCTTTAGTGACAAATATATTTTATCACGTGAAACAATAAAAATACAAAGATATTGTGACCAAAAAAAATTTGGGTGATGAAATTATAGAGTTGTAGTGATGATATATTTGTCACAACAATATTATCTTTGGCGACAAATAAGTTTTGTCACTAGCTGTTGTGACGATATTCTCTTATCGTCACCACACATCTATTGTGACAGGCTTTTGGTGACGGCGTTTGTGACAAAAAAAATTATCACCACAAGTTTTTAGTGATGAAATTTTACATTCTTGTGACAAATTTTTACGTCACAAAAAAGTAATTTTTTTGTAGTAGCTACAGCCCCCTCCAAATTTCAGTGTCACAAATGAAGTGATCGATGAACCAAAAAAGCTAACCATGGAGGAGATGTTCACATCCTTCATGGGAGAAACAAAGAATTTCATGGGTGAAACAAGGAATAGTATCTCAAAAGTGGAATCTAATATGGATCACTTTGCAAATTCTGTAGGGGCTCAGATTAAATCTCTTGAGACTCAAATTGGGCAGCTTGTTACAAAAATTGGAGGCCAATATCAAAAAGGTCAATTTCCGTCCAACACCGAAATCAATCCAAAGGAACAATGCAAAGCAATTAATCTAAGAAGTGGTACAAGTTACGAGGGTCCGAATATGCCAGTAGAAGAGAAAGAAGTGGAACCGCCCAAAGACCATAGTGATAAGGTGACTCAGGTGAACGAAAAGACAAAGGAAATTAAGAATGATGAAGAAATACTTGCAAATTCTGGAGATGTACCGAAAAGTTCAGTTCCCCTACCATTTCCATAAAGATTTCAAAAGAAAAGGTTGGATAAGCAATTTGCAAAATTCCTTGATATCCTAAAGAAAATTCATATAAACATCCCGTTTGTAGAGGCATTGGAGCAAATGCCTAATTATGCAAAGTTCTTGAAGGATGTAATGTCTAAGAAGAGAAAAATTGTTGAGTTCGAGACCATAAACTTGACGGAAGAGTGCACTGCTATAATCCAAAAGAAATTACCCCAAAAATTGAAAGATTCTGGCAGCTTTATAATTCTGTTGGGACAATCTGAGTATTTTGATTAGATCCCAAAACCCCTGATGAATCTGCCTAAGTATAGTTGTTCAGGTTGAAATAATTCAGGATAGTTAGGTTAGGAATTCAGTACAGGAGGAACTCGCTGAAGACTGAAGAAAATTGGAGTCGACCCAATTTACTGAAGTCTGAAGTGTAATTCATCCTG
>JAPKLY010000622.1:102255-146601 GCA_026898435.1 Prunella vulgaris | reverse complement strand
CCCCCCCATACACTGATCTTACTCGTTTCGGGACCAACAAGTGGTATCAAAGCAGTGGTTCAAAAGACCACTGACTTTGTTTACCAACAGTTTCTGAGGAGAAACTTTTGGTGGTCTACTGAATAGATCTTGTTTCTGAAAATTGCATATCATAGCATCCGGTTCTAAACGCCTCGAGGGCAATCTTCCTGAATTCTCTATTGACAATTATGATTATTGGAAATTCAGGGTACTTGCACATCTCTACTCTATCCATGATCAGATGCATCAGGTGATTGACCATGGTCCGATCAGGTTTATGAGGAATCTTCAGACGACCTGGCCTGTTGCTGGCAATGTCCCTGTTCCAGCCCCGGAGATGAAGAAGTGGAGAGGTCCGCGCTTAATACTGATCAGATTAAGTAAATCCGACTGGATAATGTTGCCAAGAACATTATACTCCACACCGTTTCTTACGAGAATTCGGCCAGGCCCATGCATCTGAGGACCACAAAAGAAATCTGGGATGCTCTGAGGGAGATGAGTGAGGGATCAGAAAAGATCAAGGAGAACAAGAAAGATCCTGCTATTAGGAAGTTTGAAGCCTTCCGGGTGCTAGAGGGAGAATCCATCGATCAGATGGAAGCTCGGTTCATTAAGATGATGAACGAGCTAGCAACCCTTGGGAAGGAGTTTCCCAAGAGGGAGGTGTCTTCTAAAATCCTGAACTGTCTCCCTGAAAGATGGGACACAGGAGTAATCCTGCTGAAAAACACTCAGGATCTTACAAACATTCCTTACTCTCACCTATTCTCAGAGTTAAAGGCTCTGGAATTCGACCTCGATAAGAGGAAAAAGAAGGGTGTTGTCAGTAAGGAAGTTAGTGAGGAGAAGACTCCTGAAAAGGAAAAGAGCATGGCTCTTAAAGCTACTCCTGAGCCTGAGACTGGAACTGGCTCCAAGTCTCTGAAGGACATGAACAAGGATGAGCTAGCCTTGGAGTACAGCCTGATGGCGAGGCAATTCGAGAAACTAAACTCTTGATTCGGAAGGTATAAGAAATTTTATACTGACAGTCGTGATCGCAGGTACTCCAGCCCCAGGAGATCGAGCCCCCGAAGAGAAGAAAGGAGGGGTTTAGATTTCAGGAGGGATTGCAATGAGCCTGAGCGACGAAGAGATGAGAAAAGGAGAGATGATGAGCCCAGAAGATCCAGCTCCAAAACTGAACGATCATCAGGGAGCAGGAGGGAGTCATCTAATAAAAGGTACACTGACAAGAAGTTTACTTCTGATGTAGATCAGTGCTACCACTGCAAAAAGACCGGACATTATCAGTATGATTGTCCGGAGCTCAGTGCTCGTGAGCGAGAGGATCGGAGAGCCAAGAGAGAGCTCAGGGCATCAGACCGGAGAGCATTGCTTGCTGAGGACTCCTCAGATTCAGATGGCCCAGGACGCCGGTCCCCTGAACTCTTCTCCGATGAGGAGTATGATGACCTCTGCCTGATGGCAGATGATAAGGTATGTTCTTCTGCCTCTTCTCCTAATCACGCACCTGAGTTTAGCTCAGATTCAGCAGGAGAACTCGACCTTCAGCTCGCCCTAGAGCAATTGATGGTTGATTTCTCAAGGCTGCAGGAGACTCATACTCACACAGTGGATGTGAATGCAAAACTGAGTGGGGAGAACGATCGGTTAACTGAGTCTCTCAGAGTAAGAGATACTGAGGAAGCCCTCAGATTAGTACATCTTCAGGAAGAGCTACTTCATGCTTGGAACAAGCATGATGAAGCTCCACTGGAGGTAGAAAGACTGAAGGGTGTAATCAGCTTGCTGATTGAGACTCGTGATACTGATATGTTCCTTGCTCAGGAACAACTGATGATTGAGCTAATTGCTCTTAGAGTAATGTTTGAAACTGAGTGGCAAGCTCGCCTTTGTACTCAGCAAACCGCTTGGGATCTTGAGCTGATCTCAAAAGAGAAAGCTCGTGAAGAGTTGGTGCTTCAATACACCACTGAAATTGAGGCCCTGAAAGAAACCAATGGGCATCTTGAGGTTAAGCTGAAGAAGTTATACACATCCACCCAAGTGGTTGATGAGTTAACAAGTTTCTCTCAGCTGACTGATGGTGCTAAAGCTGGGTTAGGCTATGATGCCTCAAAAGACCCAAAGGGCAAAAAGAAGAGAGGTGCTTCAGGGAGCAACTCTCAGAAGAAGTTTGTCCTTGCCCTAACTGATGACAAGAGCTTAAGTGTTGCTCGTCAGGACAAAGGCAAAGGGAAGGAGAAAATGCCTGCTGAACCTGTCAAGCAAAGGGCTGAGAAACCAAGACCTAAACCTAAGGAAAAGGTCAAGGCTTCTCATCCTGAGTCAAGGAAGACAGATCAAGGGAACTCCAAGGCTCAGCCTAGGAATCCTCAATCTGGGAAGAATTCTGCTCCTAGCACTTCTCAGGCCCAGCCTAGAAATGCTCAGAGCAGAAGGAACTCAGAACAGAGGAGGCCTTAGGGAAAGCCAAGGACTACTGAGGTCCAGATTCCTCAGACAGGGCACAGAGCCCATTAGGAACGTCCTAATCCTCAAAGGAGAAGGACAAACCAGGTGGTCTCTGAAAGGCAGCGGAGACCTGATTCCGGTAACACTCAGGTCAGACCTCAAGTGCCAAGAGGTCAGGCCCGAGCTACTCCTTCTCGGGATCAAATTCAGCCCAATGCACCCAGGCCAAGGAGGAACAGGAGGCCCACTCCCAGGAATCAATATAGGGCCCCTAAACCTCAGGCTGACACCCATACATCCTCAACTTCCCAGGCACAAAGGAAGAAGACTGTGTATGTTGATGTTTCAGGGAGACAGGTTTACACTTCTGATGCTATCAGAATTGTTAAACAAATCTGGATCCCGAAGGGTATGGCTGACTCAGTAGGACCCAATACGAGATGGGTACCTGAGACCTGATTCTTTTCAGGTCGTTGTGGGCTACAAAAAGAGAAAGGGGGATCTGATGAAGGACTGGTACTTGGACTCAGGATGTTCCAGGCACATGACCGGATTTCGTGATCTCCTTCAAGATTATATAGCTCAGGAAGGCCCGCAGGTAACCTTTGGTGATAACTCTAAGGGTTTCACCAGAGGATTCGGAACCCTTGTTATTGGCTCTGTCTGTGTACTGAATGTATCATATGTTGAGGGACTGAGACATAACTTACTCTCGGTCAGTCAGTTTTGTGACCGAGGATATAGTGTAGAATTTACATCTAACATGTGTCTTGTGAAGGACAAATCTACACTACAGGTTCTGATTACAGGTATCAGAAGGGGCAATGTATATATTTTGCTGATTTCAAGAGCAGTCCTCCTGAAACTTGTTTGGTTGCTAAGAGCTCCTCTGAGCTCAGTCTTTGGCATAAACACCTGAGTCACTTAAACTTCAAGATTTTTAACAAAATTTCTAGACTCTCACTTGTAGATGGTCTACCAAATGAAGTTTTTAGCAAAGACCACGTGTGCGGAGCATGTCAGGAAGGCAAGCAAACCAAAGCTTCATTCAAAGAGAAAGAAGCCTTCTCAACTGACAGAGTGCTTTAGCTTCTGCACATGGATCTCTTTGGTCCAGTAACTCCTGTCAGCATAAATGGTAGGAAATATACCCTTGTTGTTGTTGATGATTATTCCAGGTACACATGGGTTATTTTCTTGCTGAACAAGAAGGAGACTCAGGTCAAGCTTCCAGAGTTACTCAAGCAATTGAGTACTGAACAAGGTCAGAGCATAGTCAGGATCCGATCAGATCGAGAAACTGAGTTTATAAACTCTATTATAACTGACTTTTGTACTAACCATGGTATAGCTCATGAGACTTCTGCAGCCAGGACTCCTCAGCAGAATGGGGTAGCTGAAAGAAGAAATCGGACCCTGAAGGAAGCTGTCAGGACCATGTTGGCTGCGTCAGGATTGCCCAAGAAGTACTGGGCTGAAGCAATCAACACTGCTTGCTACACTCAGAACCGATCTATGCTGAACAAACAACATGCTCAGACACCTTATGAAACTTGGAACAAGAGGAAGCCTCGCATCTCTTATTTCCATATTTTTGGGTGTAAGTGTTTCATCCTGAACAATGGGAAAGACCAGTTGAAAGCCTTTGATAGCAAATCTGATGAGGGAGTCTTCTTAGGATACTCCTCAGTCAGTATAGCCTTCAGGGTGTATAACTGTCGGACCCTTTGTGTGGAGGAAACACCTCATGTTGTGTTTGATGAGATTGCATCAGTGCATAGGAAACAGGTTCTGAATCGTGACACTGAGGGAGTTATCAAGAGGATAACAAGACTGAGTCTGAAGAATCCTGAATTCAAGATCAAGCTTGTCAATGCTCCCAAGGGATGGGATGATGATGATGATGATCAGGATGGACTTCAGGCCAACCCTCAGATTGCCCCAGCCTCAGAGAATGTTGAGTCTCAGACGGGGGCACAGACTCAACCTGAGGTACGTACTGTCGGTGATGATGCTTCTGCACCTGAGACAGTTACTGAGTCCAACACTGTAGGGGGAAACAATGTCTTTAATATTGGCCAACCCTCAGGAAATGACTCAGTATCCCCTGTTCTTGCTCGTTCCTGTTCTTTGCCTATTATTGTCAAGACTAATGTTTCAGGATCAGGCGAGGGAACGACAGCACCTCCCAGTGCTCCTGTCAGCAGGAGGCGGTGGCTAGATGATCACTCATTGGCTGATATCATTGGTGATATCAATGAGGGGGTCAGGACTAGGTTGTCCTTTGGTGAGAGCGCTATGTTTTGCGGCTTCCTGAGTGATCAGGAACCTAAGAGCACAGAAGAAGCTCTTGCTGATCCCAACTGGATCCTAGCCATGCAGGATAAGCTTAATCAGTTTGAGCTGAATCAGGTTTGGGAGTTAGTTGAGAGACCTAGGCTTCAACATGTCATTGGCACCAAGTGGGTCTTTAAGAACAAGAGGGATGAGAAGAATGTTGTGGTCAGGAATAAGGCCAGATTGGTAGCAAAGGGTTACTCTCAGGCTGAAGGAATTGACTATTATGAGACCTTTGCTCCGGTCGCAAGGTTGGAAGCAATCAGGTTATTTCTGGCACATGCAACATTCAAGAAATTTAAAGTGTATCAGATGGATGTAAAGAATGCTTTTCTGAATAGTGTACTAAACGAGGAGGTCTATGTGGAACAACCTCCAGGTTTTGAAATTGGAAATAAGGTATATCACCTGAAGAAAGCTCTCTATGGCCTGAAGCAAGCTCCGAGAGCTTGGTATGATACATTATCCCAATTCCTGATAGACCACGGGTTCGTGAAAGGAACAGTGGACAGGACCCTCTTCCGGATTTCCTAAGGGGAGGACATTCTCTTGGTCCAGATTTATGTGGATGACATAATATTTGGATCTCCTAATCTGAAGCTTTGTGAGAAATTCTCCAAGCTGATGACTGGGAAATTTGAGATGTCAATGATGGGAGAAATGAATTTCTTTCTGGGTCTCCAAGTCAGGCAAACTGACTCCGGAATCTTCATAAATCAGTCCAAGTATGCAAGGCATTTGATTCAGAAATTTGGAGTCCAGTCCAGCAAAGTCTCACGTATTCCCATGAACACAAATGAGAAGCTGGATCCTGACAAAGAAGGAGTCTCAGTAAATCAGACTGAATATAGGGCACTGATAGGATCCTTATTGTATCTAACTGCTAGTCGTCCTGACATCAATTATGCAGTTGGAGTTTGTGCAAGATATCAGTCTGATCCAAAGAAGAGTCATCTAGAGAGTGCGAAAAAGATACTGAAATACCTGAGAGGTACAGTCAATCTAGGACTTTGGTATCCCTCTGATGACAACCTAGAACTGACTGGCTATTCAGATGCAGATTATGGAGGCTGTAGACTTGATAGGAAATCAACTACAGGCACATGTCAGTTTCTAGGGAGTAAACTGATCTCGTGGTTTTCTAAAAAGCAGACCAGTGTTGCAACATCTACTACTGAGGCTGAGTATATGGCGGCAGGCAGTTGTTGTTCTCAGATCCTTTGGCTGAAACAGCAACTGAGAGACTACCAAGTTGAAGCCACTGAAGTCCCAATTTATTGTGACAATAATAGTGCCATTGCCATATCCCAAAACTCAGTCTTACACACAAGGTGTAAGCATGTAGACATCAGGCATCACTTTATCAGAGATCATGTTGAAAAGAAGGACATCAGGATGGAGAGAGTCCCTACTGAAAAAAAGAGAGCTGACATTCTGACTAAGGCTCTGCCTGAAACCAGATTTGTTGAAAAAGCTTGTGGAAGAGAGAGTGCTAAAGAAGCTGTTCAGCATACAACTCCAGAAAAAGAACCGGCTCAGGCCGCTCTTGAAATTGCTCCCATCACTTCCATTTCGGAAGTTGCATCCCCTGATCCCGATCAACTGATTCTCAACATCGCCTCAACCTATCAGAGTGTTGAGAAGGATCAGGTGGAACCTGCTCAGGAAGGAGGAGTTGAGCAGGAGCCTGCTGAACCAGTTCAGGCTGAAGCCCCGTGGCCTTTCCCCGCGCCTGATGAGAACACATTGCCAGATTTTGAGATAGTGGCAAGGGGAGGGGCTGCTGAAATGGTGGAGAGGAGGTTTCCTGACCTCTCAGAAGCTCAGAAGGAGGCGGTAGTACAACTTCGCACCTATGCTATGATCAGGAATGCCACATGGCCTGAATTGAGTCAGCTTGGGGAGTTGAGAGGATGGGAGAATATGGCTGAGACTGAAGATGCCCTCTTTGATCACTTCAACGTGAATTCTTTACATCACCTGATCAAAATGGCAGACTTCATCAGAACTGTCAGACGCATCTACCCCGAGCCAGAGCCTGAAAAAGTTGAGAAGGAGAAGAAGGATGAGAGAGAAGAAGTTGTGATTGCTGAAGACATTCAGCAAAGGTGGCACTGAAGGAGTCAGTGCACCGGCCGATGATGAACCCCTTGGACCCGGGACTGCGAAGGCTTCAGGAGAGGGTCGAACAGGTCTTATCCGAGTCAGAGGAAACTGGATCACCCCAGCAGCTATGTTCACTGAAAATTCCTCACGAGCACTTGCTAATTATCACAGAAGAATAACTCTCGTTGAGCGAAAGGCAAGTAGGGTTGATTCAAATTCTGAAGCTTTGAGCAAGAAAATGAAAAGGCTGGACAAAGACCTGAATGAAATGGCCACTGATATGCATGCTGCAATAGATCTTCTTGGAGAAGTCAGAACTCAACATTCAGTAGATCTCACTGCTATCTCCGAGCAAGCAAAAGGTGCCATACACAGCTGCAATCAGATGGTCTCAGATGTGCAAATTCAGCAGGAGAATAAGCTTGAAACTTTTCTTGATCAACAATTATCTGAAAAAGTTGATCAACTGGTTGATGAGAAGTTGGCCAAACTGAAAGCTGAACTGAAAGAGGAGCTGCTGAATGAGATGTCTGAACAGGAGAAGGATGCAATTGCTACTGCCCTGAACAATCGGATGATGAGCTTTGAAGGACGGCTAAAAGCTTAGCACAATTCAGCCGTCGGCAAGCTAAGTGTTGGCCTGAGAGGGATGGCCAGGCAGATTGGGAAATTGCAGGGCAAGCAGACTGAGATGGACAGTCAGTTCACATTATTGGCGGAGTCAGTAGACGAAGTTGTCAAACGGATCAATGACGATGATGCCAAAAAGGGGGAAGAAGGGAAGAAGCAAATTGCCACTACTGGTAAAGCAAAGAAGAAAATCTTCCCCCCTGAACTGATAGCGGCGGAAAGAAAGAGGACATGGTCCGTCGCTGCCATCGAAGCTGCTGAAGGTTCAGATCCGAAGAGATTAAGGCCCTCTGAGGATCCTGTTTTGAAACCTTTGTACAAAGAGATTGAGGAACAAATGCAAACTTGGTTGAACACTCAGAAGAAAATGGTGATGACTGAAGCTGAAAAGATAGCAAAGATGAAGGAGATCTCGCTCCTCAGTCAGATCCAGCGCTTGAAAGAGTCCAATGAGTATCTGACTTCGCAGGTTCAGAAGAAGAAATCTGTGACTTCTGGATCTCGGATGAAGACTCAGAGGAAAATGGTGGTCAGTTCAGGACAAGGCCCTCCTCCAGTGCAGTTTGTGGAAAACTTCATTCCGATAGAGATGTTGGAGGTATGGATTCCGATCCGGAATAGGTGGGCCTACCTATTCTACGTGGTGGGGTTATGGGACGATCTAACTGAAGAAAAAGACGTCATACTCCATCACTGGATGGCACAGGAGCACCCCGATCTCTGGGCAGAAATAATCAGACATGCTGACACTGAAGGTGTAGAGATCGCTCCTCCGGAATTCATCAAGTACCCTCCTCCACTCTTCAGGAACTCCAAACAACTAGACCGGAAAGCAATATCAGAAGAAGTCGTCAGAGTAGGACGCGCTGCCGGGGCTGTTGGTGATCGGAACAGGATGAAGTTGGTCCTGAACCGAGTCTTGGAGATGTATGATATTCCACAAGTTGTATGGAATAAGGATGAAGACTAGATCAGGAGCTAGTTGTTCAGGAATTTGTAATAGCTTCAGGATAACTGTAATTCTATATCAATCAATGAAGTTATTTTATTTTTCCTGAGTACAACTTCTTGTTGACTCCTGAATTTACTTTTCTGAATCCTTATCAAGAACTGTACTAACCCATTCCTTGTTTTCATCTTATAGACTAAGTACCTAGTTGTCAGGTGGTACTGAGTTGTTCTCACTGGCTAAGTCAGTTGATTGTATAGATGAATAGGAATTTGCTTAAGAGTTTTGGCATCATCAAAAAGGGGGAAATTGTTGGGACAATCTGAGTATTTTGGTTAGATCCCAAAACCCCTGATGAATCTGCCTAAGTACAGATGTTCAGGATAAAATAATTCAGGATAGTTAGGTTAGGAATTCAGTACAGGAGGAACTCGCTGAAGACTGAAGAATATTGGAGTCGACCCAATTTACTGAAGTCTGAAGTGTAATTCATCCTGAAGGAATCAGTCAGTCTTGCTGAAGATTGCCTGATCTGAAGCTGAAGATCGAAGCCTGATGATCCGTCCTGAAGTCAATCCTGAAGTACCATTGACTGATGTTTCTACTGAGTACACTAAGCATACTCAGGACAGCTCTTAGTCAGTGAAGAGTAAGTGTAAGCTATCAGGCTGTGCTGAATTCACTTAAGACCTGACTTAGGCCTTGGTTCAGTTTATCTGAACCATATAAGTCCAAAGCAGAAAGGTTACACATACTGGGCTGAATAATCTATCAGGCTGTGCTGAAGACACATAAGACCTGACTCGGACAGTAGTTCAGATCACCTGAACCATGTATGTCCAAGGCAAAAAGGTTATTTATGCAATGGGACAAGAGATAAAGAGAATGTCACTAAGACTCCAGTGAAGACAAACATTCAGACTGAGTTATTAACAAGAGACTCAGAGTATTGAATGTACGAGGAAGGACAAATGTCTGAAGGTCAACTAGCCGTTAGAGCGGAGAGCCAATGATCTTTCGACAGGTATGTAGGGAGTCTGCCCAGCATTTAATGCGGCATTTAATTCGTCTCAAAAGTTACAGGCGATGGGATAACTTGCCAGAATAAGCATGGCGGTTAGGTCAAACTGTATTTCTAGCCTGCAAACACCCTAAAATAGGAAAGATTTGATTAGATCTCCTCCAACGGATCTATTTTGAATCTTGCCTATAAATATGGAGAACCTTGCACCCATTCAAGGTTAACGGGAAATTTCCAAGTGAAAACTCTCAAGAATCCAAGCTCTCAAAGCATACTATAAGCAACACTCTGCAATTAAATTTCCCTAGTGTTGTAGTAGGATTCACTCTATATTTGCTTAGATCAATAGCTCTAAAATTTAGCATTATTTTGTATTGCTAGAGCTATCTTAGTTGGAAACCAGAATACCAAACCACTCAAGGTGTGAGATTGGTTGGTTAGAAGGACTGGGACTTGTAAAACGCCCTGGGGTCAGTTCCTAAGAGAGGAAGTTGGCTACTAGTGTCCCTTGGCACATAAAACCAAGCACCTATCCTCAGGGTTTTGAGAATAGCTTCCTGTTAAATCAGGTCGTGGACGTAGGAGTTTGTTATCTCCGAACCACGTTAAAAAGACCCTTGTGTGCTGATTTACTGTTTTGTTCAGGATCATAACTGTCATCATAATAAACTGAACATTCTGCATTGTTTTATTCTCAGGACTGAATCAATCATCCTGAATCTGAATACGGTGCACTCAGTCCTAACCACCAGTTTACTAAGCAAGTTCAGAGAAAATGTTTTCAGAAACTAAAACGAGTAGAATCTAAGGGCTCACTTTCCGCACGTACTCTAGCTCACTGAGATAGTAGTCCAACTGACTCGCTTCCAAGCAGTCAGTAGGTTTGTTATCTCTACTGAGCTTCTGAGCACATTACTCACACTCAGCTTATCTGACTCGTTACTGAACTGTCCCTGTGGACCTTCAGCATACTGAGTAATTCAGGAATCCTGACTGAGAGTGTAAGAGCATTTTTCTGAGTCTTTCAGAAAAATCTGACATCAGTGTATTCCCCCCCCCCTACATTGATCTTACTCATTTCGGGACCAACAGCGTATATTCTGCAAAGTCATTGACAGAAAGTTGGATTCACAAGTGGAGATATAATCAATTATCAAAGTATTCCTAATCAGCCCAAATAAGATTACATTATCACAAGCCCAAACAATAATAATCTTTGCGCACGTGATCTCCTCCAATAGATATTGAGATATACTTTTCGGAAGTTAAGATTTATGTGCCAAAATTTAAGGATTGGAGATTGGCAAATCACAGGGAAATCATATGGAGAGATACGAGGAATATTTCCACAAATAAAAATCTGGGATCTTACCTTATAAAAGAGGGACAAAAGATTAGGAATAAAAGAGAGCAGTAGAGCACACCGTAAGTGGACAGCAGCAGGGCACAACGCAGGTACGAAGCAAAAACAGAGGAGAAGGACGTGAAGCACGACATCAATCAATAAGTTTATCGTTTTATGTTACTTTACATATGAATTCTTCTAGCTAAACTCTTTTGAGATTCTAGGGCATGAAATTAGTTTAGAGATTTTCGTTATATGATTGGTTTTTTATATTTAATTTACGTTCCAATAATTGTTCGAGCATCCTTTTATATTGTGATTCGATTATTAAGTACACGTAATTGAATTGTTTGATGAATTGTTTAAGCCCGAGAGGGATACCATGTTGTTTAGATCATCAGATTGCTTGATTTGTTTATTCTACTTGATTGAGAAATCGGTGATAAATGAAGGGAGAATATAATCTTAGGACTACAGGAGTTAATTATTTCAAAGTGAAGTAGAGATTACAAACCTTAATAATTAATCTACGGGTTAATGAGACCGAGAGGTAATTTAATCTAATTACGTGATTACTCTCACATGCATTGATATATGTTAAATTATTTATTCAAACTATCGTCTGTTAATTGATCTAGATGAAATCATTTATCCTAGAATCTACTCTTTTATTATTGGTATTTTCTCATAAAACTCTTTGTTGCTTGAATAGAATTTAGAATTACAGATTATTTTCGATTAGTCGGATTTTTTCGTGTTGAATTTATTAAAACTAATTACTCAATTTGTGATTATCGAGATAAAGATCTGGTTAGAAAAGTTGTGGTACTCACTTAGTCTAGTCCTTGTGGATACGATACTCGTGCTCGCCTATATACTATAAGCTACGCCGTTCACTTGCGGTTAAGCAAAAAAAATTATTAGCGAACATAAAGCACCCCATGCCTCCTCAAATTTGACCTCATCATCAATACCATACATGCACCTCTTAAAATCACTTAAGAAATGTGACCCATCTTTCATCAGATTCCCCAAGTGCTTGATTCCATTTTGCATCAAGTGCCATGTGCATAATCCATGAAACGTCTCAGGCATTACCTCGAGTTAAGCCTTTGTCATAGCTTGATCTTGATCCGTGAAGATCGTCAAAGGTTTTTTTTGCTTGTGTGCTTCTAAAAAAATTTCGAACAACCATTTGAATGATGAAGCAGTCTCATCATATAAAAGTGATGCACCAAAAATAACCACTCGTCTATGATGGTTGAAGTCTGAGAAGATAGCAAGCGGTCGATGTGCACAATTCATACAATATGTGGTATCGAGCGACACAACATCACCAAAAAATTCATAGTCAACTATCATTCATGGATCGGCCCAAAAAATATTAGTTATCTGTTCTTCCATATCCATCTGGTAGGCATGATAAAATGAGGGATTTTTAGATAACTGATTTTGAAAATATCGCATTAGACAACCGGCTTCTCCATACACCATGCGTCTTTATCTCTTGGATCGAAGATAATTTTTAGCATCTATCCTGGTATAACCAAGACCTTCCCTTCCTTCTGTTTGCCTACTCATCAGCTAAAAAGTTGATTTTTGCTTGAGTCCAGCATCCTCAGCCAAATCAATCTCATGCTCTTGAACTTCTGTAATTCTATGTTAGGAAGCCAACATATGAATTGTCTCTTGAAGATGGAGTGGGTGATTAAGATTTTCAATGAACTCATCCACTATGTATTGACCATCAACATGTTTGATTCTCATTCTTACTTTGCAACCAGTTCGAGTCTCAAGTCGAGGATTGAGGGTCAAAGAATCTCTTTTGTCTTATTTACGAACACCTTCTTTGCAGCAAACATATATATATATATATGAATTGATAAAACCAGTCTTCCTGTTCTTGTTAGCATAATTTTTCTAACTCCAAATCCTGTTTCCCCACCATATTCAACCCAAAACTTCCATGCATCATCTATGCTATCAAACTTCATACCAATCTCAGGCTTTAGCTTATCACGTGAAATAGTATTCATTCTACACAATACAATACAAATAACAAACAAAATTTTAAATATGCACAATACATGTACTGAAAACTTAAATATATAACAATTAATTATATCATATTATGCACATAATAACCCTAAATGGAGAAAAAAGAATCATGTATGCAGATAAATAAATCTTCCAAAACCCAATATGCCATTATAACAGCTCCTATAAATACTAATTGCCCTTTGATAGAAATAATGTAAAGAACAATAAATTGCATACCTTTTTCTAGTTTCCAAAATTCAATATCAGGTGTTCTTCATGGATTGGAAGATTGCAGAAAATTAGGAAAAGAAAGCACCGATAATGACAATTGAAGGTATTAGACAATGACTTCTATGAAAAACCCCATCTTTCTGCGTAAAGAAGGGTTTATTAAAAGCGTGTTTTCTTTTTATTACGTTTTTCAAAATAATATTTCAGCCAAAAAATTTCAACTGCATCGTTTAAGCTCCCCAGCACCATTTGCTGGTTTGGGTGCCCAGCAGAGGATCCGCTCCCGTAATTCTAACGTCTAAGAAAATTGCTAAAAAGTATTGGAATTAAAGTTCCTACTGTAATTCCAATGTTTTAACTGAACAGTTGGAAAATTCTAAGACTGTGTTTGGATAGCGTAAAATTTTCCGAATTTGAACTTGAGTCCAAGTTAAATATTTAAAATTTAAATATCATATTTAAAATAAACGTAGTGAATTTAGGTTGTGCATTTTAAATTCTCAAATCCAAAATTCACTCCATCCAAACACAACCTAAAAGCGTTTGGAAAACATTGCAGTTAATCCATCAGAAATCATAATTTATCATCTAATACACAAATAATTGCAACTAAAATAATTTTGAAAAATATTCAAGGCAAATAAATTCTTTAAGAAAAAGAAATTAAATAACATTCAATCAAGTAATGTGCATGGCTCAAATAAATCGACACTAATAAAAAGCTTCCTCAACACAACTACGTACAACTAGAATAACTGAAAATAAGTATAAGAGGTCTTACAAGAGAGACCACATGATAAGAACCTCCTGTTTCACTTTTGTGTTTTATCTCCCATTTTATTTTTTTTATTTGAAGAACACTTGGGTAGAAATTTCTACCGTAGAAATTACTAAATATAGAAAAAGAAAAGACATAGATCCACACACGCCCCAAACTCGCACCAGCTAATTCCCTCCCCTACCTCCGCAAACAAACTCACGCAAACCATTTTAGTTACCTTCCCCCCTTCCAACCCCCAACCCCCCCCCCCCACCCACCTCCCCCCACACCACACTTCAGTAATATGAAAAAATTTAAAATCATAACCTGCAATCTTCCCTCCTCCATTTAAATTAATTTAAATTTCCTGTGTTTTATTTACCTTTTTTTGAGGTTTTTTTCTAAATTCTTTTTAATTAGTATGTAGATTAAAATATGCATTTAATATTATATTACAAATAAATATTTATACATATAGTAACACACATTTATTTTTTGTTGGGACAATCTGAGTATTTTGATTAGATCCCAAAACCCCTAATGAATTTGCCTGAGTACAGTTGTTCAGGATTGTCTAGTTCAGGATAGTCAAGTTAGGGATTCAGTTCAGGGGGAACGTGTTGAAGACTGAAGAATATTGGAATCGACCCAATTTACTGAAGTCTGAAGTGCAATTCATCCTGAAGAAGGTCAGAGTCAGTCTTGCTGAAGACCGAAGCCTGAAGATTCATCCTGAAGACAATCCAGAGTTTCATTGACTGATGTTTTTACAGAGTACACTAAGAATGCTCAGGACAGAACGTAGTCAGTGAAGTGTAAGTGTAACCTAGCAGGTCGAGCTGAATGCTTGTAAGACCTGACTTGGGCCTTGAGTCAGTTTATCTGACTCATGTAAGTCCAAAGCAAAAAGGTTACACATACTAGGCTGAATAACCTATCAGGCCGAGCTGAATGCTCGTAAGACCTGACTTAGGCCTTGGTTCAGTTTACCTGAACCTTGTAAGCCCAAAGCAAAAAGGTTATTTATGCTATGGGACAAAGAGACAAAGAGAAAGTCAGTAAGACTCCGATAGAGACAAACATTCAGGCTGAGTTATTAACAAGAAGCTCAGAGTATTGAATGTACGAGGAAGGACAAGTGTCAGGTGGTCAACTAGCCGTTTGTATGGAGAGCCAATGATCTTTTGACACGCATGTACGGAGTCTGCGCATCAGTTAATGCGGTATTTAATGCATCTCAGAGTTGCAGGCAGCGGCACAAAGATTGCCAGATTAAGCATGGTAATTAGGTCAATAGTACATCTAGCCTGCAACCACTCTAAAATAGGGAAGATTTGGGTAGATTTTCTCCAACGGATATATTTTGAATCTCTCCTATAAATAAAGAGAGCCTTGCACCCATTCAAGGCTAATGGGAAATTTCCAAGTGAAAGCTCTCAAGAATCCAAGCACTCAAAGCATACTTTGAACAACACTCTGCAATTAAATTTCCCTAGTGTTGTGATAGGATTCACTCTGTATTTGCTTAGTTTTGATAGCTCTAATCTTTAGCATTGCTTTGTATTGCTAGAGCTATCCTTAGTTGGAAACCAAGAATACCAAACCACTCAGGGTGTGAGATTGGTTGGTTAGAAGGACTGGGACTTGTAAAACGTCCAGGGGTCAGTTCCTAAGAGAGGAAGTTGGCTATTCGTGTCCCTTGGCACATAAAACCCAAGTACTTATCCTCAGAGTTTTGAGGATAGCTTCCTGTTAAATCAGGCCGTGGACGTAGGAGTTGGTTATCTCCGAACCACGTTAAAAAGACCCTTGTGTGCTGATTTACATTCTTGTTCAGGATCATATTTGGCATCATATTAAACTGAGCATACTGCATTGTTTAGAAAACTATCAAGACTGACTCTTCATCCTGATCAGTAAAACTGTGCACCAGCCTTAACCACCATTTACTAAGCAAACTCAGAGAAAATGTTTTCAGAAACTAAAACGAGTAGAAACTAAGGGCTCACATTCAGCACGTACTCTAGCTCACTGAGAAAGTAGTCCAACTGACTTGCTTCCGAGCAGTCAGTAGGTTTGTTATCTCTCTGAGTTTCTAAGCACATCACTCACACTCAGCCTATCTGACTCCATTACTGACTTGTCCCTGCTGCCCCTGCGGACTATCAGTTTTGCTGAGTATCATCAGGATCTTCCTAACTAACTGTGTAAGAGCATTTTTCTGAGTCTTTCAAAAAAATCTGACATCAGTGTATTCCCCCCCATACACTGATTTTACTCATTTCGGGACCAACAATTTTACAGTAACACACATTCGCTCTTATAGTAACATACATTTGTCTCCCAATTTATGTTACCATATGAGCAAATGTGTGTTACTATAAGGACAAAATATATTTTAATGAGAATAAATATGTGTTTTTTTAATTTATTCATCATCCATTTAAATCTAGGTATATTGTTTCATGTAATACATATGTTATTATATGAAAAAAATAATTACTTCTATAAAAATAAATAATTATTTGTGAATGGTCAATATGTATTATGTGAAAAATTATTTATTCTATAAAAACAAATGAATATGTATACAATAACAACATTTTATAAGATAGTAACACATATTTTATCTAATAGTAACACACATGTATCTCTCTATTTGTGTTACTATATGGACAAATGTGTATTACTATATGGGCAAAATATATTCTTATGGGAATAAATATGTGTTTCTTAATTTATTCGTCATCCCTTTAAATCTAGGTATATTGTTTCATGTAATAAATATGTTATTATATAAGAAAATATAATTATTTCTATAAAATTAAATAAATATTTGGGAATAATTAATATTTGTTCTTATAGTAACACGCATTTTGGTCTTGCATTATGTGAAAAATTATTTATTCTATAAAAATAAATAATTATATGTAAAATAACAATATTTTATAAGATAGTAACATACATTTGCTCTAATAGTAACACACATTTGTCTCCCGATTTGTGTTACTATATGTGCAAATGTGTGTTACTATATGAGCAAAATATATTTTTATGAGAATAAATATGTGTTTTTAATGTATTCATCATCCCTTTAAATTTATGTATATTGTTTCATGTAATAAATACGTTATTATATTAAAAAATAATTATTTCTATAAAAATAAATAAATTTTTGTGAATAATCAATATTTATTCTTAAAGTAACACACATTTTGCTCTTGTATTATGTGAAAAATGATTTATCTATAAAAATAAATTAATATATATAAAATAACAATATTTTATAAGATAGTAACACATATTTGATCTAATAGTAACATATATTTGCTCTCCAATTTGTGTTACTATATGAACAAATGTGTGTTACTATATAAGTAAATGTGTGTTACTATATTAACATAAATTGAGAGCAAGTTTTTAAATTTATTATATAATATTATTTAATTTATTTTTAAATTTATGACAATTAAAAATAATAATAAAACTAAAATTTCCAACTATTTTGCATGTGCAAAATACTAATTGGCTGGGCATTTGTGTTGGAGGAGGGTGGGGGTGGGGGTCGGGGGGGATTGATTTAGTATTTGTATGGGTTGGGCCTCTGTGTTGGGGGTGGTCAGGGAGCGGGGAATGATTTAGTATTTGTATTCAATACCTGAGTCTGAGCGCGTATGCGACGTGGGAAGGGTGTGAGTGGTTTTATTATATATTTTAGTCTATTTTTAGAAATTTCTATCGTAAAAATTTCTATATAAGTTTTTGTCTTTATATTTATGACAAGTGTCTAATTAATCAAAGTCAAATCAATTATATATATAAGTAAAATTCCTAAAAATAATTCTATAACATGCACACACATATATATACCCCAAAATATAAAATATTTTTTAGGGACCATTTTTATTATAATTTATAAATTATTAAAGGGAAAATATATTATTTTGTCCTTTAAGTTTCATTGACTTTGTTTTTCACCCTCTTAAGTTTTAAATTATGATTTTAGTCCTTTAACTTACAAAAAATTATGATTTTGGTCCTGTGACCGGTTATACCTGGTCACTCAACCGGTCACAAGACCAAAATCATAATTTTTTGTAAGTTAAAGGACTAAAATTAAAATTCAATATTTAAGAGAAAGAAAAACAAAGTCAATGAAACTTAAAGGACAAAAACTATATATTTTCCCGAAATCTATGTAAAAAAGTAATTTATTAATTCTTAAAAATTATTTTACATATGTACGTATATTAAATAATTTAATCAATAATAAATAGTCACTTAGAAATAATAATATTTATATCTGAAATAAATTTAAAATTAAATATTAAATAAAAATTTTAAATTTATATAAAATAAGAAAATAATTGACGAAATTAAGTCATTTTCATAAAAGAGGGAGTCTACTATTGCACCCCAACTGCATTAGACATTCATAAAAAGACTAAGTTATCCTTATACAAAATGAGATAAATTAATTTTTTTTAAATTATTAACTTTAATTTTAATCTTTTAAGTTATTTAATTCTTAAAGTTTGAACTCGATCTATTTATAAAATAAGAAAATTACACATGAAATGAAATAGTAATTGTAAAACTAAAAATATTAATTAAACTCTAATAGAAATTTTAAATATTGATAAATATTTAAATAATGAAATATAAAAATACATTTTTTTATCCTTTAAGTTTTTTTGACTTTGTTTTTCACCCGCTTATATTTTGAATTTTAATTTTAGTCATTTAACTTACAAAAAATTATGATTTTGGTCCTGTGACCGGTTGAGTGACCAGGTATAACCGGTCAAAGAACCAAAATCATAATTTTTAGTAAGTTAAAGACTAGAATTAGAATTTAAAACTTAAGTGGACGAAAAACAAAGTCAATGAAACTTAAAGGACAAAAACGTATATTTTTTCATTATAAAATTAACAAAAAATATGTATACTTACACTTAATAATTTTTTATATTAAATTTATATTAAGTTTTAAATTAATAAATTTAATATTAGAATAATATTTTTACTTTTATTTTCATCCTTTATATTTACTATAATGTCTGAATAACGATTTTTATTTTTTATTGTTAAATTATATCTTTATATCTTTAAAAAAATTAAATTTGCATACACACGTTTTTTAATTTTTAAAAAATTTATAAGTAAAATTTTTTCTAGTAAAATATTTTAAAAAACATTATAATATATTTATCAATTTTTTTGGCAAAAAAAATTGTATGTTAAATTATGCAGGCGCGCGAGATAACTCTATCACTATGAATTAATTTATACTCCCTCCGTCCCAGTACTACTTTCACTCTTGTCTTATTTGGACGTCCCACCTCTATTTTCACACACTTATAAAAGAAATTTTTACACTCACAAAAGTCAATAAGATACACATTTTTTATTTTATTATTTAACTTTACACTCACATACTCACTTTTCATTGGTTCACGTCCCCAAGACAACTATGAAAGTAGTCCTAGGTTGGAGGGAGTACTATTTTTCTTTGTTAATATATTCTAATATTTTTTAGTGCACACAAATTATATTAACTATTAAAATTCATTATAACTAATAAATAAAATATTTTCTAGAAATTTAAAATATTTTAATTTTTTTAATAGACTCAAGTCAGATTGGAGGCCTTGAAAATTCAAACCAAGCTCACTAGAATTGGTTTCTAGGATAATTGTCGAATGTACAATGAAAATACTTTTTTATTTTAAGGTAGTATCAATAGAATGTCTAAGTCTTAGATCTGTATATGCAAACTTTGTCTTAGTATATATCATTTGGTGCAATTAAAATTTAAAATAATATATTTATTAATTTAAAATTAAAATATAAATTTAATTAAAAATGATTGTTAAATGTAAGAATTCATTTTTTTTTTGTTAATTTATAAATTACAATATGTGGTTTTCAAAAAGTATTTTATCCTAATTTTGGTATATATATGTACTTTAAGGGATTTTACTTATATAACTAATTTGACTTTTATTCATTGACATTTTTCACCAATCTAAAAAAATGAAATAGGAGATGAAATACAAAAGTGAAATATGAGATTTGAGCCGTACAACAGTAGCCTATGAGTTGTAATGTTGCATTATCATCAACAACTCGGTCAAAATTATAAGAAAGAAGTTACCTTTGTTGTTAAGAGCATAATAAGGACCAATTCTACCCTTATGAACTGGTAGTCCTCATCTCTTGCAATTGAAAGCCCTCACACCACAACCAAACCTTCCAATATTTCGACATCTCCCTTGGGCAAACAAGTCTTAGCAAACGAACTAGACAACCGAAGGACCCCAAAATGATAACTCCAACTTTAATCTTGAAAGCAACATCACATTAATTATTCAACTTACACTAACCCATATCTGGAATACCATACATCACTCATCTTCAGCCATATCTCTTGGTGGCTAATTTATAATAGCAACCCATTTTTGGAAACCAACAATAATATTATGAACCTGCAGGCCCCTCTTCATCTCCTATTATATCAACTAAAATACTATTCACTGGCATCGCATCCATCATCTGATACCTGGTTTGAACAATAACTCCCAAACTTATCACACCCATGAGCAATCTCCCAAGCATGCTCCATAGTTTCATTCTCGGTGTAAAAAGGTGGTAAATTCGTACATGACTCACCAGATTAATACTCTGGGTAAAATAAAAAATCCGCCATAAGAAATGTTTTATTTTTGGAATGGTATATAGTTTCCAATCTGAATCTCATTCTCCTCTACCCATCAATTAATACACCATCAACCTTATGCTTAATGATAACAAAGTAATCAGTCTGCTCTGTGTATTCCACGTTAAAATGTCCTCACGACCAAATCTATGTAAGGGTTATAGAGGCGTGAAATTCCTTCTACATTGATCAAGGACGAAACGTCCATGTATACATATGTTTCAAGGGGACTAAGTCAAACACCTACTATATATACGAGATTACAAAAGATTAATTATATATTTACAAAATATTCTATCAAATTAATTTCTTAAATAAGGGGAATTTGATTTGTGAGGGTATTTCTTAATATGCCCCCGTAAGGTGGATGTTCCATCGGTAACAGAGATTTTGGAATGCAACAATTCGATTTGTGGCCGAGGGAGTGACTTGTCAGGACATCAACTAACTGATCAAGAGTGTTGACATGGGACACATGAAGAAGGCCTTTTTCAGTGAGGTCCTAAATGAAGTGAATGTCAATGGTGATGTGTTTCATCCAAGAGTGAAGAACTGGATGAAGGGGAAGGAGTGTGGCGCTGATGTTAACACATAGTAGGCGGGTCGGGAACCACGCAGAGATGTTGTGATCATGAAAGAGATGCTTAAGCTAGTAGACCTCAGCTGCTGCAAAGGCAAGAGTATGGTATTCGACTTACATTGAGGAACGAGCAACGCCAGTTTGCTTATGTTAATGCCATGAGACGGTATTTGGTCCAAGAAAGACAATAGGTGGACTTGCCATCAGCAAAGTTTCCTCAAAAATTAAAGTTGGAGTATGTTATTATAGAAAGATCAGAGGGACGACACAGAAGAAGTCCATGATGGATTGTCCCTTTGAGGTAACGAAATAAGCATTTTATTGAGGTCCAGTGGTGATTAGTCGGAGATGACATAGACTGGGCCAGATAATTCAGTGTAAAAGGCAATGTAAGACCGGGTAAAAGTGAGATATTGTAAGCCATCGATGGCTCAACGATATTTGGTGGGATCAAAAGGTGAAGATAGCTCTAGCTGTGGGCGATCATGAGTTAGAGTTGTAAGAGGTTTTACACCGTTCATATGGTGATTAGTCGGAGATGACATACACTGGGCCAGAGAATTTACTGTAAAGGTAATGTCAGATTGGGTAAGAGTAAGATACTATAAGCCACAGATGGCTCTACAATATTCGGTAGGATCAAAAGGGGAAGATGGCTTGAGCTGTGGGCAAACATGAGCTGGAGTTGTAAGAGATCTTGCACCATCCATATGATGACATTATAATAATTCGAACGTGTATTAATGTTGGGAAAGAAAGAGACCATCTCTGCATGAAGAAACTTCGACTCCAAAAAAACAGAAGAGTGAGCCCAGATCCTTCACAGCAAAATGGGAGTGAAGATGGTTAACAATTCTCGTGATTGCTGTGGAATTAGACCCTATAATTATTAAGTCATCAGCATATCTGAGAACAAACATATGAATAGATTGCTAATGAAAACAAGAACGTATCCGAAAGAGACTGCGTGAAGAAGAAGGATAGGAGAGTAGAACTAAGGGCATGGTACCAAGCACGAGGGGCTTGTTTAAGGCCGTAGAGCGACTTTTGGAGCAAGCAGACATGGTTTGGGTAAGAAGAGTCCCGAGAACCTAGAGGCTAGCTCATGTATAGTGGTTTGTCCAACTTACCATGCAAGAAGGCGTTGGGAACATAAAGTTGAATGGATTAGCCAGTTGTACATGAGGGCAACCTAAAGAATAACCCTAATGTTGACCGGTTTGACGATGGGATTGAAAGTTTTGTCATAATCAACCCCTGGATGTTGATGAAAGGATTTGGCAACCAAACGGGCCTTATTTTACCAACCGAGCCATCAAGATTACGTTTGATGCGAAAGACCAATTTATAAACAATGATGTTCGTATTTGGAGCCGGGGCAACATGAGACCAGTTTTCGTTCTTGAGGAGAGATGAGAACTTCTTAGACATGGCAGCTCGCCAACGAGGATGGAAAATAGCTTTAGAGACATATATAGACTCAACCTCATCAAGTAGTAGGTGTTTAGTGGAACCATGTAAGATACGTGGTTTGAATATACCATTCCGGCCATGCGTAACCATGGGATGTGTTCGATCCGGAGGGGGAACAACGACAACTAGAGCATCTGCAAGAACAAGAGCAGTAATAGAAATTGACAATGAGTGAGATGCACCGTGGTCAAGGCCGGGTAAAACAGGTGATGGAGAATCAGGCATAGAGGATGTGGGCTATTGAATTGCATACAATGGAGTAGAAGCAGGAAACACTATCAAATATGAGTCAGAGACCGGCGTGAATGAATTGGGGCAAGGAGCGGGCCAATCTCGCCAAAAAATGATCCTCCATAAACCAAACATGACGAGATATGAACACACGATCATGCAGGGGATCTAGGCATTACAGGTGCTTTAACTTGTTGAGTAGCCAAGAAATATGCACGGATGAGAGGGATAATCAAGTCTGTGCTTAATGTATGGTTTCAACCATGGAAAAGAAAGACAACCCAAAAATCAAAGCTTACGTATGTCTAGTGGTCGATGGAATAGAGCTTAGAAAGACAAGCGTCCCTATAAGATAAATATAGGCATGTGATTTATTAGATAAACAATCATCTAGAAGGCATGAGACCAATACATAGTATGGAGACCAGAGTGGTGTAGAAGAGATTTTTCTGTTTCAATTATGTGGTAGTGACGTCGTTTAGACATACCATTTTGTTTTGGAGTATAAGGAGCAGTTGAAAGCCAAATTTAGATATGTGCATAACATCAAAGATTCACCACCGTTATCACTATACAAATTTTTAATCTGAAAATCAAATTATTTTTCAACCAACACCCATAATTGATGATATATAGAAGCAACCTGAGACTTTGCAATAATGGGGAATAACCAAGAATATTTGTAAAATGGTCAATGAATAATACATAAAAAAAAAAAGACATCAATCAAGGCAATAATTGGTCCCCAAACATCAGAATAAATATAATGTAATGGATGCACAAAGGAAAGGAAAGTTTCTTGAAAAGGTAAACGATGTGTCTTGCTAGCATGTCATACATCACATAAATCAAGCAATGTACTTTATTTATCAAAAAAAAAGAAAAAGTAGTAATAATGGAATAAGTTGTCTTCTTGGAAGGATGACCCAATCTAGTATGCCAGGTGGCAAGAGAGGTATAAACACCCAGTGTGGCAACTATGATATCAAGCTTCGTGGATGGTGGAGGCCGTAAATAGTATACTCCATCATTGCATAGTAACCAGGCTAGAGGCTTCAATGTAACCTGATCCTTTATGAGAAAGTGGGTCGGATAGAATTCGAACAATACATCATTATCTTTTGTAAACTAATGAACAAATAATAAATTTTTCTTTGCGGAATGCACATGTAAAACATGTGATAAACGAAATGTCAGAGAAGGGAAAATAATTTAGATGTACAAGCATGTTGAATGGGGAGACCAGAATCATCAACAAGTTGGACCTCCTCAGTACCAACGTACTCAAAGTGAATGGTCATATTGTTCAAGTCAGAAGAAAAATGTGAGAGGCTCCAGAATCCATGAGCCATGATGGGGAAGGAGTCGCAGGAGAACGAACAATGTTAGCAATAGTGCCTAAGTGATGACAAAATGGTGCCTTGTGCCCTGGATAGCCACAAATTTGACAAATAATAGGGCACCATTTGAGGATGAGCCACCCGAAATGGAATCACCTCGACTAAATAAGGTTTTATTGCTTGAATATGTGTTGCCACCTCTCTAGAAGGAATGTTCAATGGTGTTGTCGTGGAAATCGCCTCCCCCATTCCCATGCTTGCCACTCTTTTGGAAATGGTTGCCATAGCGACGAGAATTGGAAGAAGACTGCAGGGGTGAAGTTCCGCAGGTGGGCACATTGGCCGTGGCAACCAGCTTATAATTATGTTGATCAAGTTATTTGAAGTAGATCTCATGTGCTTTGACCTTGTCATGGAGTCCGGGCTTGAATAAATGAGGTGAGTTCCTATAATTAGGGCCAAGTCCATCGAGAATATATAATATAACATCATCATCAAAGAGATGATGATCGATAACAGCTGACTCATAAACCTTGGATTTCACTTGCTGCAGTAATTCAACGACATACTTAGAGCCAAGTTGGATTTTGGAAGGATCTTTTTTTAGTTGAAATGAGACAAGGCTGAAGTCCACTACCATCACCACAACCCGGAATAACACAAGGTAAGGAAGCTCGCTAGGAAGCTCACCCAGTCCGGAGTACGAACAGTAGCTATATAGGGAACCAGTAATGATGTAGTAGGACATACCGATGTAATAGAAGTATAGTAGTAAGGACAGGTGTCAAGGACACTTGTCAGCACCTAAAGCCAAGTAGGCTCATAAGGTGCCACCTCACAACATGCAAACCTATAAATAGGTCTCTTGTACACTATTTCTCTCTCTAAGTTCATTATCCCCAAATTACTTTCTCTCTCTACTCTCACTACTCTCTCTCTCTACATTACAAAATCAAGAACACAATCATCTTGTTATTGTTTGTTGGAATTCTTAGAACATAACAACCACTTAAATCTTCAATTAACATAATCCATCAACAATTTGACGCTAGAAGGAGGGTCCTGAACCATCGATTTCAAGAAATTTGTGAGAAAAGTGAGTGAATTGTTAAGAACATTTGAAGGTGTTCTTGAGTTTATACAAGAACATTTGAAGATTGATTAGGGTCATAATTGCATGATTTTGCATCCATTTATTTATGGTTTTGATGTGCTTATGTTCATATTTGACCCTAAAATATTATACTTTGTGCATTTAACCCTTTTTGGCTAGAAAGTTGTGATTATAGGTGAAAATGAGCAAATTGAGGAAGAAACGAGCAAGATCGAGAAAAGACCTAAATTCTGGAGTTGAGCCAATGGAAGCAAATGATATACCATGTCGAAGAGTTTGAAGAGAGGATCACAACGGAAAAAGAATCGAGTCAATCGGAGCTCCAGAACTCAAGATATGATAAAAAATGAGGAAGTCGAGCATCGACCGACACTAAGTGTCCAAATCGGCAGCCAACAAGCCTTGACCGGCAGCCCAGCTCGGTAGGTCGGCAGCCTATTTCCTGGATCGGCAGCAGCTTTCTCGTGCATGCTACGTGCCGACCTAGATCAGCAGCTAGCTTCACCAACTCAGCAGCAACGGCAGGCGCGCGACCAAGCTGCCGATCTTGATCCGCAACTAACCCCTCCTGTTCGGCAGCTGTTGGGAGAAATCCTAGCAGTCCCATCCTTGGAGGCGAGCTGCGCTCAAGTCCACTCGTTCGCTCGATTAAAGGCATAGTTGCGTACCGCCCGTGGCGCTGAAGCTATATATTGGGTTTAAAGGAATTGATTGTACTACTCATACCAACAAGGTGCATCTTCTTTTCTGGTTTCCATTGTGAAAGAACTCTAAAGTTAAGCGTGCTTGGCTTGGAGCAATTTCATGATGGGTGACCCACTGGGAAGTTCTCAGGGTGCATGCGAGTGAGGACATAAGCACGCTAGAAAAGACCTGTGTTGGTTTGCGAGGATAGTACATCAGTTCTACCCAGCGCAACCGATCCAACAATTGGTATCAGAGCACAGGTCACGGGTTCGAGTCCCCATGGCGCAAATAGTGGTAAGTTTGGCTTCAAGTCAGGCTACTGCTAGGGGGGGATTGTTGGGAGAAATCCTAGCAGTCCCTGCCTTGGAGGCGAGCTGCGCTCAAGTCCACTCGTTCGCTCGATTAAAGGCATAGTTGCGTGCCGCCCGTGGCGCTGAAGCTAGATATTGGGTTTAAAGGAATTGATTGTACTACTCATACCAACAAGGTGCATCTTCTTTTCTAGTTTCCATTGTAAAAGAACTCTAAAGTTAAGTGTGCTTGGCTTGGAGAAATTTCATGATGGGTGAGCCCCTGGGAAGTTCTCAGGGTGCGTGCGAGTGAGGACATAAGCACGCTAGAAAAGACCTATGTTGGTTTGCGAGGATAGTACATCAGTTTTACTCAGTGCAACCGATCCAACAGCAGCTTTGTTAAAATTCGGATTTCAGGGCTATTTTTGCGCGTTTTAATGAAGGGCATCTTGGTAAATGATCAAAAGGGTACTATATATACTTCCATCTCAGATTTCCAAGGACATTCTCTCATTATTCTTCACATTCCACACATCACCATAATCTCTCTCTAGATTCTTAGAAGTTAGAGGTAGTTACTAGTTGGGTTCATTAGATTTCTTCTTACGATTTCTTCGATTACTTTTGATCTACCGTTCGGATCGTCGATCCGTTTGTTCCTGCACTCTCGTCATATCAAGAGCTACATTTTGATCGATTGTATTTCATTTTCCATTGGCAGATCATTAGATAGATTTTCAAGATAATTAGTATCTTTCCCAATTCTATTGTAATAGGGAAGACTTTGCTATTTCTTTTCAATTTCATTGCTATAATGATTGTAGTTAGTTCAATTGCTCATTTGTTATCCCAATTAGCCATGGGCTAATACCCTTTTGCATTGGTGTATGATTCCTATGGAGTAATGTGGTGTTAATGTTGATCTTATGAATGCTATGAGATGTTGTATGATCAATTCTCTATATTGATGATTTGTATGATTGCTTGGCATCTGTAATTGATTAATTGGGACATTAGGGAAGTAGCATCATATGAGAATCGAGCTCTTTTCCTTAATCTTCTTGTTATTAGGCCAATGCATGCTAGGTTTTTGATGAAATTCCTAGGATAATGAGAATTATTCTTAGTGAATAGGCACTACAATAGGAGCTTTGATGTGTATCTAGGGAAACCTTTGCATGTTGAAGAGGCTTTGCCTAATAGATTGTCCAATAACTCATTGCATGATTAAGTGATACAACACCATGTGAAACATAGGATAGTACACTAATGCATATTCTCTCCACTTGCTCACTTTGCACAAAAGTGATAGGTAGTTTACTTTCTTCACAAGCTAGTAGACATAGAACCATTCCACTTTTATTGCTTTAGTTGAGTTTTGAATTAGAACAACAATAATACCTTGCAATCTCCCATCTCCTTGAGTTCGATAAATAAACTTGGTCATCTTGCCACGACGATAACGATCACGTGCACTTGCGTGTAGACACCATTTGGGCAAACAAGTTTTTGACAATGTTGCCGGTGAGACGGCTAATTGTTGGGTTTGTTTGTTGTTCTTGTTATTGTGGATTTTTGTTACTATTTTTTGGTGATGTTTGTTTACATTTCTTTTCTTTGTTTGTTTTTAATCATTCTTGGTGAGTGTTGATACTTGTTTATTTTTGTAGGAGTAAGCTACATTGAGATGGACGAATACAACCATTACTCGTATTCTCCTTAAGATATACATCCTCCTAATTCCTACGCATATCAACCTCACCCATATCAACCACCACCTCCACAAGAAGTTCCTTATCCTCCTAATCCTTATTCATATAAAGATTCCTACACTTTACCCTCTCCTATTCCTCTCAATCATGAAGAAGCTCCTCAAAGCCATATTAATGATACTCTAGTTTACATCCTCAATCAACTTGAAAAAATTCAAAGGGAGGACGAAAGACACTTTGAGGAGACCAATGTGAAGTTTGATGAAATGTTCAAATCTCAAGGAGATCATATCAAGAGCTTAGAGCTCCGATTGGAGCAATTGACCAAACAAGCCCATGAGATTTGTGAAGAAAAGTTGGAGGAGGAAGATGGGGGTAATTTAGATGATTCAAGAGGAGGAAAGGAGGAAGAACTAGAAGAGGAAGATGAAGGTCCACTCATGGATTTGAGCTTCATAGAAGAGAAACAACAAAATGAAGTGGAAGAGGAGCCTACAATTGAAATGAGCATTTCTCTACTCTTAGACTCTTCTACTTGTGCTATATTTGATCATGTTGTTTATTGTGAATTTGTCTTGCCTCTTGATAGATTTGATTGTAAGGTTGAGTTAAGAACTTTCTTGAACATTTTTTATAGTAGGAGATGGGGGTGGATTGGTTTGAGAAGAAAAGAGGATAAATATGCATGTGCTTATAAGTTCAAATTGAAAAGGAAAGTAGGGGTTTGGGGTAGAAATCTTACTTGTTTCCTTTATCATAATGCTATGAGATTAGAGTTGGATGGGAGGGATGACAAATATCCATGGCCATTGAGCTAACATTGGTGTCGTCCGGCTAGGGGACGTTAAATCCAAGCGCAAGATGGGAGGCAACCCATCCTTACAAAATTATTGTTTGTTTTGTTTGCTTTGTTAGTTTGATAGTTTGTTTCTTGCTTGTTTGATTTGGTTTTATAGGGATTTGAAATAAGAATAAGTTGAGGAGTTTATTTTGAGATGGTAGGATTGGTTTTAGATGGTGTTGTGCTTGCATGTATGTGGAATTGTTCTTAAATTGCTTAGCTTATGCCATATTCATCATTCTTTTCCAAACTTTTAGGATTTATAATCCGAAAAAGTTTGGGGGGGGGGAGTGATCATTCTTCTTATGGGCTATGTGATTATGATTGATGATATTTGTGGTGGTTAAAAATGGTTTGAAGTTGTGTAGGAAATTTGATTTCGAAAATATGGAAAAAGTGCCCTGACCGAGCGCTGACTAAGGATCGATCGAGCGCCGTCCTTGGTACGAACGAGCAGTTTTCTTCGGCTCGAGCCAAAAATCGCGCTCAACCAGGAGGCATGGTTCCCATCCGAGCACGGGCCTTCACATGTCCGAGTGGCTGTTTAATGGTGATCGAGCGTGGGTCCTATGTGAGGAATCTTGTTCATTTTTCTTGTTTTGATCACACTTTCTTCTTACACCATTGTACACCATACTCCACACATAAACACACATATTTTACACCACATTCTTGCACACACACTCGTCTTAAACACACAAGAAGAGGAGAGGAAAATTCTTGGAACTCAAGCTTTACATTTCTACTCTTCACTTCCTTCCATAGGTATGTTTTCTATACTCCTTTCTTACATATGCTTGTTTACTTGCTTCCTTTTCCTCATGCTATAGATTGTTTGATGTGGTATGTTATGATGATGATCTTGGATTTCTTGATGATGTTATTGAGTATTGTGCTTTAATTTGTGTATTGCATGATCATTTCTTCATTCTTTGCCAAACTTTTTAGACCCTTGTGTTGAATGATTTTACTAATTGTAATGTTATGTGGCTAATTGGTCTATGGAAATCACCCAAACAATAATTAAAAGATGATCACTAGAATTATTAAGTGAAATATAGAGAGAATTATAGAGAGAGAAATTTTATAAGTGAGCTCTTTGCATTTGGATTTCAGATCCTTACAAATGTGTTTATTACAAGTATTTATCCCTTCTATTTAGTGAGGTGGCACTTTTTTAAGCCATATGGCTTCTGGGGGTGACAAGTGTCCTCCACTTGTCACTCCCTCAAAGTTTTGCTCCACTAACTCCAGCCTTATGATTCGAACCTTTCATGCAGGTTCCTTGGACATCTTGAACCTTCTTTCCTTTGAAGAAGGGACTAGCAAGAGGGCGAGCGGTGCAGCGAGCAAGGGAGCGAGCATTTTGGCGAGCAACGTAGGCCTATCCTACTGACTTGCTGCCTTGTCATATCCAGGCTGAAGGCGACTACGGGGGCGAGCAGGTGGGCGAGCACCAAGGCGAGCAACCTAGTCCTGGCTTCATAAGCTTATTGCTTTCTCATACTCAGAGCCTCGGGCGACCAATATGGCGAGCAGCACAGCGAGCATTGGTGCGAGCAACTGGGGAATGGCCACGTAGGCTTGTTGCTTTGACACCTCTAGGCTCGGGCGAGCATGTGGGCGAGCATCCTGGCGAGCACGTAGGCGAGCAGCTTATACATTCTTGCTTGTTTATGTTTTGGTTATTATCTAATCTTCAAGCTTAGATCCTTTTATCAACATTTACCCCTCAGTATATGCTTTGATCTGACATCAAAGTATATACTGGAATTGATCTTTTATTATGTAAGTAAGTAACTGGGCGGGCAATTGGGCGAGCAACTTAGCGAGTAACGTGGTGCTCGCCCTGGTGCTCGTCCTCTTGCTCGCTCTCTCTCTCTTTGGCAATTAAGGCGACTCTCCGGAAAACAAGGTGCCTCCTCGTTTCGTGCGCCAATCAGTCGCATGAAAAGGCGTACCTTTTCAGAGACTTTTCAAATATTTTGCAACTTGGTCCCTGAAATTCTTTTCCCTCTTTCACTTTGACCCGAACATATAAATAGGGGTTTTCTAAGCACTATTCATCTTCTTCTTCATTCATCATTTCTTTTCTAGAATTCCCGGCGATCTCATCTTCGGGCTCTTTCCGACGAGTTTTAGGAATCTTCACCACTCCGGTGACCGGTTTTGCAACTCAACATCCCAGGTAATTCCTCAATTCCTCTCGTCTTTTCTTTACATTACCTTTATTTTCTTTTAATTTTTGCATGTCTATTTTATGTACTTGTTTGTCGGATTCTTTGCCAGAATTTCTGATTGGAATCTTGTTGACGACGCCCACCATCCTTAGTTAATCACACCCTAGGATCAACCTTGTCTTTTCCTCTTTCTTCCCGAATCCATGTCGTTATCCTCGAGCCGGACGATTTCTCACCAGAATCCGAGCAAACAGCCCATGGTGGAGAACATAGAGGAAGGTGGCCCGATCGCGGGCTTGTCCTCGGTCCATCTGGCGGGGTCTGATTCCGCGGTTGAGGAGGTAAATCAATTTTTGGAGAAAGGAGGCGAGCAAGCCAACGAGGAGGCCGACGAGCACCCCTGCGAGCACATCGGCGAGCAACTGGGCGAGCAAGAAATCGAGCAGCCCATTGCTCGCCCAGAGGGGGATGATACGGAGGACGTAGAGATACTCTCCAGCAGTGGCGATAGCGACGATTCTATCACTGAGTGGTTCGAGTCTGTGAGCTTCCCTCAACCGCACATGTCTGAGAGGTCCATCCCCGAAGGCATTGCACAAGAGTTCGATTGGAGAGCATATTACGAGCGGTATGCTGCCGACTTCCCGACACCTCCTCGACAGTATCGGAAACTTGAAAAAGATGACCGCACAAACTTCAAGGCGAATACCGTAGTGAGTATCATTGATGAGGATGATCTTGACCACATTCGGAAGGAGTATCATATTCCCTGTGACGTCACTATGTATGCTCCCCGGGAGAAAGAAAGAGCTGACCGCCCCCCGGAAGAATTAACAGCCATAAACGTGCATACGTTGGCTGCTGGTGTGACGTTACCCCTTCACCCCCTCATCGGGCGCTTTTTGGAGACGATGGGTTTAGCGATCACACAGCTGACCCCCAACGCATGGACGTACCTGATATCACTATGCATGGTTTTCGCCTTGGAGAAGTACAAGGATCGCCTGACTCCTCAAGAGGTGAATTACACCCTCTGCCTTAGCAAGTGCTCTGAGGAGGGCCAGGGTTATTATTACCTCAAGGCGAGGAGCGACATGAAGATCCTTGAGGGACTGCCCAACAAAGTGAGAGATTGGAAGGAATAATTCTTTTTTATCGGCGGTGACTGGCGGGCTCCTAATAACAACGAGGGTCTTGGGGGACGTATAATGTCCCAACTGAGTTTGGCGAGTTACAGCGTAGGATTCGTTTGCATTTCAAATTCCATCCTTGTTACAATATCTGACTTCCTTTGATCTTTGTGTCTACAGGCTTGATCCCTCAGCGTTGGAAGAAGACGAGCTTGTCTGAGGAGTTCAAGTTCACTTGCATTCTCGTTTGCCGCCGGAACAAGAAGGACAGAACATTTGAGTACTTGAACAAGTTCAGTTGCCGCGTTGCTTCGGGGTTAATCACCACTCCTCATCATCTGCGAGCTCAAGTTGCTCGTCCCGCAGGTATAACCATTTTGAGTTCTTGTCTTTATAAATTTTGACTTTTAAAATTTTATGAAAACTTTCTAACTCTTTTTGTCTCTAAATGCTTGCAGCTTCTTAAGTCTCTATCGCTATCCCTCCGTCTTTTAAGACTTTAAACCAGAAATTCAGGATGGCACGTACTAAGAGGGATCCCCCATCCGTGGTGTTAGCAGCTCAAATTGCTGCTAAGACTACCAAGAAGACTGCTGGAACTGGGCCGAGAACACGATCCTCTGCCCCCTCTCGAGCCCCCCGCACTGAAGCTCGACAAACTCCAGGTGACTCCCCGAGCGGCGGCGGTCGCCGATTACAACGGGGTGACGGTTCACGCGTTGAGCGTGAAAGTGAGGCAGCCAAGAGGGCGAGGGTTTCAAGGCCTCCAAGTTCAGGAGGATTAGGTCGGGCTGAGGTTTTGGAGTCTACTCCTCCCGTTTCCACTGGTACCCCGACTGCCCCGGCATCTATCCGCTCGATCGATCAGTTAACTGACATCACATACCTGGGATGGGACCAGGAGCGGGCAGCTGGGTATGAGTCTCATACTTCTAACATGTTCATACTTCCATGTTTAACATTTCTAAGTATTTTCTTGTATGGCCCTTTAAGCAGGTATGACCCTACACGTTATCAACATCGTAGCCCACTGGTCCACCAGTTAGCATTTGCTCGTCCTCCAAAGTCTCTTAATGAGCTCAAAGGCCCGGTTCGAGGAGCTGTTGAGTCTGCTGTCCGTCACTGGACCCAACCCCAAGACGCCATCATCCATCATCAGTCGTTGACTGATAACATCCGCACAGCTATGCATCACTCGAGTGGTGCTCTTATCACCGCTCAATGTGCTATCGAGCAGGCTGTGATGTTGGAGAAGTCATACGCGGTGTTGAATGATAGCCTAAGGAAGGAGAGAGACGAGATGAAGAAAAAAGTTACCACATTTGAGGCCAAAGCTAAGGCTTCTCTGGACGCCGAGCAATCGGCGATTGCAAGTGCTGAGAGGACCCGGGTTGAAGCTGAGGGTCTCCGGGTTGAACTGGCAAGTGTCCGGGCACAGTTGCAGGAGAGCAGGGTTGCCCGGGGAAAGATTGCTGAGCTAGAAAAAGAACTCCAAGCCACCCGGACCGAACTCGTTGATCTTAAGGCTGCCCATACTGATTGCTATACCGCTGAAGCCGTTGCGGATATCCGAACGGAGTCCTCTGACTTTGGCTTTGTTTATGCCTTTGCTGAGAATCTTCGGGCCTATCACCATGCAGTTGGTGAGAACGAGGACCCCTGGACAGCCTTGAAGAAGGAGTTCACCGACTTCCTTACCGAACGTCCTCTTAAGGAAGGTTTGGTGGTGGATATCGGGGATCTCGAGGAGATGGGAGTTGACTTAAGTGCTGTGCCTTCGACACTTAAGATCATCGGTGGAAACTATCCGCCTCTTCAGATTAATGCTGAGGACGATGCGATGGTGGACACTGAGGGTCTATCTCCATTCGAAGTCCTCCTTGGTCTCTCTCCTTCAGGTGCTGGCGGACAGGCGGGCAAGCAGCCTGGCGAGCAGGTGGCCGAGCAAGTTGGACAAGTTGGCGGGCAAGCTGTCGACCAGGCTGGCGAGCATGTTGGCGACCAGCCTGGCGATCAGTAAAAAGTTGGGGTTTTTGTTCGTGTTCTTCGTTTGCAACCTTTTGCCTCAACGTCCTTGAAGACGTTTCTACTTATAATTTTGTGATGTATTGAAACTTTTATTTCCTCGCCCTCGAAGGCGCCCCATATGTACCAGAACACCTTTTGCCGTTTAATGCATTTGCAGTTTTTCTTTTATTGGCTTTCGCTTATATCTGCTTCTGCTGTTGATACTTTTGTCTTAGTTATTTAGGGCTCGCTTTTGATGTACGGTGTTTTAATTGATTCGTCTTACTTTTCCTTTTTATGGAATCGCAAATTTACACCTTATTTTTCATCTCTTTGGATGTAGGCTTATTGATTGGTAAGGAGTCCCTTTTAATGGTATAACCTTAGGGTTAGTCTCAATACCTTGCCTTTAATGTGGACTCGTAAGTCTTGAGAGCTTATAACTTGAGACATCTTTTGATACATCACTTTGAAAGGAAACCTCTCTATTCAATAGAATAATAACTTTACAGATTTGCCTCCATCTATTACGGACCTGCTTGCCCCTATACATGTTGGACAAGCAAGGTTTTCTTGAAAAATTTACATAAGTCTTCATTGGTAGAATTTCTTGAGGTGTGTCGCATTCCATGTGTATGCCGAAGAGTTACCTTGCATATCCTCCAGGTCGTACGTCCCATTTGGCCAACTTTTTGTTACTTTGAACGGACCTTCCCATTTCGGACCAAATACTCCAGTCGGGATTGCTAATATCCTTCGCATCACCAAGTCACCAATTTGGAATTTTCTATCATTTACCTGCGAGTTGTAGTATTTCTCGGCTCGTCGCTTATAGACTGCATTCCTCAATTCTGCCGAGGTTCTTGTTTCTTCAATCAAGTCTTTTTCTACCGCCATATCATTTTCATTTGCTTCCTCACTGTATTCGATTATCCTCCATGTCCGATGCTGGACCTCTACTGGGATGACTGCTTCAACTCCGAAAGCCATTGTGAATGGTGTCTCCCCGGTACTTGTTCTGTAAGACGTTCTGTAAGTCCATAAGACTTCCGGAAGCTCGTCGGCCCAACTACCTTTTTTTTCTTCTAACCGGATCTTTAGGATGTGCTTCAAAATTTTATTCACTGCTTCAACTTGTCCGTTTGATTGAGGATGATATGGTGTGGAGTAATGTTTCTTGATGTTCCAAGATGTGCAAAAGTCTCTTAACTTACTTCCATCAAACTGCCTCCCGTTATCTGTGACTATAGACTGTGGTAACCCAAATCTGCATATCAGGTTCTTCCAAATAAAGCTTATCATCCTCTCTTGGGTTATCGTCATTAGTGCTTCAGCTTCGGCCCACTTAGTGTAATAGTCCACGGCCACTACTACAAATTTTACCCCTCCCTTCCCGGGAGGGAATGGGCCGATCAAGTCGATACCCCATTTAGCGAATGGCCATGGACTATATACTGACTTCAATTCTTGTGCTGGGGTGTGGATGCTCGGAGTGAACTGTTGGCACTTCAAGCATCTCTTAGCATATCTGATAGCATCCTTTCGTAGTGTTGGCCAATAATACCCTTGCCTGATGGTTTTGTAAGCCAAGGCTTGCCCCCCAGCATGTCCTCCATATATCCCTTCATGGATTTCCTTTAACACCTTATGTCCTTCTTCCGAAGAAAGATATTTGAGTAATGGGAGTGAGATTCCTCTTTTATATAACTGCCCTTCGATCATCGTGTATCTCGTGGCCTGCTTCACAATCCGTTGTGCTTCCCATGGGTCTCCTGGCTGCTCTCCGTTGGACAGGTATTTACAGATAGGTGTTCGCCAATCATCGGTAGACTGTTGCTGGCTATTGATTATCTGTTGCCCCCTCTTCAACAGTTGATTAACATAATCAAATGTTGAAGGATTAATTAACTTTGTGACCACCACTTCTGAGATGCTTGGTTCTCCGGTGCTTGTGGCTAACCGGGCTAAAGCATCTGCTTGGGTGTTCTCTAGTCGGGGGATCTGCTCAATGTATACTTGCTCAAACTTTGATATCAGGTGTGCAACGATCCTTTGGTAAATGATCATTTGTCGGTCCTTCGCCTCATACTCTCCTCGGACTTGAGATATGATTAGCTGTGAATCTCCGAAAACCTGAAGTCTAGTTGCCCCCACAGCTAATGATAGTCTCAAACCCGCGATAAGTGCCTCGTATTCAACCTCGTTGTTTGTTGCTAAGAAATCGAACCTTATTGCAGAGGTGAACATCTATTTATCGGGACTTATCAGGACGACACCCGCTCCGGCTGCGGAACTCGTTGCTGAGCCATCCACATAGAGGTGCCATGGGTAAATACGTCCCCTTGTCGGATCTTGAGGGTAGGTTAGCTCTACTATGAAGTCTGCCAGAGCCTGCCCTTTGATTGCTGTTCGGGGTGCGTATGTTATACCATACTGGCTGACTTCTAGTGACCATTTTAGTAATCGTCCGGCAGTATCAGGTCTATGTAAGACTTGCCTCAAGGGAAATGTTGTCAAAACTTCCACTTGATGGTCGAAGAAATATGGCCGGAGCTTCCGCACACTCATCACCAATGCATATGTCAATTTCTCCATCGGGGAATATCGTAGTTCCGCCTCATGTAACACTTGGCTGACATAATATATTGGCAGATGCGCCTTACCTTCTGCACGCACCAAGGCTGAACTTATGGCTACTTCCGATGCCGCCAGGTATAAGTACAGCTTTTCTCCCGGCACCGGGTTTGACAGGATCTGGGGATTACTGAGGTAATTCTTTATATCTTCGAACGCCTTTTGGCAAGCATCTGTCCACACATAGTTGGTCTTCCCGGTTCTTTTACAGATGCCCTTGCCTTTGATAGACTCGAAGAAGGGTCTATTCTTGTCCCCAGATCTGGATATGAATCTGTTGAGTGCCGCGAGGCATCCGGTAAGTCTTTGAACTGCCGGTACGTCCTTCGGTGGTCCCATGTCTAGGATACATTTGACTTGCGACGGGTTGACTTCTATACCCCGTTGACTTACGAGATGCCCCAGGAATTTGCCGGATTGTACTCCAAAGCTGCTTTTCTTTGGGTTAAGCTTCATGTTATACGCCCTCATGATGTCAAACGCTTGCTTGAGGTGCTCCAAATGGTCTTCTTTTCTAAGACTCTTCACAACAATATCGTCCACATAGACCTCCATTGTGTCACCAAGGTGTTGGTCGAACATCTTGTTGACTAACCTTTGATATGTGGCACCGGCGTTGATCAACCCGAAGGGCATCCTCTTCCAACAAAATAAATTTTTATTTGTATAGAAGGTTGTATGTTCTTGATCATCAGGGTGCATGGCAATCTGATGATAACCTACAAAGGCATCCATAAACGTCATTAGTTCATGTCCCGTCGTATTGTCTACCAGCTGGTCGATGTGGGGTAAAGGGAAGTTATCCTTTGGACATGCGGCGTTAAGATCTGTGAAGTCTATACATAGCCTCCATGTTCCATTTGGCTTTTTGACCAAGACAGGGTTCGCCACCCATTGAGGACATAGTGCTTCCTTTATGAGTTTATTGTCCAAAAGTTTCTTCACCTCACCGGTCAATGTCTCATATTTGTCTGGCCCATATTTTCTTCTCTTCTGACGGACAGGCTTCTTCGTGGGATCTATGTTCAGGCGATGGCACGCGTACTCCACCGGTATGCCGGTCATATCCTCGTGTGACCATGCAAACACATCGAGGTTTGCCCGAAGGAATTCCTCCATCCGACTTCTATAAGGTTCCTCCAACTCTGACCCGATAAAGAGTTCTAGATCCTCTTTATTTGGATCAACTTGTATGGATCTGAGCTCCTCCACTGGTGTGGCGCGTCGCTTTTTATCTTTCCACCTGGGATCATCAATTGGTCCTTCGAGGTGTATTTCCATCCCCACCGGGATGGGTTCATAGCCCAACCGGGGCTCAATATCTTCCGGGGCCTTTGTCTGAACTTCCGGCATTGCTTCCATTTCCCCACTCTCTCTGGCTATGGTTGCAGGATCTTGATCTTGATTCTTTGGGTTATTAACCGTCTGCTCCTCGTTCGGCCGGTCTTGCTGTAGTGTATTATCTATCGCCATGTCCTCTGACGTTTGGTCCACTTCCATCATTTTGGTGTCTATTGAGACATCATCCAAACCACTCAGCTCGCTCGTGGAGGGTTGTGATATTGGATCTTCAAACACTAACACTTGGTTAACGGGCTTTTTCAGAGTTAATAGGCATTCTCGCGCCTTCTTCTGATCTCCTTTGACCGTACCTGCACCCTTAAGAGTTGGGAATTTAATACAATAGTAGTAAGTAGAACATGCGGCTTTGAATTCGGAAATGAAAGGGCGGCCGAGGAACCCGTTATAGGTGGATGGTTGATCTACGACTAAGAAATCTAACAACCTTGTCATCCTCCTTTCCGGGTCCTCTAGCGCTACAAGTTCTACGGGCAATCTTATTACACCTAGTGGGACGGTCACAGCCTCTCCGAATCCCACTATTTTGTGATTACAATCCTCTATGTAGGATTCGTAATCTCCTAACTGGTCTAGTGTCTTTTTGAACAGGATGTTTGTGTAGGCTCCAGTATCCACTAGCAGTCGGTGCACTCTTGCGTTCATGATATTGGCGCTGATAACCAAGGAGTCGTTGTGCGGTGTAAGGATCCCTTCAAGATCTGCTTGAGAGAAAGTCAAATCCACAGTTGGTTTAGTAGTCGCTTTTGATCCAGACCCCATCTCCTGTACCTGATTGACGGCCTGAATTTCTGCCTTCTTTTGCCTCTTTGATGTGGGACGGCCATCTATCATTCCTCCTGCCGAACCAATTTGTTCAATCACAAGAATTTCTCGGTTCGGCTCCAGATGCGTCGGCCTTGCTGGTGGACCTCTTCTTACTTGTCTGTTTGGGGCCCTTTCTGCCTCATCACTACCTTCATCATCTGAGGCTTCCTGTCTTGTCTGACGTTGCCTTTTCCCCGGAGCTTTCTTGACGAATTCGGCTAATTTCCCATCTTCATAAAACTTCCATAACTGCTTCAACAGATCGCGGCACTCACTAGTGAAGTGCCCGATACTTTGATGATACGCACAAAATTTATTTGGGTTTAGCTTGCTCCGGTCCTGCCTGATCCTTCGGGGTGCAGCCAACATATCCCGATCCTTCACGGCTGTTAAAACGTGGTCAATCGAGGTAGTCAACACTTGGTTTAATTTTTCTTTGTATTCCGCCGTGTCCCCAAATGATTTCAAATTTTTTGGGGCCTTGTAACCACTACCACCAGGCTTCTTTCCATTCTTCTTGTCCTCAGTCTCTGGACCTAACTGCTTGGCCATTGCTTCTTGCATTGCGACATACACACCGGCTTTATGGCAGAACTCGGCGTACGTACTAGGACAGGCCAGATGCATTTCCTTCCACAGGTCCGTTCCTTTACGCAGTCCCGCCATGACTGCCACAACCTTCGTGTCGTCACTGACCGCTTCACCTTCCAAAAGGATTTTATCAAACCGTTCCAAGTATTGCTGGTCAGTTTCCTCGGCCCCTTGCGAGATGTTGGCCAACCTGTGCTTTTGTGTCAGATACGTCCCAAATCCTGAAAAGTGGGACAGGAACTCCCGGGTTAACTGCCCAAATGATTGAATCGATCCAGGTGTCAATGCTGAGAACCATCTGTGTGCACGGTCTCCAAGAGTTAAGGGAAATTTCTGACATTGTGTCACATCCGATGCCCCCATTGATATCATATAATCGGCATACTTTGAGATGTGAACCTTGGGGTCAGACTCTCCCTCGTACAGCACTAGTGAGGGAAACTGTATCTTCTTCTGGATGGGTGCAGTCAGGATGACTGGTGACAATGGTGATATTGGAAGTGATGTGTACGTCTCCACCTTGTCTTTGATGGCCACCTGGTGTTGTAAGTCTTCCACAGCTTTCTTTAACTTTTCTATCTCTAGAACTGACGACCCACGGGATGATCCCCCTCCTCGAGGCTGTTCCGGGTGCACCTCATGATGACGTGCTGCCCCCGGCAGTCCCTCACTTTGGGCGATTTCCCGGTATGGTCGTTGGAGATTACTTGCAGCATTTGGTCCCAACCTCTCGGACGCCCGTCTCCTCAACCTTTCTTGCACAGGCCTACATTGATGCCGGGCATCAGACTCGCAAGGCTCTTGGCGGTATGAATGCTCCGATCTTCTACCCTCTGAGTGATGACTTTGATTACTGCGCTTATCGCCTTGTGACCCGTCAAGGCGTTCATGTTGGTCATATGCTTGGTCAGCTGGTCGCCCATCTACTCGCCCAGCTGGTCACTGGTTTGAGCGTTGTGGTTGTGGTCCGAGGCGATCAGACATTTTTTGTTTGCCTCTTGAACTCTCGGGCACGACGCGTCCACTACTGGCTTCTTTCTCCTGAGGATGGTAGCTTGTTCGAGTATCACATCTTGTCTCAGTCTGGGCAACCTGAATCATTGGTTGACGTGCTGCTACCATCTGTTGTCTTTGCAATTGTTTCAGGGTGGTCATCGCTCTCTCGATGTCCTCGGGTGTTCTAACCATTGATTCAATGGTAGTTTCTATCTGTTGACCGACTGGAGCCGCCGGTAATGCCGAGACACGAGCTTCTTCAGTTCGACGGTGTCCGGATAGTCCCCGTCCTCTCCATCTTCAACTTGTCGAGGTGGTGTGGGATTCATCGTGGGAGGCTTCGTACGTATGTCTCGTCATTATTTCTGGTGACAATTGAGTATAGTAAATGAGTTTTTAAAGAAATCTTTTCTAGCTCGTGTTTTCGAAGACAACAAATTCTTGAAAACACTCACAATTGAAGATATTCCTCAAAACATTTACCGAATTTCGAAGGGCGTTCCTGGTGTTCTTGAGAAATAATGAAGAATGAGTATCGAATTCTTCAATCGACGAAGGTTCGAGCCCCTTCTTCTAGCGCCAAATTGTTGAATGATTTTACTAATTGTAATGTTATGTGGCTAATTGGTCTATGGAAATCACTCAAACAATAATTAAAAGATGATCACTAGAATTATTAAGTGAAATATAGAGAGAATTATAGAGAGAGAAATTTTATAAGTGAGCTATTTGCATTTGTATTTCAGATCCTTACAAATGTGTTTATTACAAGTATTTATACCTTCTATTTAGTGAGGTGGCACTTTTTTAAGCTATATGGCTTCTGGGGGTGACAAGTGTCCTCCACTTGTCACTCCCTCAAAGTTTTGCTCCACTAACTCCAGCCTTATGATTCGAACCTTTCATGCAGGTTCCTTGGACATCTTGAACCTTCTTTCCTTCGAAGAAGGGACTAGCAAGAGGGCGAGCGGTGCAGCGAGCAAGGGAGCGAGCATTTTGGCGAGCAACGTAGGCCTATCCTACTGACTTGCTGCCTTGTCATATCCAGACTGAAGGCGACTACGGGGGCGAGCAGGTGGGCGAGCACCAAGGCGAGCAACCTAGTCCTGGCTTCATAAGCTTATTGCTTTGTCATACTCAGAGCCTCGGGTGACCAATATGGCGAGCAGCACAGCGAGCATTGGTGCGAGCAACTGGGGAATGGCCACGTAGGCTTGTTGCTTTGACACCTCTAGGCTCGGGCAAGCATGTGGGCGAGCATCCTGGCGAGCACGTAGGCGAGCAGCTTATACATTCTTGCTTGTTTATACTTTGGTTATTATCTAATCTTCAAGCTTAGATCCTTTTATCAACACCTTGGTCCAAAAAAGTTTGGGGATGTGATCGTTTCGCAAATCTCATTGCAATGCTATGTTTAGATTGTTTTTGGTACTATTCCTATGCTTTGATGTCTTATGTTTTTTATGAGGCCTAGTTTTGCTTGTTGATTTTTTAGATTATTGTTGCTTTGAGTAGTGGATGCATGAGATATGTTTATGATTGTGTGGATGAATTGAAAGTTCATGTTAGGTGTAATGGATTTATCTCTTGATTCTTGTTTTATTTTTGATACTTTTGATTCTATGATTCTTGAAATTTCGATGATATGAGTATGTTGATATGATATGAGTCTTGAACACCCTAAACCCGTGAGTTTTGAGCCATTTATTACCTGTTTCAATCTTGAACGGATGATATTTTCTTTGATGTGAGTTCCACACTTATGCATCTTACTCTAGAACTTGGCTTGGGTCTTGTTCAAGACTACACTAGATATTGAGTTTGCATGATATGATTTGAGGCATTTCTTTGATCTATATTGAGTTACTTTGCCATATGAACCTACCATTGATATTATGATCCATTGCTCACTATTTTGTGCCTATAGACTTTTCCTTTGGATAACCACACTTTAAGCTATTTTCCTTCCTTTTTGGAACTCTCTTGTCCCTATGATTAGTAGAGTGAAAAGAAGGAAGGAAGATTGGTGATATGATGAAGATTATGGTGGCTAAAGTTGAAATATATTTATGTATGCATGGATTGATGTGAAAAGAAGGTTCAAAAGCAAGTGCTTGAAAAAAAAAAGTTGATTTTTGTTGAAAATGTGGTCAAGTTTGACTTTTATTGAGTATGGCGAAAATGTGCAAAGAAAAGGGAAGATGATTTATGAAAGTGTGATTTTGAAAGAGCATGAAGAGTATGTGCAACATTGCATGAAGATGTGATCTCTACTTTGATTTCTTCTATGCTTTACTAATCATACTCAGTCACTTTTATCCATATACTCCTTCCCTAACAAAGAGCCAACTCTACAACCTTATAAAGTCGTCATTGATGTGTGAATGATTTGTCATTCAAGTGGTGGAAAATTTGAGACTCAAGTCAAGCTTATGGTAGTATGTGTATGTGGTGTGATGATTGAGTGAACCTATACACTTGAGGGTTGAGCTAAACACTTATCTCGTGAGGATCTTGACTCGTTGACTTGATATTGTGCTAATTGATTTGATTTTGATAATTGAGTAGATGATATTGTATCTTAGATTTGCTAGATATTGAGTGATGATTCTATGGCATTTGATTATGTACTTGATGCTTCATTGATACAATTATTCCCCTATCTAGTTTGGGGGTGTGATTAGGGTCATTGAAGGTGCTGGTGCGTGAGATTAAAAATGTTTTAGAGAAGTGTTGTTAAAAATGTCGAGAACATAAAAGACAACACTACACAGCGGAAGACTTAAACGCACACTTTTGCAAAGGGATATCAAAATTTTCATAGGCTATACAAAATGTATAGACTGTGCTGCTTCATTAGCAGGAAAACTTCACTATAACTTGTAGTGAGATAAATACAAGGTTTACACAAGAAACTTAAATTCAAGCTCAAGACCTACACAAGATCACACAAGGATCTAAACAAGACCTATAAGAATAGACCTAAACAAAACCTAACACGTCTACGTTCAGTCGAACGGATTGTTAGATCAAATAATGAATGTTGTGAACAATGCCAAGACTAATGTTCCCAACATTCTGATGAACCGTGTATAACCTAGAATCTAGTGAATGACACATGATCCGTTCAACTCTAAATTACACTTTTCGGTCATACCAAAAAATAATGAAATGGTGCTCTATTTATAGACGTGATAATGGAGCTCTCCACACCACAATGAAGCCAAGTAGTGGGCTTCAAAATAACCACTCATGATTGATAACTTCCAAGTTAGTGGATATTCCTCTACTCAAGCAATGAAACCGCCTGACGTTCTGGAACCTTCTGGGATCTTCACGTCTTCAACTGCCATGCCTAGACATATAACATAACATGGAAAAATCATTAGGAAAGTTAGTAGAAAGGGAGAATTCTGATGTTGTCTAAAATGATGGCAATACATTGCATAACATTTTTCGTCAACATCAACAATCTCCCCCAATTTGGCCTTTCTACTACAACACACTGATGTTGATCACAATCAAATAAATTTGATTAGAGTAGATCAGAGTTATGTAGACGAAATGATAAAATTTTCATCAAATGAAGTGATGAAAAATTTTATACGAACCAAATAAAATAAAAGCAAGTAAAAAAAAATAGTTTTGTGGACATAAAGCACAACATAAGGTGCTTATGGACCAAAAGGTTAACTATCATCCAAAACAAGTTTTCTGGACATAAAGCACAACATAAGGTGCTTATAGACCAAA
>JAPKLY010000622.1:73943-89724 GCA_026898435.1 Prunella vulgaris | reverse complement strand
AGAAAAGAATTTTACTTAGTAGAAAATGGGTGCACGTTCTAAAAAAATGTTTCTATTAAATAATTAATTAAAAGTGAGGCTTCCGCTAATTTGTAAATGTATAGAAATTTTAGGGCGTGACAAATCGGAACTTCCATCGTGCCGATGGTAATCGACGGTGATGTTGGTGCCGATGCCTGGGTATTTTTAGTGATATTCTGGGTTTTAGGTGAAGTCACCATTGAAGCAAGAAGTTTCAGTGAGCTGTCTTGGGATGAAGAATTCGAATGGGATGATTGTGAAGTTGCAGGGCTTTCAGTCGCAGCCATCTAATCAAATCAGAGAGGAAAATAATATTAAAATAATCAAACATTAAATATAAACTTAAATGAAAGGAAGGAGAAGAAGTGATACTACACAAGTGAACAAATAATACATTTCCAATCTAATGCAAACAAATGAATTAACTTAGGCAATAATTGATATAAGGCAAAAATGATAAGCAAAATGAGATCTAATTTATAGAGATGTGAATTGGAGGTTAATTTCAAAAAATTTCATCTTGAAGAGCACTACCCATAATTGTGATGTGGTGGTGTAAAACATCACCCATCATTTCGGAAAAAAAAAAGTGGGTTGATTTGGAAATAAAATTAAATAACTACCCATTACTGCACATAATTAATTAAATAAATTCAGAGAATTAATTCACATAATTAAGACTTAATAAAATTAATATTCAGAAAATAAATAACTATCAAAGACTTAGTCAAATTTTCGTGCCCTAGCAGATGTTGTCAAATATGTCGGCACACACACATCTCAACACGGATTTTACATGAATTTGCTTCATTAGTGTTGCCCTAATTTTTTTTCAAAACATTATTTTAGTTCATATTGATCCATCTTTTCAAAAGAGAGCATCGTAGTAGCGAACTCCGTGTCCCATAGTTACTCAATGGATTATGAACAAATTGCTGCAGTTTTCATCACCTTTTGAAAGAGATCATCGTAGTCGCAAGCTCCGTGTCCCATATCTACTTAGTGATATAGCATCTTTTAGTGTATATTTTTAACGGCATTTAAGAGATGTGTGTCCAGGACTTTCAAATGTTCCAACATGTATGTACGAAAATAATAACACATCTAATCAAGTTATAAAGTAACTGAAATATAAAAATACTTAGTCAAAATTATGAGAACTAATAAATGTTGTCACAAATGTTGTCACCATTTGCTACAACACTCGTCATAAATTTAATTAATAGTGCATAGACCAAGATATTTCTTAAGAGATGAAAATATTTGGTCATCAAGGGCTTTTGTAAAAATGTCCGCAAGTTGTTTTTCAGTAGAAATATATTCTAACTTCACAATATCTTTCTCTACAAGATCTCGAATAAAATGATGTCTTCTACTAATATGCTTAGTTAATGAATGTTGCACAGGATTTTTTGAGATATTAATTGCACTAGTGTTATCACACATAACAGTGAGCATTTCACAATTTAAACCATAATCATCAAACATTTTTCTTAACCAAAGTAATTGAGTACAACAACTCCCTATTGCAATATATTCTAACTCGGCCGTGGATAGAGAAACACAATTTTGCTTCTTGCTATGCCAAGAGATTAAGTTGTTTCCCATGAAGAAACAACCTCCACTCGTGCTCTTTCTATCATCACTATCACCTGCCCAATCAGCATCACTATAACCTACCAAGGAATTGTTAGTATCTTTGCTATACCAAATACCAAGATCACATGTGCCGGCAACATATTTGATAATCCTTTTGACGGCATTTAAATGTGACTCTTTTGGATCAGCTTGGTATCTTGCACATAAACATACACTAAACATAATGTCATGTCTACTAGCAGTTAGGTATAAAAGACTTCCTATCATCGATCTATATAATGTTGGGTCAACATTTTTGCCAACATTATCTTTAGACAATTTTTGGGATGATCCAATAGGAGTTTTCATGTGTTTAGCACTTTCTAAACCAAATCTTTTAACCAAATTCTTTGCATATTTACTTTGTGAAAAGAAAATTCCATCTTTAAGTTGTTTGATTTGAAGACCTAGAAAGTAATTCAAATCACCAACCATGGACATTTCAAATGTTGATGTCATTTCATGCACAAAGTCTTTCAACATATAATCACATGTAGAACCAAAAACAATATCGTCAACATATATTTGTGCAATCAAAATTTTAGAATTAACATGCTTGATGAATAAAGTTCTATCAGCTTCTCCTCTTACAAAACCAATTTGAATAAGAAAATCAGTTAACCTATCATACCAAGCTCTAGTAGCTTGTTTAAGACCATATAAAGCCTTTTGCAATTTAAAAACATGGTTAGGAAAATCTGGACTTTCAAATCCTTTAGGTTGCTCAACATATGCTTCTTCATTTAAAATGTCATTTAAGAAAGCAGCTTTAACATCCATTTGATATAATTTAATATTAATGAAACATGCAATTGCAAGTAATAGTCTTATAGACTCAATTCTAGCTACGGGGGTGCAAATGTTTCATCAAAAACAATTCCCTCAACTTGAGTATAGCCTTGAGCAACTAATCTAGCCTTATTCCTAACAATATTGCCAGATTCATCAGTTTTATTTTTGTATATCCATTTAGTTCCAATCACATTAACATTTTTGGGTCTAGGAACTAAAGTCCATACTTCATTACGCTCAAATTGATTTAATTCCTCATGCATTGCATTTACCCAATTCTCATCTTTTAATGCTTCAACAACATTTTTAGGCTCAACTAAAGAATGATAACATTCATGATTCACAAGATTGCATTTAGAAGACATGCATATGGATCTTACCACATTACTTACACTCATCTTCCCTCTGGTTTGAATTCCAGAGTATTGTTCTCCAATGATTTGATTTGATGGATGATTTTTCAGTATGCGTGAAGATGGAGTTTTATCAAAAATATTTGAATACTCTATAGGTTCTGACTTTTTAGTTGATGTTGTCTCAGATGCTGGCGCATTTTGAGCAACATTTCTATTTTGGTCAGAATCTATAGGTTTTGAAATTTCAACCAAATCAGTAACATCCTCTTCAAAATTTATTCCTGCAAGACTAGAATCATCATCAAACACAACATTAACTGATTCTTGCACAGTGTCAGTTCTTAAATTGTAGATTCTATAGGCTTTGCTATTTCTAGAATAGCTTAAGAAGAACCCTTTATCACTTTTTGAATCAAACTTATGCAATTGATCCCTATCATTCAAAATGTAGCAAACACAACCAAAAACATGAAAATACTTCACATTTGGTTTCTTATTGTTAAGGATCTCATATGGGGTTATTTTGGAATTAGTTCTAAGATAGACTCTATTAGTAATATGACAAGAAGTATTTGAAGCTTCAGCCCAAAACCTTTTAGATAAATGTGTTGGTCCCGAAACGAGTACAATCAGTGTATGGGGGAATACACTGATGTCAGATTTTTCTGAAAGACTCAGAAAAATGCTCTTACACTCTCAGTCAGGATTCCTGAATTACTCAGTATGCTGAAGGTCCACAGGGACAGCAGGGACAGTTCAGTAACGAGTCAGATAAGCTGAGTGTGAGTAATGTGCTCGGAAGCTCAGTAGAGATAACAAACCTACTGACTACTTGGAAGCGAGTCAGTTGGACTACTATCTCAGTGAGCTAGAGTACGTGCGGAAAGTGAGCCCTTAGATTCTACTCATTTTAGTTTCTGAAAACATTTTCTCTGAACTTGCTTAGTAGACGGGTGGTTAAGGCTGAGTGCACCGTATTAAGATTCAGGATGATTGATTCAGTCCTGAAGATAAAATAATGCAGAATGTTCAGTTTATTATGATAACAGTTATGATCCTGAACAAAACAGTAAATCATCACACAAGGGTCTTTTTAACGTGGTTCGGAGATAACTAACTCCTACGTCCACGACCTGATTTAACAGGAAGCTATCCTCAAAACCCTGAGGATAGGTGCTTGGTTTTACGTGCCAAGGGACACGAGTAGCCAACTTCCTCTCTTAGGAACTGACCCCTACAAGTCCCAGTCCTTCTAACCAACCAATCTCACACCCTGAGTGGTTTGGTATTCTGGTTTCCAACTGAGATAGCTCTAGCAATACAAAACAATGCTAAATATTAGAGCTATCGATCTAAGCAAATACAGAGTGAATCCTACTACAACACTAGGGAAATTTAATTACAGAGTGTTGCTTTTAGTATGCTTTGAGAGCTTGGATTCTTGAGAGTTTTCTCTTGGAAATTTCCCGTTAACCTTGAATGGGTGCAAGGCTCTCCATATTTATAGGCAAGATTCAAAATAGATCCGTTGGAGGAGATCTAATCAAATCTTTCCTATTTTGGGGTGGTTGCAGGCTAGAAATATTGTATGACCTAACATCCATGCTTATTCTGGCAAGTCTGTCCCATCGCCTGCAACTTTGAGACGCATTAAATGCCGCATTAAATGCTGCGCAGACTCCGTACACACGTGTCGAAAGATCATTGGCTCTCCGTTATAACAGCTAGTTGACTTTCAGACATTTGTCCTTCCTTGTACATTCAATACTCTGAGTCTCTTGTTAATAACTCAGTCTGAATGTTTGTCTTCATTGGAGTCTTACTGACATTCTCTTTGTCTCTTGTCCCATAGCATAAATAACCTTTTTGCCTTGGACTTGCATGGTTCAGGTGATCTGAACTACTGTCCGAGTCAGGTCTTATGTGTCTTCAGCACAGCCTGATAGATTATTCAGCCCAGTATGTGTAACCTTTTTGCTTTGGACTTATATGGTTCAGATAAACTGAACCAAGGCCTAAGTCAGGTCTTAAGTGCATTTAGCACAGCCTGATAGATTATACTTACTCTTCACTGACTAAGTTCTGTCCTGAGTATGCTTAGTGTACTCAGTAGAAACATCAGCCGATGGTACTTCAGGATTGACTTCAGGACGGATCATCAGGCTTCGATCTTCAGCTTCAGACCCAGGCAATCTTCAACAAGATTGACTGACTCCTTCAGGATGAATTATACTTCAGACCTCAGTAAATTGGGTCGACTCCAATATTCTTCAGTCTTCAGCAAGTTCCTCTTGTACTGAATTTCTAACCTAACTAACCTGAACTATTTTATCCTGAACAGCTGTACTTAGGCAGATTCATCAGGGGTTTTGAGATCTAATCAAAATACTCAGATTGTCCCAACAAAATGTTTTGATAAAAGCAAAACACTAGCCATTTATTGCAAAGTCCTATTCTTTCTTTCCGCAATTCCATTTTGTTGTGGGGTTTTTGGTGGAGAAAACTCTTGTATGATACCCTTATTTTTATAAAATTCAGTAAACAAAGCATTTTCACACTACAACATAAGTGATCTAATGTAACACCCAAATATAATACTTTTATATAAATTAGTTTATGTAACATAATTTTGTAACACTTTCAAAATTATAGTTTATATGTAACATTTTTGTAACACTTTATTAATATGTAACACTTAAATGTAACATTTTTAAATATGTAACATTTAAATGCAACACTTTTAAATAAGTAACACTTTTTTTATGTAATACTTTTATGTATTAATTTTTGTAACACAAAATTTTAACAGCCAGAAAGGAAAAAAAACACTATGAACCTTCTTTAATTTTAGGCAAATATAGTTCTAGAATGTGCATTTGAACTTAAAGTAATTTTATTAAAATAAAATATTGTGTGAACAATTTTACTGCAAAACATGTAATGAAAGTAATTGTTTTTTATTTTTTTGTTAAAAGATATTAGTTGTTTTTACTATAAGATATACTTCTAAATTTTATTTTATTTTTTATCTGTAAATGTTAGTTGTTAGTAGTTAAGTTAGTTCACCAAGTCTCCTTACACCCCATATCTCCAAGTCCAACCTTATATCTCTCATCTCCCAATTCGTTCCCAGAGGGAATCGAACCCGGGTCACTCACTCAAGTGAGGAGCCCGGTGGCCAGGTGAGCTAACCCACCTAGTTAGATATACTTCTAAATGACACTAATATTTATTAAAGAGTATTAATTGAATGATATAAATTATTTTACTACATAGTATTATTTCATCATAAAATATTAGTTATAAATCAGTTTTATGGTAAAATTAGTTTACACAATACAATCTCTTCATTTTGATGTACATAAACTCCAATAATAATAATAATAAAAAAAGAAACAAGTGCAGTAACGTATAACATGTAAGGTTTCTATAACTTAATTAATTTGAATTTTCAAACTAAAAAAAAAAAAAGAGCCATTAAAAATTTAATAAAAAATAAACCCAAATATTAATTAAATTAAAATTGCACTTCATAGGATTGGAGCCCAAAATATTAAAAAAAAAAGAATCACTTCCAATGCTACTGGGCCGAACTTGGATCGAACATCCAACCTTCTCACACATTAGGTGCACAATTACCACTTCAGCAAGGCAATTTTTACGTTTTGAATCTATTACTATATCTATTAGTATATATAAAGGCTTTTTCATCCTCCTAATTTTTCATTCTGACGCTAACAAGTACTGAGAAATTGGCTGCATTTTCTTTCGTCTTCCTCCTCAGCTGATTGTCTTTATCATAAGGCCGATCACAATCGAATCTCCCAGTCACTGTTTTTTATTTGGTACTTGTGAGTTTCCACTCTTCATATCTTACTTCTCCAAAAATTTATTCGTCTTCTTCTCAGCACAGCGCCGATAGCAGAAGATTAGGGCTTAACTTCTCCTTCACCAAGTATTTATATAATATTTTTAGGCTAAATTTATATTCATCCAATGCTTGTCTTGAGTAATTTGGTTGAAGGAATTAACTTTAGAAAGCTGGCATTCACATCACATGATTCATAAATAATGCATTCTACATGTTCGATGAAATGTCCCACTCACATTTTTTTAAGCTTTACTCCATTTCTCTTTAGTCTCTGTTTTTCCCTCTTCCTTTAATCATCTTTTCCTGTTCTCTCTAAATTTTATTTTTTCTCTCCATCATCTAATGTTATTTTCCCTTAAACACAGGGTTTCTTTTGGCCATCAAGTGTCGACATCTGTGATCAATTTGTAGTCGGAGTTTCAGTTCCAGGTATTCCATTTCATACGATTTCATTCACTTTCTCTCTGTGTTTATGTTATTTTTATTCAACGTAGAATTATACGAATGAATGAAGAAGATAAAGTTGTATAATAGGGAAAAACCCATATATACTGTTTATTGATACAGGTAATTAAAAGATGCAATGCAGCTTGCTCTATTTAATTTATGGGTGTATGAGTTGAGAAAAAATGTCTCGAAGAAAAATGTCTACTGGACCTTTGCTTAGTGAGTGAGAATTTACTTTAGTTTATTTAAAGCGGTGAGAAAAAATGTCTCGAAGAAAAATTTAAAATTTACAATTTATGATACAATTTAAAATTTACTTTAGTTTATTTGAAGCGGTGAGAAAAATGTCTCGAAGAAGGGTATAACTTGCATTGACCAATACGTAGAACACAAAATTTGATAATCACCTCTACATTCTGATATATGAACGAGGTGACTAAATAATCAGAGTATGTAGAATTTGACTATTACACAGGACCAATGTTGACTTGTTGAATGCACTAGCCAAGTCTCCTAAAATGGGATGCCTCTTTGCATCATTTATCAACCCTAATGAAGTATGAAATCAACTGCTGCTGAAAGCTGTAGCAGAAGCCCTCGATAAATACTATTGTATCACAAAATTGGTCTTACTCTGTTGTTTTCACATGCTAAATGTCCATCATGTGAAAATGAATCGACTACGTAAGTACATGGCGACGTCCAAACTCATAGCTGTCAATAGTTCTTCAAAATCCTCTCACTTGCTACTCCATCAGATACTAGAATAGAAGTTATCTCCTGCAAGAAGAGTAGAAAACAATGTATTATGCTGCATAGACGATTTTTTTTAAAACAAAATTAAATGCCTCTAAATTTGTGTCTTGGTCAATATTGCTTTCTTGCTAACAGCATCATCATATTTACCTTTATGCATACTCAACATAGAAGAAAGCATAATGTTGCCAATAACACATCTTCGTTCTCAGTGAAAAATTACATCTTTAAACTCTCAGTTTATCTATTCTTAGAACAAACTTTATTATTGATTATTTTAATTCTTCTCATCAATGTCTAATTCTATATTCTTAAATATATTGGCTATTTACTTGTCAAGACATCATGGGAGAACATAAACTATAGTTAGCGGAAGTTAGAGAGACAGCTTGAATCTAGATCACATATGTTGTAGTGTCAAATTCCCTACCATGATCAGACCTAATTCTTTTTACTTTAGTATTGAAAACAGTCTTGATTCTTTTATAAATAATTTTAAAAGCATTAAAAGTTTCTGATTTGTCTTTTAAAAATTCTACCCAAGTGTATCTAGAGTAATCATCAACAATAACAAAAGAATATTTTTTCCCACCAATACTCTCAGTTTCCATAGGACCCATCAAGTCCATATGTAAAAGTTCAAAACAATGTGTTGTCAAACAGTGTGCCAACATTTTATGTGACACTTTGATTTACTTACCCTTTTGACATGCATCACAAACCTTGGTTTTGTCTAACTTTAAAGAAGGGAGACCTTTAACAGCATCAAGTCTAATCAAATCATGTATGCATCTATAATTAGCATGACCAAGTTTTTTATGCCAAAGAGTATTTTCATCTAATTTCACACTATTGCACATTTCATTCGATTCAATCAAATAACAATTGTCTACAGACCTATTACCAATCATAAGACATTCATCATCATTATTGAGCACATAGCATGAATTTTTATCAAATTTAACATGCAAATCATCATCACATAATTGACTTATATTAATCAAATTAGCACGTAAACCATCAACATGCAACACATTGGTTAACTTTGGAAAACCATGAACATTCAAGGTACCTTTACCAATTATTTTTCCTTTTGAACCACCTCCATAGGTAACATTTCCACCATCATATATTTTATAATTTGTAAGAAATTTAATATCACCAGTCATATGTCTAGAACATCCACTATCAAAATACCATAGACCAGGAATGCATGCTTTTAAGGAGGTATAAACAACATTACATTTCATATCAGACTCACTGACCTTTTCATGATCATGTTGTTCAATATGTTGTATTTTACCAGGCAACATATTACAAGACATTTTAGATTCTTTATATTTAAAGCAGTAAGGACGAATATGACCCTTTTTATGACAAAAATGACATACATATTTTCTAGAATGAGAAGTAACAGATTTATTATCTCTTGCTTTAACAAATTTTATAGGCATATCATTTTGTACGATTTTTGTAGAGTTAGAATCATACCCAATACCTTCTTTACCTACATTTGAAATTATCAATGCATCTTGTAATTTTTCTGCACTTTTGGTAAACTTTTTGAAGCTTAATGTTGTGCTTTCTAGTTGTTCTTTCAGCTTGCATATCTCTAAATCTTTTCTAGTAAGCAATACTTCCAATTTTGCTACTGAATGCTTTAAGTCATCATTCTCTTTGATGAATTGTTGAATATTAACCTGTTCTTCACCTGAAATATTCTTCTCTGAAAAAAAACTCATTGGACAACTTTCATCTGGACTGATTTTGTTTGATGTTGTCACAAATGTTGGCACATTTGTTTCAACATCAAACTCAAATTCGTCCAGTAAATCATCATTAGTATCATCAAAAAGAATTCTAGCAGAGAAAGCAAATTCATTATCTTTCTCAATGTCAGGTTCATTATCAGAATCATCACTCAAGGTAGCATTAAAATTCAATTTCTTTCTAAGCAAGGTGTTAGCACATTCATTAGCATAATGACCATATCCAGTACATGCATCACACCTAACATTCTTTCTATACTCGGGATCGAATTTAGGTTTATTACTCCTATTAAACTGTTTTGATCTATCAAAACTTTCTTTCTTTTCAAACATTTTAGGAGTAGAAGTACCTTGATTCCTATTCTGAACATATGCTTTTAACCTATTAGCTCTATTTTTCAAAAATGAATTGAACTGCTTGGTTAATAAAGAAATGTTGTCGGAAGTGTCGGAACATATTTCAGAACATTCATCATCCGAATCAACTTCAGTAACAAAAGAAATATTTTTAGAACTAGAAGCATCATTTTTCAAAGCAACAACCTTTTTATCAGAATTAACTTCATCTCTTTGCTCAAAATTCATCTCATAAGTTTTTAAAATACTAATCAATTCATTAAGACTTATAAGATCATTGTTTTTGGCTTCTTCAATAGCACAAATTTTTGCATCAAAACGTTTTGGTACGGTTCTTAAAACTTTATGGACTAATCTTGTATTAGAGATAGGTTCACCCAAAGAATGTGATTCATTAGAAATCTCAGTGATCCTTTCACTATACGAAGATATATCTTCATCATCTTTCATTTTAAGATTTTCAAATTTTGTACCTAACATTCTAAGCTTAGTTCTACGAACACTCTCAGAACCTTCGCAATGTTCTTGCAAACGGTCCCAAGCATCTTTTGCTGACACACAATTCGAAATGATCTTAAACATATATACATTAGTTGATGTAAATATTGCATTAAGGGCTTTCGAATTGTAGTTAGCAATCGTTACCTCATCATTTGTCCAATCGATTTCTCGTTTGGCACGGGCTTCATTATCATCATCTGCTGGAAGTAGAGGCTGAGTCCAACCATATGGTACACTCCTCCATGCTCTTTCATCAAGAGACTTGATATACATCCTCATCTTTGGTTTCCAATATGAATAATTGGAGTCATCTAAGATAGGAGGTTTTAGTGCGGGAGTTAATGGATATTCCATTGCAAAAATACACAAACACAGGATCTTAAACTAACTGTGTCTAGTTTGTGGCTCTGATGCCACTTGAAGGTACTGGTGCGTGAGATTAAAAATGTTTTAGAGAAGTGTTGTTAAAAATGTCAAGAACATAAAAGACAACACTACACAGCGGAAGACTTAAACGCACACTTTTGTAAAGGGATATCAAAATTTTCATAGGCTATACAAAATGTATAGACTATGCTGCTTCATTAGCAGGAAAACTTCACTATAACTTGTAGTGAGATAAATACAAGGTTTACACAAGAAACCTAAATTCAAGGCCGCGCAAGACCTACACAAGATCACACAAGGATCTAAACAAGACCTATAAGAATAGACCTAAACAAAACCTAACACATCTACGTTCAGCCGAATGGATTGTTAGATCAAATAATGAATTTTGTGAACAATGCCAAGATTAATGTTCCCAACATTCTGATGAACCGTGTATAACCTAGAATCTAGTGAATGACACATGATCCGTTCAACTCTAAATTACACTTTTCGGTCATACCAAAAAATGATGAAATGGTGCTCTATTTATAGACGTGATAATTGAGCTCTCCACTCCACAATGAAGCCAAGTAGTGGGCTTCAAAATAACCACCCATGATTGATAACTTTCAAGTTAGTGGATATTCCTCTACTCAAGCAATGGAACCGCCTGACGTTCTGGAACCTTCTGGGATCTTCACGTCTTCAACTGTCATGCCTAGACAAATAACATAACATGGAAAAATCATTAGGAAAGTTAGTAGAAAGGGCGAATTCTGATGTTGTCTAAACTAATGGCAATACATTGCATAATATTTTTCGTCAACATCAACAGTCATAATTGCATGATTTTGCATTCATTTCTCTATGGTTTTGATGTGTTTATGTTCATATTTGACCCTAAAATGTTATACTTTGTGCATTTAACCATTTTTGGCTAGAAAGTTGTGATTATTGGTGAAAACGAGCAAATCGAGGAAGAAACGAGTAAGATCGAGAAAAGTCCTAAATTCTGGAGTTGAGCCAATGGAAGCAAATGATATACCATGTCGAAGATTTCGAAGAGAGGGTCGCAACGGGAAAAGAATCTAGTCAATCGGAGCTCTAAAACTCAAGATATGACAAAAACGAGGAAGTCGAGCATCGATCGACACTAAGTGTCCAAATCGGCAGCCAACAAGCCTTGATCGGCAGCCCAGCTCGGTAGGTCGGTAGCCTATTTCCTGGATCGGCAGCAGCTTCCTCGCGCACATTACGTGCCGACCTAGATCGACAGCTAGCTTCACCAACTCGGCAGCAATGGCAGGCGCGCGACAAAGCTGCCGATCTTGATCGGCAGCTAACCCCTCCAGCTCGGCAGCTTTATTAAAATTGGGATTTCAGGGCTATTTTCGTAATTTTGCACGTTTTAATGAAGGGCATCTTGGTAAATGATCAAAGGGTACTATATATACTTCCATCTCATATTTCCAAGGACATTCTCTCATTATTCTTCACATTCCACACATCATCATAATCTCTCTCTAGATTCTTAGAAGTTAGAGGTAGTTACTAGTTGGGTTCATTAGATTTCTTCTTACGATTTCTTCGATTACTTTTGATCTACCGTTCGGATCGTCGATCCGTTTCTTCCTGCACTCTCGTCATAACAAGAGCTACATTTTGACCTATTGTATTTCATTTTCCATTGGCGGATCATTAGATAGATTTTCAAGGTAATTAGTATCTTTTCCAGTTCTATTGTAATAGGTAAGACTTTGCTATTTATTTACAATTTCATTACTATAATGATTGTAGTTAGTTCAATTGCGCATTTATTATCCCAATTAGCCATGGGCTAATACCCTTTTGCATTAGTATATGATTCCTATGGAGTAATGTGGTGTTAATATTGATCTTATGAATGCTATGAGATGTTGTATGATCAATTCTCTATATTGATGATTTGTATGATTGTTTGGCATGGGTAATTGATTAATTGGGCCATTAGGAAAGTAGCATCATATGAGAATTGAGCTCTTTTCCTTAATCTTCTTGTTATTAGGCCAATGCATGCTAGGTGTTTGATGAAATTCCTAGGATAATGAGAATTATTCTTAGTGAATAGGAACTACAATAGGAGCTTTGATGTGTATCTAGGGAAACCTTTGCATGTTGAAGAGGCTTTGCCTAATAGATTGTCCAATAACTCATTGCATGATTAAGTGATACAACACCATGTGAAACATAGGATAGTACACTAATGCATATTCTCTCCACTTGCTCACTTTGCACAAAAGTGATAGGTAGTTTACTTTCTTCATAAGCTAGTAGACATAGAACCATTCCACTTTTATTGCTTTAGTTGAGTTTCAAATTAGAACAACAATAATACCTTGCAATCTCCCATCTCCCTGAGTTCGATAAATAAACTAGGTCATCTTGCCACGACGATAACGATCACGTGTACTTGCGTGTAGACACCATTTGGGCATACAAAGATACACTATAGAAACCCAGTTCCCAGCTCATTTCCCAGAATTTTGGACTAAAACAAAGATAAAAAAGGACTCTAAACGTATGCGTGTTAGTAGATAAACTAAATTCTGCACAATCTATATGCATGCATAGCTAGAAAGACCTTAATCAAACTTCCTTTGTTGGAAATTGACGAACTTGACGAGCTACTACCCAGACTTGAATATGTCAAAAGACAACAACTCGGTAACTACCTGGAGATGGAAGGGGCGCACTGCACAGAAACAAACTGATGGGGAGACTTCTCGCCAGTGAACCGAAACCCAACGAGCTACCCCGCGAGCTGAGGTCGCCCCGGTGGCCCAAGATAGATTGAACCCAGCTCTCCGGACATTCTCAATGATCCCGAAGAGCTCCAGCGCACCATCGCCGCACTCCAAAGGCTGCAATAGCAGCAGCAGCAGGGCGAGCTTGCCCGAGTTTCCCAGCGAGCTCCCACCAATAATGCTGGGGAGCAAATCACTAGGCGCACGCAGGCCACACACACAAGGGGGCCTTCTGGCGAGCTCCCAGCTGAGCAAGAGGCGAGCTCCATTAGAGCTCACCAACACAAAGATGCCACCGGAAAAATGAAGGTGGCTGATAGGCTTGGCTCGCAAGATGGGAGTGCTACCACCTACAAAGAGGTGTCTGTGACCCACCAGTCCAGAGAAGTTCTTCGGGACAGACTAGGGCCCCAGCGCGAGGAAATTGAGCAGGAGTCAGCCCCCGCTTCATCCCGAAGAGAGGAGTTGGATCTACGTCCACGTAGGTCCGCACATGAAAGACTGAGAAGGCCAGCCGCCGACAGACTTGGCCCAAACGGTGCCCGCCAGTTCCAACACGTCACCGAGGGGCTGCCCCAGAGCGAGGGACTGCGGGGTCGTGCGTCCACGAGGCATACGATCTTTGAACAGCCTCCAAAGGAGGCAGCTCATGAAGACGAGTTGGCCACACTCAAAAAGATGGTCGAGTAGTTGCAAATGCAAGTAGCTGCCAAAAATGGCAGAGTTGATGCCACCGCGCTCCCAGCGTCACCATTGGCACTGGCCATCCAAAAAGCACTGGTGCAAAAGAAAATTCAGTTTCCGGTGATGACCGCATAGGAGGGAAAATCAGATCCGAAAGTCCATATCTCCAAGTATGCGGACTACATGATATCTGTGGGAGCTTTAGACTCGACACAGTGCCGAAACTTCCCGTTGACCCTAGGGAACTGTGCCCACCGGTGGTTCTCCTCACTCACCCCGAGGTCAGTCCAATCATTTGGCCAGCTCACACGGGAGTTCCTGGCCCACTTCTCCGGCTACGGGTCATACTTGACCTAGAAGCACAGGCTCGCCAATATCCATCAAGGCGATAATGAGACAGACCAGCAGTACTTGGAACGGTTTGATAAGATATTGCTGAAGGGCGAGCCCGTCAGCGAGGACACTGAAATTGTGGCAGTGATGGCCGGACTGAAGAAAGAAACTGAGCTGTGGAAGGAGATGCACCTGGCATGCCCAAACATCTATGCCGAGTTCAGACATAAGGCAGGGGTGTACGTGGCTATGCAGGAGGCACTACTAAAGGAGGTAGGTGGCTCTGAGGAGAAGAAGCCACACGGGAAGAAGTCTGGGGGCACTTATAAAGCTCCCATAAATTTGAAAGCTTTCGGGGCGAAGACGAATTCAAGGAGAAATTGAACCAAGTGCTGACCGTCTCCTTCGATCACGTGTTTGTGGCGGTCAAAGACAAAGCAATGCTGAACGAGTGATTAGGGTCATAATTGCATCTTTTTGCATCCATTTCTATATGGTTTTGATGTGCTTATGTTCATATTTGACCCTAAAATGCTATACTTTGTGTATTTAATCTTTTTTTGCTAGAAAGTTGTGTTTTTTAGTGAAAACGAGAAAAACCAGCAAAAGACGAGCAAATTCGTAAAAGTTCAAAAATTTTTAGTTGATACAATGGAGGCAAATGATATACCATGTCGAAGATTTCAAAGAGAGGGTCGCAACGGAAAAAGAATCGAGTCAATCGGAGCTCTAGAACTCAAGATATGAAGAAAACGAGGAAGTCGAGGATCGATCGGCTGAGACGAAGTCGGGCTCATGCGCAACCAAGCCTGGGCTCGTGCGACCACAAGCACGGATTCGTGCGAGATATCCCTGGTTCAAGCGGCAAGGAGCGAACGAATGCAGCCACACGAATGCATTCGTGTGGCCACAAGAGAGGATTCGTGCGAAGGCTCGGCTGGGCTCATTTTCGAGGCCTGTTTTGTCTTTTCGCGCGTTTAATGAATGGAATATTGGACCAAGCATTGTGGGCAGTATAAATACTCAAGGATCAGATTTTCCAAGCATCATTCCATCATTAGTTAGTTCTTAGATTAGTTTAGAGAGAGGTTAGAGGTAGTTTCC
>JAPKLY010000622.1:0-40892 GCA_026898435.1 Prunella vulgaris | reverse complement strand
TTTTAGAAATTTACTATTTATATTTAAAATTTTGAAATTGATAAAAAAATACTAAACAAAGAGAATATATTACTCCTTCCGGACAATAATTTTATTCTTAACGAAATGGACGTGACTTTAAAAAAAATATAATAAAAAACGTAAAAAATTCATTTATAAATAAAATAATTATTTTTGGAGATAATAATAAAATAATATTTTTTATAAAGTAAATGAGAATAGATTTTTAAAAAAAATATAAATATTGATTGGGTATAATTGTAAAAATCAGATTTGTTTACATTTGAAAAGTTATATTTAATTCATAAATAACTAAAAGCTCATAAGGGGAAATCTTTCTTTGATGACACATTAGTTAGTGCTTAATTTAGAATTTTTTTAATCGGAAGAAGAATTTTTTTAATTGGAAATATATAGTAATTATAATATGGTACAATAGATTAAAAATATATATAATATTATTTTTCTAAATAAGATAATATATAATTATAATATTTTATTACTCACTTTTCATCTTATAATCCTCCTCCTTAACTAAATCAATAATAAAACATATTAAGTTAATTCTTTGCTTATTTATTTATTTTTAGTATTATTTATTAATCAAGAATTATTTCTAAAAATTTATTTATTTTTAGTATAATTTATTAAGTTAATTCTTTTATTATTTATTTGTTAACTTAATTTATATTATTTAATAAATAAATTCTTTTATTATTTATTCAGTTAATTTATAAACAATACTAAATAAATAAATTTAATAACTTAATTAAAAAATGTTAAACAAATAAATAATAAAAGAATTAACTTAATAAAAATCAAATAAATTAAAAATAATATAAATATAGCTTATTTGTATTATATTTTTTTATTTGAAATTAGTATTTTTTTATAAATTTCAAAAATTTAAATATAAATAGTAAATTTCTAAAAATAATTCTTGATTAATATTGAAATTATTTTATTTTTATATTATTATTAACAAAGCACATGTTGTCGGGTTAACTTTTAAAACCTTATCTAATTTCAAAATATTCTGATTTTTTTTAACAATTTTTTATATTTTGAAATTTTTTTAAAATAATTATAAGAAATTATTTAAATAAATATTGCCCCTCAAATATTAAGACTTAATCATCAATGCCACTTGTAATAAAAAGTCAAACAAATAACTATATAATCATTGACCGGTTGTACAACCTGCTATCACAGGTAATAGGACCAATTTCAAAATATTTTTAAATTTATAGGACCAAAATCAAAATGAGCAATTGATTGGGACAAAAATCAAATTGGTGTCAACTTATTGGGCTTATAAAACTATAATCCATTTTATTTAATTCATTTTCTTTTTCTTTCATTTTTCCTTATTTTGACCGCATGCACAGCTGGTCTGATTTTTCCTTTTTGCTTTTCAAACTGATTTGACCCTTTCCTCTTTAATTCTTTATTTTGTTTTTTATAATATCATTTTTATTTTTAAAATTTTACAATTCAAAATTTAAATTTAAATTTTTTCCTTAATTTTTAATTTAAATTTATAATTGAGCAAGCACTTTTGCATAATAAAATAAAATTATTTTGCATAATAAAACAATATTTTTGCAGAATGGAGAAAAATTATTTGCATATAAAATAAGAAAAAGAAAAGAAAAAATAATTATGATGGTGGAATTGATTAATGACATATTTGATTGATAAGGAGAGAGAGTGAGTGAAGGAGAGAGGAGAGGGGAGAGAGAAATGAGAGTTGTTGAAATAAATTTATAATTGAACTTTAACAAAAATTGAAATTGAACTTTAGTTACGATCGTTTGAACTTTCCCTTCTTTTTATTGGAACCTATGAATATTTCGTTGAACTAATAAAATTGTAATCAATTAAGTGTAAAAAAAAGGAAAGAAAAATGAGTCTTATCTATTAATACGGCCAATAGTTTAATTCCAAATAATTATTAAATTTTTAGAAACAAAAAATTCATCACCCCACGTGTTGGTACATTGGAAACACATTATTGGGAGAGGGGAGAGAGAGTGGAGAGGGGAGAGAGAAGAGTGGAGAGAGGAGAGTAGGCTTAGGGAGGGTGGTTTGGGGAGGATGGGGGGGGGGGGGGGGGTTAGGGGAGTCTATAGGTTTTAGGGTTGAGGTAGTAGTAAAGAGTGGAGGGTAAAGTGTAGAAAACTTTTGTAGGGCAAAGGCAATTTCTCTATTTAGTAAGTATTTTGTATGTGCAATTTAAATGTATTATTATATAATTAGTGTTATTTTTTCTGAACAATCAAATTATTTGTACTAAATAGTTATGATTGAGCAAATTCTAATTATTCAATATGAACAACTATAGTTTTTTCAAAGAAAATAATATTTGTTTATATAAATTTGTGCATAATATTTTGAGAATGGAGATTATAGATGATTTTTTATTTTATTGGAGAGAGAAAAGAAAAAAATCTTGCAAGTATGATTATAGATGATTTTTTGCGAAAGATATTTTTTTAAAAGTAATATATAAAAAATAAATAAATAAATTTTATAATTATAAACATAAATTGATATTTTTCATTATTAATAGATTACATATTTATATTATACATAAAATAAGGAAAGTATTCAAAAAAAGAAAAAAGAAAAAAGAAAAAAAGGAAATTATTCAAATTTATTGGGATGAAGGGGGTAATTACTAATTAGATAATATCTCGCTTAAATTATCTAAACAGGTCAAAACGTGTCGGACGTGACTCAGCTCCTAGTCAGTGGGCCCCACAAAATATTTAGATAAACATAGTTTCCACCGTACTATGACTCATCCTACCATTTCATCATGTTTGACCTACTTTCGCACCACCGCGCGTGTGACCAACATTCTTTTAAAGAGATATTTTAGATATTTTTTAACGAGGGAGAATTGAATTGAAAATAAATTTTCTTTAATTTGATTGAGCTATAAATTAATATTGTATTATTTTGTGATAATATCAAATTGAAATTTGTATTATTAATCTTTTACCAATTTGAAATTTTGTATAATTCTTTTATCAAATTATAAAATATATTATAAATATTGATGTTTTGCATTTTATACTGTAAAGAAAGAATTGATCATTTGCAACCGATATTTTATTTCTCTAGTATTTTTCAGGTATACCAGGACTATAATTGTTAATTTATATATACATATATTATTTTTAAAATATCAACGTGATCATTTAAAAAATTTGGTCTAAGAAAAAATGTTAAATTCATCGATTGAATAGACATTATGTAACATTTATATTAAAAAATTATACAAATGTGAATATTTATATTTAAAATAAAAAAATATATATAATATGAACAAAAATTATAACTCTTGTGTGATCAAAATATATTAAAAACTAATTTTATGTTGCAAATGACCAAATTTTTATAGTACAAATTGCCATTTAGTAAAACAATTATGCAAATTGATATATTATTCTTATAATACAAGGTGAATTTTGATATTATATCCTACCATTTTTACTTAAAAATATAACAATGTAAATCAAATAACAGTTCGAATTAAAATATTGTAATTAACGTAGTAATTATTTTAAATTTATATTATTATTATTATTATTATTATTATTATTATTATAATACATGCTAGGTATTATAAAATGTAATACTGTATAAAAATATAATTAATTGAATAAATTAAAGAAAATTAACTTAATATTAATGAGATAATGATTACACTGAAATAATTATTTGTTCCTATAAGAACTATGATGGAATATTTTTAATGAAAACCTCGTTTGGTAGAATGGTGTCCGGGTTTTTTTTTTTTTTTTTTTTTACATTCACAAATATGGTAGTATTGATTGAAATATATTTTGCAGAGTAATCTTATATGAAAAGTATTAGTGATAATTTTATTATGAATTTGTTTTAAAATATTAAATATTTAGTATAGTGTATCAAAATATTCATTAGGAGTATAAATATTTGTTTTTAATATTCTCTCTGTCCCACAGGAATTTGAATACTTTCTTTATTTGAACTTCTCACACAAATTATTTACATGCACACTCACAAACCTATACATATATTTACCCATATACCACTATTTTATATATAAAATACATTTTTCTTAAAAAAATATACCGTCCAATAAGGTGCAAATTCCTATGAGACGGAGAGTGTATATTTGATGAAATTTTTAATACTTATGATTAAATATTTGATACTTTAAAATTAGTTCCATCATAAAATTATCATTAACTTTTTCCAGATCGGATTGTCTATTCCAATTCATGTTGCATCTGATATTTCACTCAACGGATGATTGTCATGTGTTAAATATTAAAATTACTATTTAATCCCTCTTAATATATACCGTGTAATATATTTAACACATGGCAATCATCCGGTGAATGGAATAGCAGATGCAACATGGATTGGAATAGGCAATCTCATCCTAACTTTTTCGGCACAAAATTTTATCTATTTTACAGGAGAGGCGGTTTTTTTTTTTTTCTGCTTTTATTATAAAGAATTGAAGACAATTATAAGAGATTCCAAACGAGGTAAATTATTAATCGCGTGGAGAGTGGTGATCACGCTCTGCCAGGAAAGTACACACGCATGGTTAGCTGGATTGAGCATTTCTGAAGCAATTATGTAAAATATTGAAGTGGTGGCCTATGGACACGCATATTTTCAGGCAAGGACTCCAAGTACATTTTCTGTTGAGGACACAAAAACTTCCATTTAGCAGTTAAGGACTTTTTTATTCCCACTATAAATATCCCCATTTATCGGTGACTTTGATATCGCATTCTCTTCCATTTCTTCATTTTCATAAGTTGAAACGTCGTCGTGTACAGCTTTTATACGAATATGACTGTCCTCGTTGAGCAGCCCTTTGTACAGCCTCACCTTGGTAAGTCTTTTTTTTTTTTTTCTTTTAAGCAATATTTGCAAGTATAATTTATGATTATAAATGCCTAAATTGGATATTTTAATTTTGTTACAGATTTATTGCCTATGGAAGATGAGAAATTTGATGCACCCGATGTCAATGCCTTTGGTCAAACGTTTAGGTATGTGTTTATATATACAAACTTTTTGCCTGTTCGATGTATATATATATATTCAACTTGTTGGCATGCAATTATATTGAACATATATAAATTTGATGTTTTAATTATAGGGACTATAATGCTGAGAGCGAGAGACAAAAAGGGGTTGAGGAATTCTACCGATTGCAACACATCAACCAAACATATGACTATGTAAGTGCATTTTCATTAAATTAAATGAAAAGTATACATATATTCTATTAAATTACTCCGATTTATATAATATATTTTGAAGAAATAAATAAATGAATTGATGGGAATTGAATGCAGGTGAAGAAGATGAGAGAAGAATATGGAAAACTTGATAAGATGGAAATGAGCATATGGGAATGCTGTGAGCTGCTAAATGAAGTGGTGGACGAGAGTGATCCCGATTTAGACGAGCCACAAATTCAACATTTGCTTCAATCTGCTGAGGCTATTCGAAAAGATTACCCTGACCAAGATTGGTTGCATTTGACTGCTCTAATCCACGGTAACTAACAAACATATATAATTTTATATTTTTATAAAAGTCATAAATTATTTTTTCTAAAATATTAACTACTTAATTATGGTGTTGCATGAAACTCTAGATCTTGGAAAGGTGCTTCTTCTTCCTAAATTTGGAGAGCTGCCCCAATGGGCGGTTGTTGGTGAGTCAAATATACATATATATATTCTTTTTATTTTTTATTTTTGTTTAAACCAAAAATAGATTACTAATACATGAGAATGCTACAACAGGTGATACATTCCCACTTGGCTGTGCATTCGATGAATGCAATGTCCATCACAAGGTAAGCTAATTCTTGTCAAGTTTGAGCATATAATGATCAGTATATTCCTACTTATATTATTATTAATTATGGGATGATGCATATAGTGCCAAGACGCCAAGTCAAATGAGATTTTTTTATGATACAATGATGTATTTATTACCTAATAATATAATAATATGATATATATAATAATTTCATATATAATTTTTTAGTTACATTTCATATGTGTCGTTTATTTAGATAGAAAAGTCAATCCAAGTAAAGTAGTACTAATTTTATTTTATTTTATTTTATCCATATATAGTCCGTTCACATTGCATTACCTTATATGAGAATTTATTTGATATTAATATAAATATTTTAAATGCAGTATTTCAAGGAAAATCCAGATATAAACAACCCAAAATACAGCACCAAGAGTGGAGTTTACCAAGAAGGATGTGGGTTGGACAATGTCGTCATGTCATGGGGGCACGATGACTACATGTATTTGGTAAATAATTAGCTTACAATTAAACTGAAAAATCTCTTTTTTTTAAAAAAATAAATTAAGAAATTAAATATATCCTCAATTTGTTTTTCGTTTAATGTGTTTTATTTTTAGGTTGCTAAGGAAAATGGGACGACACTACCTTCAGCTGCATTGTTCATCGTTCGCTATCACTCATTCTACCGTAAGAATTAAACTTTCTTTATAAATAAAATTATTCAGAATTAAGAAATTGTTTAATTTATATAAATTAACTTGTTCTAAATATCTTTTTCTGCAGCTTTGCACAAAAATGGAGCTTACACACACTTGATGAATGAAGAGGACGAGGAGAACCTCAATTGGCTCCACATATTCAAGTAATTAACTTCTAATTTATCATTCTTTTGCCAATTTTTTCACTTTCTAATTTCTATTACTGAGGGGTGTTTGGAATGACTCTCTTATAACTTTGATTTTCAAAAACGCAAAGAATCTATCATAGCTTAACTATTTGAGAACTACTGACTCTCATTTTATACCATTTCCATTCCTTATAATTATATCAAACACCCCTGAATCGAGCATTCGATTATTGTGGAAGGTCTACCCCTCCCCGATATGATTTGTTCCTCTTGAGTTTTGGGGAATTAGTTTTTGTCAAAAAAAGAAAATTGTATATTTCAAATCAAATTACTGAGATAGATACTAATTAGGTTATCTTTTCTTTTACACAGCAAGTATGATTTGTACAGTAAGAGCAAGGTTCATGTTGACGTTGAAAAAGTGAAGCCATATTATATCTCTCTTATCAACAAGGTAAATCACTTTTACAGTTCACCATGATATGTAATTAATTAATTACCTCGGTAAATTTTAATTTGCTAACATGGGATTTAAATAATTATTGCAGTACTTTCCGGAGAAGCTGAGATGGTAGATCTGTAGAAAAGTTTTCACATTCGATTCAAAAGTTACACAAGAAGTACCAAAATACTGATCGTGTAAATTATTATAAATTATATTTTAAAGAAGTTCCTGAAGGCCTGTTAGTGTCAACGCTTGAGTTTTCATATTCTTTATTCTTCGTAATCAATGTGGAGTATGTGAGGGGAGAGGCCGCAAGCCCAATAAAATATTATTTTCGATATTTATTTGCGTACTTTAATTTATTTTAGTTTTGTTCTACACATTTATTTTCTAGTATATTCGCATCTCCCATGTGATGTATTAATTAAATATAGATATTATAATTTTAATGTGAAATAATATAAAGCGAAATGAAATTAAAAACTAAAGCAAATAAAATTTTGTGATCTACTAATTTTTATCATCGTTAATATCTTGTAGTGACACAATATATGAAGATTATATGTTAGTGTTTTACAATTATTTAATAAACCATATATTTATAAATTATGTACTAAACTCATCACCATAAGTTCTATATTTTAAAATAAAAAAATTGAATTAAACTCATATATAAAAGAAATCTAACATTTATGTTGCGTTCACATGAAATTGTATTATTATTATTATTATATATAATTTTTATCACTATTATATATATATATATATTGTTGGTTTTTTATTTAATGATAATAATTTGAGAGTTAATGTGGCTAATGATTAGAACAAAAAATGTTCTCTTGACATTCAATAATTAAAGGGTGAAGAACAATAAAAGTTAAGTTAATCACATTTAAGGTTGTGAATTGTTTACTTGGCCATAAGAGACCGAGTTATGGTATACAAGTTAGGGACATTTGCATATTGGTTCAAAAAAGTGACTATATCTATAAATTGGTTCATAATATTTGCATAAAAATATAATTTTTTCTTGCATAGAAGCATATATCACCCTCATCGCACAAAAATTTGCATACTTTTCTTTTTAGCTTGTTCAATAAAAGTTTGCATATTCCCAAAATGAAAATATTCCTTTAAATTTCACAATCTTCATCTTACACATTCTACACATTATATTTTTTCTAAAAAATCGTGCCCCCAAAAGTACAACAGACTTTTGAGAGACGAAAGTAGTATTTTTTCTGCGCATAACCAATTTATAACCACAATCAATTTTGTGAATTATTTTGTAATTTTTCCTATAAGTTAACACTTTGTGGTGGTTTAAGATTTTGCCTCATCTAGGCATTAAATGCAAGAATTTGGATCTGTTTTTAATGGAGGACCTCAACCAATAGCGGAGGTCCACATGGACAGTACCCTAATGATTTCTCTATAAAAGGAAATTTTTTTCCTAAGTGAGTATAATTTACGAGTAGGGGTGGCAGAAAACTGAAAAACCAAATTACCGAATCGAATCGAAATATTTCGTTTAATTTGGTTTGATTAATTCGGTTTTTCGGTTCGGTTCGGTTAATAATTTTAAAAATCGAATTTTTTTCGGTTCGGTTTGGTTACGAGTACGTAAAAACCGAAATAATATATATATTATATAATATATATTATATAAATAATATGAGTTAAGAGCAACACTTATATAGAAATTTCTACCATAGAAATATCCATTTTTTAAAAATTCGTGGATCTAAACCGGGTCGGGTCAGATTTGGACATTTTTTTTTTTCCAAAATTCGCGCAACTTGTAGTTCCAGGTTTTTTCGCTCCCAGATATGTTACAATTTGGGCAAATGCGTGTTACAATTAGGCAAAATCTGTGTTACTAATTCTTAAAAATTTAATTTTTTTGTACTTTTCAAGTAACTATAAAGAAAATATGTATTTCTGCAAGTATAAATAAGTGTTATTTAATTTATTTTTTATTCTCTTTGTTGATTTATGTTAATAATATGTTTTTTCGCCCCCAGGTATGTTATAATTTGGGCAAATGCGTGTTACAATTAGGCAAAATCTGTGTTACTAATTCTTAAAAAATTATTTTTTTTGTACTTTTCAAATAACTATAAAGAAAATATGTATTTCTGCAAGTATAAATATGTGTTACTTAATTTATTTTTTATTCTCTTTGTTGATTTATTTTAATAATATGTTATTCATGTACTTAGTACATCATTTAATGCCTTATATATGTTATATAAAATATAATATATATTTTTATAAGGATAAATAAATATTTGTGTATACAGTAACACACATTTGATCTTGCAGTAACACATATTTACTCTAATTGTAACACACATTTGCAGTAACACACATTTACTCTAATTGTAACATACATTTGCAGTAACACACATTTACTCTAATTGTAACACACATTTACTCTAGATGTAACACACATTTGCAGTAACACAAATTTACTCCAATTGTAACATAAATTTGCAGTAATACATATTTACTGTAATTGTAACACATATTTGTTCCTCAATTTGTGTTATTATATGAGCATATATGTGTTACTATAGGATAAAATGTATTTTTATTAAGAATAAATATGTGTTACACATACAATGTAACATATACAAGTGTCACATCGCCTGAAAAATATCTATGTTTACAAAAATAAATGAATGTGTAGAAAACAACATTTAATATGTTTGTAACACACGTTTTGTCTTAAAGTAACATGCATTTGCCCAAACTGTAACATACCTGGGAGCGAAAAAAACTGAAATTACAAGCTGCGCGAATTTTGGAAAAAAATACTCAAATTCGGCCCGATTTAGACCCGCGAATTTTCAAAAATGGATATTTCTACGGAACTTAGATCCGTAGAAATTTGTATATAAGTTTTTGTCATGAGTTAATTAAATAACATTTATTAAGTTTTCATTCGAAACCCTAGTTGACTAGTTCGTTTAGGAAAAGAGAGAGAAACGTGAGATACTCCAGCCCTCAGCAGTGCCGAAAATGTGATCATGTAACATGCTCTCACCTTTCTCGTAAAAACTATCATTTCACATTGTGGGGAGAATTTACAAAATTCATAAATCATGCGCACAAAACATTCTTACCATACATTCATATATATATAACACGAGCAATCCACATACTACATATATACACAACACATAACATACAATATGTTTTAATTCTTGATTATAAAATTTTAGTTTATTTAGTCGAGTCCAAAATATACCAGCACGACAAATTAAATGCATAACGAATCACCCACCTGATAACTCCAGGTCCCAAAGTGGTGTACAATAGACGTCGAATTCCTCTTACCCCAACTAGCACAACCCTAGTACGTGTTTATTCAATTAATAATTGAATTTTTGATTATTTAAAATATTCATATATTGAAATAATCTTTCAAGTATTGAAAACCCTTGGTAATTATACATTTCAAGAAGGTGGGTGTATTTATTAAAATCTGGTGTTGAGTATGTGACAGTTTGAATGGACAGTGTCAATCTTTGTATTTTGATTAATGGTGTATATACTAAGATTCAGTGTTAGTTTCTCACGGTCGAATTAAACAACATTCATTTGGATAAATACACCCGTTTGTTTCCTCATTATTTTATCCGTAGAGTTGTGTACAACTAAAAATATATATTTTATATTTTTACATATATTAAAACCTATTTAGTAAGGAAAAATTAATTAGATATCCTTCTAAGGAAGACACCCCCTTTTTTAAATAATCTTTAAAAATTATTATAATTTAATTTTAAAATTTCTCTTCTATTAATTTTTTTTTGCCTTAGTAAATTGCAAAATAGATACAAAACATATCTTCTTCCTTTTTTTTTTCCTAGTCGATATTTTCTTCAAAATATATATTTTTTTGTTTCTTAAGCTTACCAACTTAAATATTTATAAGTAAATAATATATAAATATATATAGTATACGCACGACTGAGGAAAACTTCCTTCCTAAACTTTCTCCATTTAACATGCATAATTAACAACTATTTCTTTTAATATTTTTTAATTCAAAGTTTGAATAATTATCTCAAAACTTATCATATAAGCCCCAAATCTCATATCTCTCTCTCTATCTAACTATCTATAAGTGTGTCCAACAACAAAGAAAATAAAAATAAAAATTAGGAGATTTTTAGAAATTGATTAGCTTCTGCTAAAGATTTGTAATTTGAATATAATGGTTATTCATTTTCTCTTTTAGTCTATCTCACCGTCGTACTCAACCATTAAAATTGTTGAGTTAATAAATAGAAGATCCAAAAAACATTTAAAGAGGTAAATCGAATTTAATATTATCTCTCCTTTTTTTCTTATTTTAAATAAAAAATTTATGGGCAATATGTATATTATAATATTAATAAAATTTTCTCCTCTATAAGCTTTTGTATTACGCCATTTTTTTTCTTTTCTTTTTTTTGTTGTAGACTAATAGAATACTCTTTTTGTTTGTACTCCTTTTTTTATTCGAACAACGTAGAAGAGGAAAAATATTTTTCTTTTTTTGTTACAAATTCCAGAAATGAACTAAAACTAAGAATAATTCATCTAAATAATTAAAAAAAAAAACTCGGTCAACTAATAAAGAAATTGTATTTAAAATTTCAATTTCAATAGTAAGGAAGAAGAGGAGAAGAAGATAGGAAAAACAGAGTGTTCGTCCCAACAACTAACAATTTTAACAAGAGGTTATAACATCCTTTCTCAACAATAATTTTAACACTATTATCAGTATACACACGCATTCAATGATTTCACCCCTTTCAATTTACAGGAAATAGGGGAGTTTAGCAGTCTTACAAAAATTTTGATTTTTGCAGCGACGATCGGGTAGCCTAACAGCGTCTTTTATTGAGTCGTTTGAAATTTTTTGGCAGATTGACAGTGTCTCAAATGATTTTGAAAAAAAAAAAGAAACGTGAGTTCTCTAATTAAATACATCAAAAAGAAAGAAGAATAGGTTCAGAGCTTGAAATAGGGACTCACCGAGAATTGATCGGTGTGAGATGGTGGCGGTGCTCGTGTTGGGAAGGAGAGAATGATGGCCAAGAGAAAGAAGAGAGGAAAGTGTGTTTCTGTTCGCACAACTATCGACGGCGTGGGCTCTCAGTTGAAAAGGACAATCGGTGGAGAGCAGGGGGACGGCGAGACGTGGCTATTCGTAGTGGTGCAAACGGCAGTCTTGCGGAGACGACCGACGGTGGTGCCGGCGAGAGTGAGAAACAGAGGGGGAGAGAGAGTGAAAGTAAGACTGTGAGAGGAGATAGAGTGAGTGTAGGTTAAGAAAATGTGGAAATCGTCATTTGGGGATAAAGACGTGCCCTTTATAAATCCCTGAATTTAGGAATTTTTTTTATATTGTAAAATGGTATATGTGGTTAGGAAAGCTTTAGACTGTTAGCATATCCGCATGCCTACTTGCATGTTTTAGGATTTGTTTGGCTAGTTTAAAAAAATAATTCCTATTAATTACATTTTAGATTAGTTAATAGTTTAAATTGTGAAATCATATATATATATATATATATACCCAATGATTTGTACAGATTAAATTAAAAATTAGATTTTTTATTCTCGTACTCTCTTATTTGTTTGAATGATTCTAAAATTAAAAACAGGGACAAAAAACGTTTTCCATTACAATCAGGACCAAATTAGTCAACCTAATTAAAAGTCTGCAAACTGTACTAACTAGTATGACACACACGCCTAATACCTACACTACCTATGTTTGTCAATAGGCCCAAAAGCATACCTACACTACCTATGCTTGTCCACAGGCTGATGGTTGTCTAATCAACAATTAACACAAAATATACATCTTAAAAATTAGGGCTAATTTTTTTAAATATTGTAATTTTTTTTTGTTTATCAATTTATGGTGATTTTTAGGGACGTTCGCATTTTAAGTAAGAACGTCAACTCAAATGGCGGCCTTAAGAAAGACCGTCATCTCCATTGGCGGCCTTTGAATGGCGTGCGGGACCCGCTGAAGGCCGCCATCTCCACTATGGATGGCAATGGGGCAGGGCAGGGCGGGTATCTAAAAACACATGCCTGCCCCGCGCCTCTTCCCCGCCGCCCCGCCCTGCCCCATGCCCCACTGCGGGGCAGAACATTGCGCCCCATGCCTGCCCCATCGAGGGGCAGATCGCCCAACCCTGCCCCATCTTGCCCCATGTTAATTTTATACCAAAATATAATATATATTTTAGAAAAATAAAAAATTATTTTAAAATAAAATTAATGCAATAAATTTATCAAAATATATTCACAAAAATAATTTAAAAATAATTTTACATTAGAGTTAAAATAAATAAATAATATAATTTTAAATTTATTTAATACTCCCTCCGTATTTCTATAAGTTGCTCGTTGCTTTTGGGCACACGAATTAAGGTAAAAGTGAAAAAGTATAAGTGATGTGATGGAAAAAGTGAAAAAGTATAAGTGATGTGATAGAAAAAGTGAAAAAGTATGAGTGATGTGATGGAGAAAAGTGAAAAAGTAATGAAAATAGTGTAAAAAATATTGAAAATAATAATAAAGAAGTGAATAGTAGTTTCCAAAAAAGGTAAAAAAGCAATGAGCAACTTATAGAAAAAAGGACGAAAATGGCAACATGAGCAACTTATAGAAAGACGGAGGGAGTATATTATAAATGTAGGATATTAATTTTATTTTATATGTTATAAAATATTATATATAGAATGTATTTATATATTATAAAATATTATATATTTATTTAATATATACAATTGGGCAGGATGGGGCGGGGCGGGGCAGGGCAGTAAAAATGCAAACTCATGTCTGCCCTGCCCCATGCGCAGGGCGGGGCGGGCTGCCCCATTCTCAGGATGGGGCGGGGCGGGGCTGCCCCAAATGGAGCAGGTCAGGGCGGGCTGGCTACGGGGCGGGTCATTTTGCCATCTCTAATCTCCACTGGCGGCCTTAGTCTCAATCACCCCAACCTCTGCAAGCTGACATCATAACCTACAACTACACTCAAATTAATTCCCTATCCGACAAATACCCCACACACCCAAATTAATTCCTACCTCCCTCCATGAGACAAAAACTGGCAGCTACAAGAAGCGCGTCATCTCCATTGGCGCCCTCCGACAAAGCTGGGGCCCCACGCGCATATATTCACGAATCATGCATGCGATATATGCATGCGTCCAAAATTGTTTGCAGAGGGAATATATTCCCATGCGCATGCTTATACCCGTGAATCATCTACACACATTTTATTTATGTATATAAAGAGAGTTAACACAGAACATGTTATATAAGGAGAGTTAACACAGAACATGTTAAAATGGAGATGAATACGTAAATGAAGAGTCTTGAGGTCAGGTTCAAGTAAGTTTTGAGTTTTATATTTTCAGTATTTATAAATTTAAAATATGTGATTATATATTTATATATTTCATTAATTTTATTTTGTTATTAATGTTGTTAGGTAATTTTGTTGGATGGATTGATGTTTACGATAGTTTCAAGACATACGAGGATCCTATTTTGAAGCATTACACATCTTAAGGTATTTCATGTTTTTATTAAGTATGTATTCAGTAAATTTATTTATGTGTTCAGATTAAAGTTTTATAAAAAAATAAAATTATAGGATTTAGGGAAACTACAGTAATATATGTTCATATTCTGCAGTAATGTATGCTTATGTTCAAGTTATATGAAATTATAGTTTGCTAAATTACAGTAATGGATGTTTATGTTCAAGTTTACTAATTTAAAGTGATATATAAAAAATGAAATTACAGTTTGCTAATTTTAAGTAATATATTAAAATGAAATACACTTTGCTAATTTAAAGTTATATATCAAAATGAAATTACAGTTTGGTAAACTACAATGTTGTATGTTCATGTTCAAATAAAAAAAGTTTTGTGAAAAAATAATTTTAAAATATTTTGTAGGTATGTCGAATTCGAATGATATCGGAATAGTTGTAAGGTGTGATGAAGTAGTTGTTGGATTACAACGAGTTGATCGTTGGACTAAATATCCCGATCTACTACGTATATTATCTGAGATAACTAGCTTGGACTTGAATCAGTATTCGTTAAAGGTTTCTGCAAAATATGTCGGTAACAACATGTCCGAGATTTTCCCTATTACGTGTAATCGTGACCTACAGTTCTTTTTTTATCCAAATGCTGGGTTTGGATCAATTGAACTATTTGTTGAGGCAGAAATGATCTTATCGTCACGATCTTCTCCTGATGCAATGGAAAATGCATACAATCAGTATGCATCTTACATTGCTGGTGAAACTGAGATTCCTAATTTTACCAATTATCCCAGTGATAGTCTTGGCCCTAATGATTTGTGTGATTTTGAGCCTGAAGAACATCACAATGATGATGAATGTGCAAATGAAGAGTGTTCAAATGAGGATATGCCACAACAATTTGCACCACATCCAATCCACTCTACTGCAAATATGCCACAATAATTTGCAGTCCATCCTACTTTGTCTAGAGCTTCTTTTTTGACTCATCATACGAGGATGTGCTTATTGATTCAATAGGCATACCAGATGGTGATTTCACATGTTGGAGTTTTGAAAGCGGGAATGATCTTCAAGGATAAAAAACAATTGCAAACTGCAGTGAAGAATTATTCAATTCAACATTCCATGCGTGAGTTTGCAGTCAAAGAGAGTACTCCAACCATTTGGAAGGTTGTATGCAAACACAATGCGAGAGGAACTGGAGATAACCCTTCCTCTCAACAATGCAATTGGTACTTACGAGCGAATTGTTCTAAAAAGACTGCAAGTTGGAAAATCACTCGATTGGGACCTCATCACACTTGTCTTATAAGGGGCACTAACCTTCGCCATAACAATTTGGGTAAGAATTTGATTGCAGGAATGCTAGAGAGTATGGTGAAGGTGAATCCAGCATATAAAGCTCAATGTGCAATGGTAATGGTGAAGGATCGATATAATTATGAAATTTCCTACCATTTGGCATGGAACGCGATCAAACGTGCGGTGGAAAATGTGTATGGAACCTGGGAGAGCTCATGTCAGTATTTGCCTAAGTTCATGACAACATTGCAGAAATACAACCCTGGAACAGTTGTCGAATGGTGTCATATGGAACATGAACCATATAGAGGTGTGTATACATTGAACTATGTGTTCTGGGCATTTAAACCATGCATTGATGCATTTCAACATTGTTGTAGAATTATATATGTGGATGGCACACACCTCTACACTAAATATAAGCATAAGTTGTTGATTGCAGTCACTGTTGATGCCAATCAGAATGTCCTTCCTTTAGCTTATGCTATTGTCGATGAAGAAAGTTTCAGCTCATGGCGCTGGTTTCTGCGTATGTTGGCAACACATGTTGTTCGGGGCATTGAGGGCATTTGTCTCATTTCTGACCGACATAACGGTTTAGTGAAAGCCGTTGAGTATATCCCAGATTTTCACGAACCAAAGGGTGTACATCATTTTTGCTTGAGACATATTGCCTCAAATTTCAATAATCGTTTTAAGAATGTTCAGTTGAAGGATTTGTGCTACATGGCGGGTAAATCATCAACGGTCTTACAATTTGAACGAATCATGGAGCAAATTAGAGAGTTGAATCACGAGGCCTTTGAATATTTATCTGCAATTGATCAGTGTAAGTGGACACTCTGTTACGACCAAGGTCATCGATTCGGAGTCATGACCACCAACATGTCTGAATGTTTCAATGGTGTATTGCTTGGTGCACGACGTCTTCCAATCACAGCAATTGTCCGAATAACATTTACTCGATCAAAAAATGCTTTTCTTGAAAGGGAAGAGGCTGCATTAAGGCTACAACAAACAAATCAATGGTGGCCAGAAGAGGTATTGAAAAGATTTGACAAAGAGCAACGATTGGGACTTAATTTGCGACACAATGTGGACAAGTATAATTATTCTCTTCAGACTGCCAGTGTAACAACATTCCATGATGGATCCAGACGCTCGCATACATATATAGTGAAATTATCATCACAAGAATGTTCATGCGGTCAATGGAGCAACACTGGAATTCCATGCTCACATGCAATGGCTGTGTGCAGACACTTTGGAATGGATCCGACTGAGTTTGTGCATCACTGTTATAGTACACATGCATATGTGTTGACATACACTTCTGGTATTTTTGAGCCATTGGCTGATGAAGAGGAATGGGATGAACCATTGTTCATGTTGCAGCACAACCCTGAACGTAGGATCAACCGTCGTGGTCGAAATGTCACGACCAGTATTCCAAATGAGATGGATTGGGCGCAAACTCGTTTGAGGCAGCAATACCAAGCACGACATAGAGCTGGGAGTTCTAATCAGGGTTCGTCATCAAGACGAAGATGAAATAATTATGTTTGTTCTAATTTGTTCTAATTAGGGTTCTAATTATGTTTGTTCTAGTTTGTTCTAATTAGGGTTCTAATTATGTTTGTACTAGTTTGTTCTAATTAGGATTCTAATTATGTTTGTACTAGTTTGTTCTAATTATGTTTGTTCTAATAATTATGTTAGAAATGGCAAATGAAAAAAATGGACGGCAAAGAATCATTTCGAGAGGCTTGAGAACAACGATTTATGGACTCCAGAAGCTGACTTTACTCTTGCAAATGCTCTCATTTACGAATATTCTGTTGGTCGATGGAAAGTTGGTAGAACCGATAACAGTCAATCCATTATGAATGCGACGGCAAAACTAAATCAACATTTTCAAACCCAAAATTATAACATTGATCAGGTGATTGAACTAATTGCTTCATTTAAATCAAGACATGATTGTTGGTCCATGATGATCAACACTAAGGGGCAGTGTGAATGGGATAGAGACTTCACTACTATTTCTGCATCAGTCGAGATATGGGAGTTTTGGTTAGATGTATGTGTTATAACATAGTATTTTATTTATTATATTGAACCTTGTAATTTTTTAAATAATTTCATTCATTATTTTTGTGTAGGTGGATGATCAAGCAAACTCTTATAAGTACTCCGACGAGCCCCTGTGGGATATACTTATTTATTTATTTCAAGCGCCGACCCTTCAACCAACTATCTCCGATTGGCGTCGAAGACTTGTAATTGATAAAGATTATTTTTTTAGTTTTGCTCTAAGTATGTATTATAATTGCATGTATAATTGCATGTTCATTAAAAAATTACTTTAGTTTTATAATACTATTACTTTAGTATAGTATGTATGTATTGCTATTACTTTCATGATATTTGTTCTTTTAATCTCCACCGTATAATTAATCTGAATAGTAATGAGTGTGTTAAAAAACACAATAATAAATAATTATGTGAAATAATAATAACTGTAAAACTGAGTATTAAAATCATATTTCCCAACATTAACTATCTCCGAAATAAATGACCCCCGGTGCCACACCTTGGTGGTTGTCTGTGACGTGTAGGATGTTGTCTGTCCTGATTTTCACCATCATTTGCAGTATGATCCTCATGCTCATGTGATGCCACATTTTCGTAGTCAGGATATGGGACTGGAGATGTGTTGAAGTAAGGTGCCCCAGGAATAGACTGATGAAACACTCTTTGTGCATATGTTGTGGATGGATAATTTGACTGTAAAAGAGACATAAATGACATGTCTTGGGGAGTGATTGAATCAGACATGTGAATATCTAGTGGTTCTGACTGGGGGAAGTAGGGAACTTCATTAACTTCTGTGTTAGGAACAGTTGTAGGAATGTCTGTATTAAAATATGAAATATAATCAATTAACCTTGCATGATAATATCAATTGTGTAACACTATATAATCATACCTGAATAAGCTTATTGTGATTGAGTAGTGTTTCTTTGTTGACCCCTAGAAGACCCAGCAACAAATTCATCAGTGGGATTTCGATGCCTTTGACTTCTAGATGTAGAAGGTGTTGGTCCCGAAACGAGTTAAATCAGTGTATGGGGGGGGAATACACTGATGTCAGATTTTTCTGAAAGACTCAGAAAAATGCTCTAACGCACTCAGTCAGGATTCCCTGAAGTACTCAGTATGCTGAATGTCCGCAGGGGCAGCAGGGACGGTTCAGTAATGAGTCAAATAAGCTGAGTGTGAGTAAAGTGCTCGGAGGCTCAGTAGAGATAACAAACCTACTGACTGCTGAGAAGCGAGTCAGTTGGACTACTATCTCAGTGAGTCAGAGTACGTGCGGAAAGTGAGCCCTTAGATTCTACTCGTTTTAGTTTCTGAAAACGTTTTCTCTGAGTTGCTTAGTAAATAGGTGGTTAAGGCTGAGTGCACAGTATTCAGATTCAGGATGATTGATTCAGTCCTGAAGTTAAAACCAATGCAGTATGTTCAGTTTAACATGATGACATTTATGATCCTGAACAAAACAGTAAATCAGCACACATGGGACTTTTTAACGTGGTTCGGAGATAACCAACTCCTACGTCCACGACCTGATTTAACAGGAAGCTATCCTCAAAACCCTGAGGATAGGTACTTGGGTTTTACGTGCCAAGGGACACGAATAGCCAACTTCCTTTCTTAGGAACTGACCCCTGGGCGTTTTACAAGTCCCAGTCCTTCTAACCAACCTATCTCACACTTTGAGAGGTTTGGTATTCTGGTTTCCAACTAAGATAGCTCTAGCAATACAAATCAGTGCTAAATATTAGAGCTATCGATCTAAGCAAATACAGAGCGAATCCTACTACAACACTAGGGAAATTTAATTGCAGAGTGTTGTTTATGATATGCTTTGTGTTCTTGGATTCTTGAGAGTTCTCTTGGAAATTTCCCGTTAACCTTGTATGGGTGCAAGGTTCTCCATATTTATAGGCGAGATTCAAAATAGATCCGTTGGAGGAGATCAAATCAAATCTTTCCTATTTTAGGTAGATTGCAGGCTAGGAATACTGTTCGACCTACCCGCCATGCTTATTCTGGCAAGTTGTCACATCACCTGCAACCTTTTGAGACGCATTAAATGCCGCATTAAATGCTGCGCAGACTCCGTGCTTACGTGTTGAAAGATCATTGGCTCTCCGTTGTAACGGCTAGTTGACCTTCAGACATTTATCCTTCCTCGTACATTCAATGCTCTGAGTCTCTTGTAATAACTCAGTCTGAACGTGTGCCTTAATGGAGTCTTACTGACATTCTTTTTGTCTCTTGTCCCATAGCGTAAATAACCTTTCTTCTTTGGGCTGACAAGATTCAGGTATTCTGAACCACAGCCTAAGTCAGGTCCTATGTGCATTCAGCACAGCCTGATAGGTTATTCAGCTCAGTATGTGTTACCTTTTTGCTTCGGACTTACAGGATTCAGGTAAACTGAACCAAGGCCTAAGTCAGGTCCTATGTGCATTCAGCACAGCCTGATAGGTAGTACTTACTCTTCACTGACTGAGTTCTGTCCTGAACATGCTTAGTGTATTCAGTAGAAACATCAGACAATGGTACTTCAGGATTGACTTCAGGAAGAATCAGCAGGCTTCGATCTTCAGTTTCAGAACAGACAATCTTCAGCTAGACTGACTGACTTCTTCAGAATGGTTTACACTTCAGACTTCAGTAAATTGGGTCGACTCCAATATTCTTCAGTCTTCAGTATGGTCCTTCTGTACTGAATCTCTGACCTAACTATCCTGAACTATTTTATCCTGAACACTATACTTAGGCAAATTCATCAGGGGTTTTGGGATCTAATCAAAATACCAAGATTGTCCCAACAGAAGGTCTATCACCTTGTTGACCCCTAGAAGACCCAGCAGTAAACTCATCAGTCTGATTGTGTTGCCATTGACTTCTAGATGTAGAAGGCGCAACACCAGTTTCATTTGTTGTAGGGGGATCTTCAAGGTATGGAGGTCTCGTAAGGAAGTTATGCATGGATGATATGACCTGTCTACTGGTACGACAAAAATCTTCAAATGATTAGGAATTATCAAGACTCGCTCGTTCAGTTGAAATAGACAGGCGCTGCAACAAATGAAACTGAAAAAAAAATTAGTTGATATAAAGAGGCTACGTTATTTATTAACACAAAAGACATACCATAGCATCACGTCCCGATGTGTTTGCTGGTTGGTAGCCTGTAGTCGTCGTATAATGAGAGGGAGATATTAGACGTCGGGTGATATTACGATACCACGGCATGTAATCCCTGCTCAACAGTGTAGAATCATGTGCAGCATCAGCTTCAAATGGAACTTTTCTTCCCCAATATTCGATCCAACGCTGATGGTATTGTGTCCATTTACACCCTTCTCGTCCCAGAAAACTGACATTGTGCAAGCCATCATGAGCATTATCCAAAAAGGGAGGAATGCCTTGTCTTCGTCCAAACTGTCTCAACACCCTACTTGGATGATGAAACTCCACTATGCACATATTGATAAGTGGACACTCTGACATCCAATTTGCAGTTATGCATCTAGCATCAAGGCTTTCCATTTCTGGAAGACTCATATCATATGGCTGCCAATCAAACTGTATATAAAACAAATTAATTAGATTTTGTACATACTTACTTCATGTATTAAAATAATATGAAATGTTACTTACGTGATTATCTGTCATGCGATCAAATATGTCTATATATATACGTACAGTGTTTCTTGTACTATGAGTATGACTATGAAATTGGTACCACCTGAATGAAAATAAATCACACTTATATATATATATATATTATATTAATAATAATAATAATAATAATAATAATTATAATAATAATAATAATAATAATAATAATAATAATAATAATAATAATAATAATAATAATCACTACGAAAAATTTAATTTTTACCTGATACCATAAGGTGGAAGACCTAAGTTGCGACCATCAACACCGAATAATGACCCTTGTATGCGGGTATTACCAATATTCAGAGGTTGTATTGTCAATATTCTTGACCATGCCCATATCTACAAAAATAATTGAATGAGACATATAGTTAGGCAATAAACAATTTAAAACAATAACAAAATTAAATAACTGTAAAATGGACAATGGTCCAGAAATAACTTGTCACTCAAATTTTGAAGCCAAACAAAGCTCACGATATAAAGAGGCTAATATAGCACTAGCCCAACTGTAAGACCCCGCATTTTCTATATTACTGAGAAAATATAGATATAACAATGAAACTAATCCACGAGAGTTGTCAGGCATCATTAAGCCCCCTAACATAAGAAGAGCACAACCTCGTGCATACTGATCCACAATTATTTGATCAGTAACTTCCGTAATCATAATGTCCTTCAGATGATTACTCAATGCAGAGAGCTTGAGTCGTGACTTACTCTTCATATTAATTTCATCGGGCATGAAACCTAGCAACTCATGACACAACTGCATCCACTGGGCTTTTTTCAAATGAGGATCATCACAAATAACAGGTGAACCCTCTACAGATAAACCCCAAATGATCGCAACATCCTGTAAAGATATAGTCGTCTCTCCAATAGGAAAATGAAATGTGTGTGTCTCTGGGCGCCATCTCTCTACCAATGCAGTAATAAGATGATTATCAATTGGCATTGATCCACATCGAGTAACACTATAGAACCCCATAACATGTAAAGCATCAAGAATTCGAGGATGTAAATTGACCATATTTTCTACATCCTCTCTAAAAGTCCAAAAAATGTGGGATGTCGCGTGAGTTGCTCTTAGTATATCATCCTCACTAATGGTTCTCCTATAAATGGCTTCCGAACGATGTGTTTCCTGAGACGACAAGACTGACGGATCATTTGGTCCATACAATTCTTTATACGAAGTCATCCTGATATTAAATAAAAAAATAACAATATTAATTATATATGACAATTATGTATAACAAATAATTCATATATTTACAACTAAACTCAAAACCTAATTCATATATTCACAACTATAATTCACAAACTTACAACCTAATTCACATATTCTCAACTAAATTCACAACTAAATTCATATATTTACAACTACACTAAAAAACCTAATTCACATATTTTAAACTATAATTTATAAAGTTACAACCTAATTTACTAATTTATTTTAATCTTCTTCTTTTTTTATAAATATTTTTTTTTGCTAAATATCACTACAAGAAAATGTATCTTTTGTAACGAAATTATTTGTAACGAACATTTAAATAGTTACAAATGGATAACTTATCGTAACGAGATTTAGATTTCGTTACAAAAAATTATATTTTTAAATAACATTAAGTATTTATCGTTACAAAAGTAAAATGTTGGTTACAAATAGTAAACATGATTTATTTTAACCAACTGTAAGTTAAATTTAATAAAACTTGTAATATATCAATATAATTTATAATTATTTGTATATACATATATATAAAAAGAATTAACAAAGAATTAACATAAATTTAATATTAGCGATATATATATTCATGTTAATACTTGTAAATTAACTTTAAATTAAATAATACATAAAATTAATTCATCGTATCACTTAAAGAACTGAACAGAGTATATGTGAAGGTAATTTACCAACAATAAAAATAAATAAATAAATTATAATAATTTAAACATTTAATTGAATATTAGAAATATGGCAGTATAAATGTGAACACGTTGGATTAGGGCAGAATCAAATTACTTTTTTTTTCTACCCCCAATTTCCAAAGGCAAAGAAAAGAGGCACCACGCAATACAGGCCATATCAGGCGGCGATGACATTCAACCGTATAGTGTCTTTAGCGGAGGCAATATTGGTCACTCAGTCGGTATCGAATCACAATTTCTTTCTCAATTTCTCATAGCTTCTTATTACGCTTTCTTGACTCCATTTTATCCAGTATCTTTCGACTCTGTCATTCACTAGGTAACTAATTTCATTACATAAGACGACTAATTTTTTCAAATATTGTAAAAAAAAAAAAATTTGTTTATCAATGTATGGTGACTTTAAAAAGATTAAACTCACAAAAAAATTTAATTTATGATAAATTAAATCATTTACACAACTAAAAAATAATTTATAACTCACAAAAAAAATTTAATCAACTTTCTACTTATAAAAATATATTTCTTAATGTATGATAAATATTACATACTTTTAAAGGGCAGTTTCCGGTGATCTCCGGCGGGTTTCAGGTGTCTCCTGCGAGTTCCGGCAACCTCCGGCGATTTCCGGCAAGCTCCTGCGAGTGAATTGTGTGGTGCTAAAATCTGGACAAATATAGTGAAGATGAGTGAGGAGTGTGTATGTGTAGAGAGGTAAGTGAGAATTGTGTGATAAATAAAGGTGATGGAGTAGGGGGAATTTAATTTGGGTGGTTGGCAGATGTGTGGGGAATTATCGGTGATGATGAATAAATGATGTGTGAGGAGCAATTAATTTGGGAGGTTTTTGGTTATGATGAATAAATGATGTGTGGGGTTTTGGTTAATTTGGGGGAGCAATTAAATGATGTGGTGTGTGTGTAGAGGGTGTCGGATGAGAGGGTTTTAATTTTGGGGTAGGTGGGTTATTGATGACATGACATGACAGGGGAGGGGTGATTGAGACTAAGGCCGCCAATGGAGATGGCGGTCTTTCTTAAGGCCACCATTTGGGTTGGCGTTCTTACTTAAAATGCAAACGTCCCTAAAAATCACCATACATTGATAAACAAAAAAAAAAAATTACAATATTTGAAAAAAAAAAGCCAAAAATTAGGGGTGGAAATTTTGTATACGACACTATAACACGATACGAAAATGATACGAAAATTGTGGGTTAGTGTTTAAGCTTATCGTGTTCGTGTTCTTATCGTGTCGACCTGATAAGGACACGAATATTTCGTGTCGTGTTCGTGTCGTGTCAACCCGTTAAACACGATAAAATTAACAGATGACCCATTAATCCGTTAGCAACCTGTTAATCTGTTAGTGATCTGATATACATTACTAATATGTATCTGATAGTAGCACGTTAATAAATTTTAGATACAAAATATTAAATATATTACTATTAAAATTGATAATAAAATATAAAATTTATTAATTTTTATGTCCTTATCGTGTTCTTATCGTGTCGTTTCGTGTCTTTATTTATTTATTAATTTTTTAAATTGATAAATAAACTTTCGTGTCATTATCGTGTCGTGTCGTGTTGACACAAAAATTTTTGTGTTCGTGTTCGTGTTTACCTATATCTTATCGTGTCGTGTTTATGTTTCACCTTATCGTGTCGTGTCGTTATCGTGTCGACACGATGAACGATACGATTACACGATTTGCCACCCCTATTAAAAAGGACATTGAATTTGAAATAAAAAATTTCGGGGAAACCACATTCACAACGAGACGAAAGAGGAGAAAGAAAGAGCGTTAATAGTTGAGAACCACACCAACTAAAAATCAATCTAAGTATGTTTTATCGAATTTAAATTTAAAATGTAATATAAATGAATAAACTATAGTATAATCGAGAACATGATAGTATAAAAGAATAAACTATAGTATAATGAAGAATACTATAGTATAATTAACCATCTCAAATTCATGTATTAGTATATCAAACTAATCCATAAGAATAATTATATATAGTATTTTCATTTTCAAAAATCACCATAATGATGAATTAAAACTCACTTTCATTTTCTTTCCTTTCTAGAAACTCCAAAAAATCATCATTACATTTTCATCATTACATTTTCATAATGATAACATAATATTTAACAATTAAATAACAAAAATGAAAATCATATTCTTGAAGCAGTTGCTATTCCTAATATAACAATTCTTTTTCCAATATAACAATAGGGGGAGGATAATAAATGCACCAATGGTGACAAAAAAAACTGAGTCGTTCTGCTGAGATACTTCATTCAAGTAACTCTGCCTTCATGTTATTCTTTTCTGCGCGTGGTGGTTAAAAACTTGGCTGTCACCTTTTTTCTATTTTTACAAAATAGAATGGTAAAATCATCACTTCGATCTCCAACTAGATTTGCAAGTTGTTCACGTATCGTTGATTGGTTAGATCTGCTCTCATAGTTTGGTTAAGAATCAATTATATTTAGCTTGAAACACAAGTCTAATAGTGATTATTATTTTTTAGCTAAAAATAAAGAAGTATCTTATTTCTCCATATTATAAAGAGAGAAAATACCATCATTAGAGGTGCTATGAGGTGTGAGTTGTTCCAAGAGATCAAGTTGCATCCAAGCAAAAGACGATGACCCTTTGTGGAGAAAGAGCACATAAGAATAAAATATGCAGCAGAGTAACACCTTAATGAAAGAAATGAAAACTATTATTCATTCAAAATGTACTAATTAATGCTTTGCTATCAAGATTAAATACTTAAATATGAAACTTCATAGAACAATAATAAAAGTAGAAAACAAAGACAACTATAGGGACACACAAAAGATAAAGAAAATATACATGAGAAACAATCTCATGCATTGGACATTGAAGAAGAAAATAGAAGTAGACAATATGCATAGGAACGCCATAATGAAGGAACAAAATTATCATGTCTTCAAAAGGATCTTAATAATGCTTTGCTAACATTAAATGCTTAAAATATGAACCTTCTATTTACAATAATAGAAGTAGAAATAAGTTATGAAGATAGGCACACCAAGATATACAAGATGAAAAGCCGACTCATTTGATATTGCAGAAGGAATTATACTATAGCTGAATTATGCTCAATATACATGGATACTATTGAACTTGATAAAGCTCTAATTCGTATACTCTGTTACATAACTGTGTTTATAAAAAGTTTCAGAACAGAGTGAATAAATAAGAAAAATATTGAACCACTACCAATTTTAATCATCTCACATTTCCCTTATTTAATGTTACATTAAAAGTCGCAGTGTAAAGGATTGATGGGAAAAGTTGTGCAACCAATCTCAACCCTTTCTCTGTAGCTATCTATTTCCAAAGAACATCAGTTAATTTGACTCGATTCATTTACAACCCTAATACCAGTAAAAGATGGAATTTATTGTATGCAAGAATAACATCAAGCTATAAATTTAACATACTAACCCAAGTTCAAAACCACTAAAGCAAACAATAGTTCAACAAACATGGACCATAAAGAAGTTTTACAAAGATTAAAACATGAATAGTTAATGTAATTTACAAATCCAGAAATCTTCAACAACAAAATGACAAAAAAAAAAGGAAAAATATATTTCTACATGCAAGAATAGACAAAATAGAGCAAGTTACACAACATAATAATCACCCTAACGGGAAACTGAAAAAGAGCTCCCATATGAAACATAATCCATCAATTAAAAGCATTTGCATACAAGATCTACTTTGCTTAAATAAGGAAAGAAGTATCCAAAGAGAGTGCTGACATGCATGTCCCAAAAATCAAATGATAATTCATGTGCTAAAAAATTAATAATACCTCCGACTCATCTTGACTCTAAATTCCTTAATATTCCAATGTGAAAGGCTTCATCTTCTCAAGCGCATCTAGGAGAGAAAAATGAGATTTCTCATCAATATCAGGATTGCCAATTACTTCCATTGGGTACTTCGGCTCGCATCAATCTGCATAATGAACCCAAATAATTAAACCAAATGTCTCGAGAAAATCAAGCCACATTTGACCTAAAATGCCAATTTAACAAACCCACAATTTTACAGAAGTTCAAATGAAGCAAATGGGAGAAAAATTGACGGAATTTGAAAGACCTAAAAAACTAATCAAGGTTCCAAATTGACGGCAGTTGTGAAGAACAACAAAATTGAACAAAAAAAATACTTATCCAACAGGCCATCGCCTTGAAGCTCGCAAAATCGAAGCCATCAACGCTGTCGAAGCTATTGCCACTCCGGAAGAAGATGCCGATGAACGTCTCAAACGCCGCCTCTCTCCTTCGTTCGCCAAAAACAACAGTAATACCTTCTCAACTCTGTAGTTGATAACCTTCGCCACCAACAGTAATACCCTTCTCAACTCTGTAAATAACGACCACCTCTCACGCACCTTCTCTCGCCTCCATATCGAGCCCCCACTCTTCTCCCATCAAAGTTGTCATCCCCAAACCTTACCTCACCGACATCCACCTTCATCGATTCGAGTTTCTATTTAATGCTCTAAACAAAATTAGTAGAAACCATCTAATCATTTGATAATCAAGCTCCAATGGAGCCTTCAATCTCACCGGAATAAATGTATATCAAAGAGATAGATAAGAAAAAGGGTTTGAAGAGAGAGCGAATTGAAGAGTGAGAGGGTGTTATGCATAGAGGTGGAGGAAATATCGAAAATATAGGTATACCGCACTTATCGTATCGAAAAATATCGAATTTATCTAAATTTTCAATATATCGAAATTTTCGGTATGGTATGGTATCGTATCGAAAATTTTGATACGGTAACAGTACATAAATATAGAATTTTTTGTATACCACGATATACCGAAACATTTTCGGCATATTGAAATATTTTGGTATACCGAAAATATTTCGATATATCGCGATATACCGAAAATTTCATATTGAAAATATTTCGGTATACCGAAAAAATCAAAATTTTGGTATACCAAAAATACCAAAATTTTTGATATACCGTTGTCATACCGAAATTTTTGGTATGAAAACGGTATGATTTTTTTCGGTATTTAAATTTTAGTATATCAAAATTTGGTATACCGAAATTTTCGGTATGACAACGGTATGATATTTTTCGATATCGAAAATTTCAGTACAGTAACGATATGACGACATTTTTTTTGGTATGCCGTACCGTCCACCCCTAGTTATGCATATTTAAATTAAGGAAAAATACATTTTTTTGCCCTATAAGTTTCGTTAACTTTGTTTTTTATCCTCTTAAGTTTTGAATTTCAGTTTTTGTCCTTTAAGTTACCAAAAATTACTGTTTTTGTCCTGCAACTGCCTACACTAGGTCACTCACCCGGTAAATACACACGTGGCGATTTTTTCTTTTCTATTTTTTTTACTGGCATGACGTGGAGGCATTTTTGGAAGAAATTAGGGGAGTTGGTTCATTTTATTAAGAGAAGTTTTTTGGGAAGAGAAATAGGGCATTCCATCGTGGAAAGAAAAAAAATCCCCAAATCAAAATGCCAAAATTCTAATTCAATTTGTTCTAAATAATTCTTTTGAATCAAAGAGCACGATGTTTAGGTCGACGTCGACGTTGCCGGAGCGCGTAAAAGAAATCATGCAGGTGAAGACGTCGTTCACGCCGTTGCTGAGGGGGAGGAGATTCGTGCCGACGATGGTTGGAGAGAACTTGAGGACCCGCGAGAGGCGCTCGACGAAGGGGCAGAAATACTCTGCCGTGGTGTTGCCGAGCACGTAGAATATAACCACCAGCCATAGCAAGAGGATGAAGTACCCAAACAACCCTTATTGGACTTCACGTTCAGGCACTTTGACCAGCCATAGCAGGAGGATCAAACTATGAATGTTTATCATTGTTCTTTAAATTGTAGTGTTGTGCCTCTGTAATTATGTATTGTTGCTTGTTTTAAATAAGACTACGAGTGTTGGTTTTTTTTTTTTAAATAGATTGTGAATTGTGTATTCTTGTCAGTTTTAAGGAAATTATAAATGTTTTAATTGTTGTATCTTCAATTCATGTTTCATATTTTAGCAATTCCACATTCTACACAGAGTATGTATTTGAATTGAAACTAAGAAGATTACAAAATAGAGTATATATTTTGAATTGAAACAAATAAGATTGCAAAACAGAGCATCTAATTTGTGAACCTGGACATAATCAATAAAATTGATAAATTTCACTTAATTTGCTCATCTTCACAGAAGGCATATGCATTATTATGTATACAACCAATTATAGACCATCATACCAACTATATAATCATCATAATATATACAACCAATTATAGATCATCATTCTAACTATAGATGATCATACCAACTATATAATCATCATAATTCATCCTATCAGTAAGGAAAAATGATAAATCACAATTTAATGCATAATTTTCATAAAATCCATTACCATCATAATAACCATGAATGTATAAATGTTCAAAAGCCACACCATCAAAATTCAAAAGCCATAACATCACCACTTAATTCGTTACAACTTAATGCATAAATGTTAAAAAGTCACACCCTCATCAGTTACAACTTAATAATGTTACAACTTAAAGCATTGCAATCCAATAAATTTTCAAAAGCCATTGTCTTCTGCCTTATCACAATTTCTTCTTTCCCTTATCCTTGCTCTTGCCATTGTCTTTGTTCTTCTTTCCAGCTACAAATGAACGTAAGTTAGAGCCCAATACAAAATTCTTCCCACCCTTCATGAACACTTGATTGCTATCTTGATTTTCTTTCCTTTGCATTAGTTGTTGAATAGCAGAAAATGACATGGGTTGGGGTGGCTGCTGAGAACCAAAGAACAATAATGTAATTGCACATTGGAGCCAAAGAACCAAAGACATGGGTTGGGTGGCTGTTTAAATGATCACACCTGCTCATTTTCAAATTCATTTGGTGATGAATTGTCTATTACTTGACTTAACTCTTGTAGGTATTCATCACCAAAAAAATCAGCTACAAAATGGATGAGAAAACAAATTATGAACATTAATATATGATCCATTACAACTAATAAAAACATATAATTTGAAAGAAAAATATCACCTAAATTAAATTGAGGAGCTAAAGGAGCTTGACCAACTTGAGGACTTGGAGTATCAATTTCACTTAGACCCACTGGAGTATCAACTTTGCAACTTCTCTTATTGTGTCCATCTTGGTGGCACTTGCTACACTTCAAAGAGGACTGATTTCTCTTTGCCCTCTGAGAATTAGTGGCAGGCCTACCTCTGATCCTCTTCTTTTGCTTCTCCATTTGTTCATCGGGCTCTCTCCTTCGAGCTTTTGGTGGCCTACCAATCTGTTTTCCAATCAAAGGAGACAACAAAGTGTTCAATCCAGTGGGTGCCCATTCTCTTCTCTCATGGAGTAATGGTGTACTCATACACCATTTTGTAAGTGGTTACCCTTCAAAAAATAAAAATACAAGATTATGCAACTATCAAAAGGGGCAACAGAATATAAACATAAAATATTAGAAACAAATGTAATGTACCTATAACAAGCATCTGTGTATTCCTCTGGTCTTTTGCCTTCACAATAGATAGCTCTAATAGCATGTACACATGGGATCCCTGTCAAGTCCCATTTTCTACATCCACAGGTGGATTTATGCAAATCCACACTATATGCAGAACCATCATATCCTCTCACAAGGTAAAGAGTTTCACTGGCTTTTTCAGGAACCCAAGATCCAATTTTTTCACAGATTCTTGAATTTCTTTTTGAATATTTGGACACAACAACCCCTTCCACTTCTTTCCTCTATAAAGATTGCCTCTGTTCCTAGCAATTCTCCTCATCAAATGCTCCATAAGCCATTCCATCATGCTGAGAACTGGTAACTCTCTTCCAGGTAAGATGCTACTATTATAGGATTCACACATATTGTTCATCACCATGTCACACTTAGGAATTTCTTTGAAATGTGACCTGCTCCAGTGCTCTGCAGGCTTATCACCCAACCACTAAACAACTGCTTCACTTAACTCTTTCATGTCATTCATTCTTTGCACAAATTGAGCTTTTGTTGGGGCTTTAGCATCTTTATACAATGCTAATTTGAAAGACTGACCTCTAAAGCCCGCATTCCTGAAGTTACTGTGTAAATGTCTTACACAATATCTATGAGAAGATCTAGGGAAGATTTTGTTGAAAGTCTGTATAAGACCTTTTTGCTTATCAGAGATAAATGTCCAAAGTGAATCATCCTCAATTGCTAGGTCTGCCTTCAATAGTTCCAAGAACCACTCCCACGTGTCACCATTTTCCCTACTCACTAAAGCATATGCAATAGGGTAGAGATTATTGTTTGGATCCACTCCAACAGCTGACAATAAGATACCTTTATGTGGCCCCTTAAGATGACACCCATCCACCACAACTAATGGTCTACACTCAGTAAGAAATCCCTCTTTCAGTGGCCCCAAACATATATACATCCTATCAAACCTTAGCTCACTACAAGAATTATCAACCCCTATTTTTACAGTGGATCTAGGATTAACTCTTCTAATCTCATGGGCATAATCCCACAACAGCTTGTATTGACCATCCACATCATCATTGGTATGAGCAAGGGCCAATCTCTTACACCTATAAGCTTGATTAGCTGTAATGTTTACCCCCAATTCATAAGAAATGTCATTCATAAAATGGGTCACTTTTTTCTTAGGATCATTTTGAAATTGGTACCCATACCTTCCATTTAAATATCTAGACTTCACACTCTTGATATGATAAGACTCTGGACAAGTATGTATAGGGTTATATGTTCTGATTTGAAAGGTAAGCTCACCAGGTATGTTCAAAGCATGCATTTTCCACTCACAATCAGCTTCCTTACACTTAGCATGCACTCTAATTTATCACTTTTTGTTATAACTATTGATCTTTTGCTTACTATAGCCCCTGAGTGCACAACATCAATTACTTCTTTTTTGGTGCTAAAGATCATGTTTAATTCTATGTTAGGGTCATAAACTCTTATAGGCTTATAAACAGGAAATTTGTGACCCTCATTCTCAGAATCAGAATCCTTAGAGCTATCAAAATAATTTTCACTTTCTGCAACATTCTCATCCCCAGAATTATCATCACACAATTCCTCTTCACTACTACTGTCAACCTCATTATCATCTGCCCCTTCACTCTCATCTTCAATTCCCCTACCCTCCACAAGAACAATATGTCTTCCCTCATCATTTTTTCTTCCCTCACCCCCAATATCTTCACTGCCCTCATCCTGAGATTTATCATCATTGTGAAAGCATAGTGTAAATAAATGGCCATTTGCATCTGAAAATTGAAAAAAAAAATTAGGCCACAATTGTTCGAAGTAACAGAACATAAAATACTAAAGGGACCACATATATTGACTATACATTACTTTAAGCACAAAATAGAGACAATAGAAATCTTGAATGCATACTTTATGGAAAAAAAAAGAGAACATGAGCCATAATACTTTAATAATCGAATCTACCACACTACTTTATACAATAAAAGCAACAATATACATCTATGCTTACCGTATTGAGGAGGGGGATCTCCATATTTGGTAGGATCCCTTAATCTCAACTTTTAAATTCAACAAATGATGCCAATTTCAGTATTTCGAACACGATTCCTTCACCGGTGAGTCAAAAAAATATGCCTGGCACGCATGTTTAGTTTAGGGTTTTAATTTGGGGGGGATTTCTTTCTGGTGTTTAAGAATGGACCTTATTCTATCATTGCCCTAATTCCCTCCAAAAAATCCTCCACGTCATGCCGGTAAAAAAAAGAAAAGAAAAAATCGCCACATGTGTATTTACTGGGTGAGTGACCTAGTGTAGGCAGTTGCAGGACAAAAACAGTAATTTTTGGTAACTTAAAGGACAAAAACCGAAATTCGAAACTTAAGAGGATAAAAAACAAAGTTAACGAAACTTATAGGGCAAAAAAATGTATTTTCCCAAAATTTTGGTATACCGAAATTTTCAGAAATTTTGGTATACCGAAGTTAACGAAACTTATAGGGCAAAAAAATGTATTCAGAAATTTTGGTATACCGAAATTTTCAGTATGAAAACGGTATGATTTTTTTCGGTATTGAAATTTCGGTATATCGAAATTTGGTATATACCGAAATTTTTGGTATGACAACGGTATGATATTTTTCGATATCGAAAATTTTGGTACAATAACGATATAACGACATTTTTTTTGGTATGCCGTACCGTCCACCCCTATTTATGTATTTTTAAATTAAGGGTGATGTTGGTTGGGTTTGGGGGTGGGGGGTTGGGGTGTGGACATCATTCATTACTCTTTAATATAGGTACGTTTAATTATGATTGATTAGTTGATTAATAAATTCATAAATTACTCCATTTACTTTAATTTGACTCTTCATGTAATTGATTATATTTTGAGGCCTAGAATGCATTTACCACTTAAAAAGTGGCTCTAGTTGTATTTTCTTTTTTTATTTTATTAATAACCCCTAAACAATAAATAATATATATATATATATATGTATATATATATATATTTCATAATGATTTATAACTGGGTATAAATTTAAATCATATAGTAACATGTACGAGATAATAATAAAATGAAAGATTTTGATATTATCCCTCTCGATTACTTTTAAACTTGCTTTCTTTAAGTTATAAAATTCATTTTTTTGTTTGAAAAAAAAGACCTTATGAATAAATAAAGGAAAGTTATTTTTGGTTTTAGAAGGAAAAAAAAGTGCCATACAAAAGTGAAGTAAATAAATCTGCAAAGTTTACTAGATTTGATAACTACCTCAAATTATACAAGTTAAAAAGATACCCTTCATCAATTATACGACCAACGTCAATGATAACCCTCACCCCACCATATGGACTTATGACCATTAATTAAGGCATCAACCAAGATATTATTATTTCTTTCCCAAACCAAAAAAATAATACTAGTAAGAAGGCTAGATCGTCGGTGCAAACGCAAAATTCAAATCTCATAGTATTAATTGACACTCTCCACTCCAAGTGACTACTCTGACACTGACACTACCATCCCCCTACTAATACTACCCCACCTTGCCTCTCTGTAATCGCAATACACTTCAATTCTTCAAAATCTCTCTCTCCTCACAACTCTTCCTATGGACTGGAAGCACGGAAGCAGTAAGTGAGTGCGGAAGCTAAGCTCCAGCTTCATCTTTTCTTCTTTATTCCAGCAGGTAACTATACTGAAATCTGTAATAATTTCATTTCTTCAATTCACCACTATTTGTGATCCTATTACTTCTTCTGCCTGCTGCTCTGTTACTTAATTGGATTTTGTTTTTTCCATTAGGATTTAACTTTCTTGCTTTAAGCTCTCGAAATCCAAGTAGTAGACTTGTGCTCATCGTACAATTTATTCTAATGTGCCCCGATTGATCCGTATACTTTTGTCATAAACTCTCATCACTTGAATAATCAAGAATCCAACAACTAATTTGTGGAAGCTTAGGATTCAATCTTTTAGATCTACCGACACTGTGTGACTTAGGGTCCATTTTTTGTATATCTATGTCGGCCTATCATTAAATTGGCTTCCCCTTTTGTCTGGATTCATTAAAGCCCAATTCTTTAATCTTTATTTGACCACTTCATAGTACATTACTACACATGCTAATCTGAGATTTTATATGTAGGAGAATTGTTAAATATATACCTTAATGTTGTCTTGGAGTTCTTACTCAATAGTTTGAATTGCCTCTGTCGGATTTGAGCTTTTTTCATGCACTAAAGATTATTTGATGTTGTGGGAGGATGAGCTTTTGTGGGTATCCGGTTTTTTTTTTGAGCCATATTGATGACTTCCTTCTTTGAGTTTGTTGAAGATATTGAATAGATTTTAACATTCATATTGGAATTTTCTAGATTCTGTCGTTGAGTATCACATGGGGTCAAAGCTTCATACTCCGGGCAATAAAGGGCGAAGTCGTCTTTCCCTATTTGTTGTAATAGGCCTCTGTTGTTTGTTTTACTTGTTGGGAGTGTGGCAAAGGAGTGGATTTGGTAAAGGTGATGCTTACGCAATAGAGATTAATAGACAGCAAGAAAACTGCAATATCTCTCCCTCTTTGGACTTCGAAAGTCATCATAATTATGTGGCTCCTATCGAATCTTCTGAGCCCAAAGGCAAAGTGTTCAAGCCTTGCAATGCTAAATATACCGACTATACCCCTTGCCAAGATCAAGATCGAGCTATGAAGTTCCCAAGAGAAAATATGATTTATAGAGAAAGGCATTGTCCACCAGAAGAGGAAAAACTCAAGTGCTTGATACCAGCACCCAAAGGCTATACTATTCCTTTTCCTTGGCCAAAGAGCCGGGATTATGTTTACTATGCTAATGTACCTTTCAAAAGCTTGACAGTTGAAAAGGCTATGCAGAACTGGGTGGAATATCAAGGCAATGTCTTCAAATTTCCAGGAGGTGGGACAATGTTTCCTCAAGGAGCAGATGCGTATATCGACGAACTTGCACGTGTGATTCCAATTGCTGATGGCTCAGTTCGAACAGCTCTAGATACTGGCTGTGGAGTAAGTTTTGATTTTCCTTTGTATAATTGGTTTTTGTTTCTATATGAGTTTCAGTCCGATTGCCTTTCATTTTAAGTTGGGAAAAAAAATATTAGGCCCATAACTTATTAGGTTGTTAAAGGACACTATGTTTACAGGCCTGAAAAGTAAGAGTGTTATTAATTTACAAGAATCAAAGTTTTCAGTTTTCGTGTGAGACTCACTTGCGATTTTTAACTTGATTTGGGCTAATTCGAGTCAATTTGGCCTACATTCTTGATTTGTAGGCCCATGCATATAATGTCCTCCTTTCCTCCAAAGTAACGGGCCTAATTTTTTTTTTCCATTTTTAACTTGTCCCCATTTCTTAAAATGCAGTCCTGGAGTCATCATACATCCATGCTAGTTAAACTTACATGCATTCTTGTACATTCGCATTAGTGCAAAACATTAGTTACTTCCTTTTAAATTTGGCATGTTAAAATCTAATCGATCGTTCTTTTTCTGAATTCAATAAGGTTGCTAGTTGGGGTGCGTATGTTCTGAAGAGAAATGTGCTGCCAATGTCATTTGCACCAAGAGACAACCATGAGGCACAAGTGCAATTTGCTTTGGAACGAGGTGTACCTGCAGTTATCGGAGTTCTTGGATCCATAAAACTCCCATACCCATCCAGAGCATTTGATATGGCACAATGTTCAAGATGCTTGATACCATGGACAGCAAATGGTATGCCTTCTAACCACTAAATTCTTGCATTATTTTTGTTTTACGATGTTATTTTCAACTTGCACAGGAAATAGGCCGCCTGTTATTTATCATATCCGAGTAATCATTTTCAGATAATTGACAGTTTTATGAAAATGTTAATATCCTGAAGAAGCCAGTATGCACCATTGTAAAATGTTAATGTCTTTATTCATAGCATCATAAAATATGTTCAAAAGGTTATTTTTATATGAAGTTCTTAAGTTTTAGTTATTTCACTCCCTCCCAAAATGTCCAGTTCAACCTACGGTGAATCCCAGAATTGTGTACATTTACCTTGTTTTGAAAAAAAAGCAGTTAAGATGTAATGTTCTTACATAATTAATTCTCCCTCTATCCCCAAAATGTATGCTCAATTGCCTTATTTGTCCGTCCCCCAATAGTATGCTCAAAATGGAGCCCACAATACCCATTATTTTATCTACTTTATCTATTTTTTCTTAAAACATGTCTAAGCACACCTTTTAGGGACATAAGGAGTATATTTGAAAAGCCATTTCTTAGAAAATAAACTCTAATTTAGGAAATAATCATTTTATTTTGGGATGTCTCAAATAAAAGATGATTTAAGCAACAAATATTTTTGATAGGGGGGTGTTAGAATCTGGAAAATATACTACTCCCTCTGTCCACAGGAATTTGCACACTTTCCTTATTTGGACGTCCCAACAAATTTGCACACTACTAAAAAAGGAAGCATTAATTTACGTTCACACTCACAAACATATACTCATATTTACTCATATACTACTACTTTATATATAAAACACATTTTTCTTAAAAAATGTGCCGTCCCGTAGGGTGCAAATTCCTACGGGACGGAGGGAGTATAATATAGACAAATATTTCAACTCAAAGGTTGATCTCTCTCACTTCCAAACCATGGACTGTCACAATGTAGTCCTTTATGATAATCACTTGTATTTGAAACGAAGCCCAGAAAACAATAGAAATTTCGTTGAAGTTTTATAAATAGTTAGTGAAGTCGGCTAGTTTAAATCAAACAGTCTGTCATCTTTAAGTCATTTAAAAATGCATGCCATATCATGGAGGTAGTACTTGATTCGGAAAAGAGTGAATCTACTTACTTAAAGTTTTAACTTTTTAAAATATCATGTGTGTGTAGATGGCATGTACTTAATGGAAGTTGATCGAGTCCTGAGACCTGGTGGGTTCTGGGTGTTGTCTGGTCCTCCGATCAATTGGAAGACTTACTATCGTACATGGAAAAGGTCAAAAGAGGATCTGAAGGCTGAGCAATCTAGGATTGAAGAATTGGCTGAACAACTTTGCTGGGAGAAGAAGTACGAGAAAGGAGATGTTGCCATCTGGAGGAAAAAAGTTAATGCCAAGTCTTGCAAAAGGAACTCTGCCAACTATTGCCAGTCTTCAGATACTGATAATGTGTGGTAAGTAATGTACTGCATTATAACTTCTGTAGTTCAATATGCTTATGTTATTGATCCAGCTCATTCATAGTAACGTAGATGTAAATGTGAAAATTAAAATGATTAGAGATGATTTATTTCAGTTTAGGAGCTTATCATGTGTGCTTTAAACGTGTCGATAATTGGGATAAGTTACATTCACCCCCCTCGACTATTCACTCAAGTTCAGATAAGCCCTTAATGTATTTTTGGTGCAAAAAAAACTTTTAACTTGTTAAAATTGAACAAATACAAATTTTTTTTGTGCAGATAAACTAACCTTTTGTTTTCCTCTTAAAATTATATAAAAATGTGTTTGTACTAATTCAAAATAAATATGCATTTTCTTATTTGTACACCATCAAATATGGTTTTGTTTTAGTTTTATGTTTTAAAGTGTTTCTTATTTATTAATGAATGCAAAATTCTTTGTGTTGTCTATAGAAAAATATGAAATTTGTATTTATTATATGTGTTTTTTTTTTATGTTGGCATGGGTTTTTTTTTTTATGTAACATTTTCATTATATTTTTTTCTTATTACAATTTGTAAAATTATCATTTAACAACATCCATTGAAAAAAAACATACATTTGTTTTATGTTAATATGAGTGTCTTTTTATTCAATTAGATAAAGGGCTTATTTGTACTAAAGAATCCTTTAAGGGCTTATTTAGACCTGAGATAATACTTCAAGGGTCCGGGTGTACTTTTCCCTTGATAATTTGTATGAAGAAGTTGAAAGTAACAAATACGAAAAGGTGAGAAAGAGACAAAATATCAACTTATTTCCTAATTCCACTTTTGAATTATCATTCTGAAGGTATAAGAAAATGGAAACATGCATTACTCCTTTTCCACAAGTGGAGACTAGCAGTGAAGTAGCGGGAGGGGAGTTGAAGAAGTTTCCAGCTCGTCTTTTTGCTGTCCCGCCTAGAATCAGCAACGGTGAAGTCCCTGGAGTCACATCTGAATCGTATGACGAGGATAACAAGCTGTGGAAAAAGCATGTTTCTGCTTACAAACGGAGTATTCAATTATTGGGCACCACAAGATACAGAAATATCATGGATATGAATGCAGGGCTCGGAGGTTTTGCAGCGGCCTTGCAGTCCCCGAAACTGTGGGTGATGAATGTCGTCCCCACCATTGCTCCCAACACTCTGGGCGTCGTCTACGAGAGAGGCTTGATTGGCATATATCACGATTGGTATTTCACTCCACACTTTCGTAATTTAACAAAAATATCCACTCTCTTTGATGTTAGCTGAAGCTCAAGCTACTCTTTCCGATTTCCAGGTGTGAAGGTTTCTCTACGTATCCAAGGACGTATGATCTTATCCATGCTAACGGCTTATTCAGCTTATATCAGGACAAGTAAGCAATAATTAATTAATACGAAATTAAGAAACAAATGAGTCACTCTTTAGTTCAAACTATGATCAAATTGAGTTAAAATTGCACGGGTGCATCAGGTGCATACGGAAAAAGATTATGGTTATATGCAGTATGAATGGATTTAAAATGGATGGCAGCCATTTTGAATTAACTTTCTAGTGATTTTGATCATTTATTTCAAATGGTTCAATCCAAACGCAACCTACGCATTCTTGGCCTCATACTCTCGTGTGGCGTGCAGGTGCGAATTCGACAACATTCTCCTGGAAATGGATCGGATTTTACGTCCCGAAGGGACAGTGATCATCCGAGACGAAGTAAATGTGATAAATAAGGTGATGAAAATTGGGAAAGGGATGAGATGGGAACTGAAAATGGTGGATCATGATGATGGCCCTTTTGTACCTGAGAAGATACTCATTGCAGTGAAACAATACTGGGTGGCTTCAAACAACTCTACTTCTACTGATCAATGAAGTTATAATAATAATAATTATTAATTTATTATTATAGAAAACATTTCTTACATCATATGTCTTGATGCCACGCTACAGTGGGTTTGCTTTCGACATAAACTAAAGAAATTAGTAGGTCATGGGATTTACATTTTTGTATTTGTCAATTTGCATTCACCAGTTGTATCTAAACATTATATGGATTTCATGGGAATGTAATACATGGAATTCTAAAATCATTTTGGAAAAATGTATTCTTATCTTTTAATTTCATCAACATAATAATTCAACATGGAAGATTAATATCCGTCAAAAAAAAAAAAAAAACATTGAAGATTAATATGCTGTGTGCCTACTGGACAGAAATAAGTCCAGAATATTTTAATTTGAGAGTATTATAAAATAATTAATAATATTAAGAGATTATTACATATTAGTTCTACCTTTTTCTACTATCTACATTTTAATATCACACCTTTTTTAAAATACATATTAATCCTACAAAAAATA
>JAPKLY010000621.1:189150-212235 GCA_026898435.1 Prunella vulgaris | reverse complement strand
TACTATTTATTATTTGGAATATTGTTTACTATTTGTCATATTGGTGATATTTCTAGCATCAGCCCACTTTCCTTTACCTCTTCCGAGAGAAAGGCATACCCAAGAAATCAGCAATCTTTTCCAGATTAGATGCAGGAACCATTTTAAGATCCTCGTATTTAAGAAACAGAATCCTGTCAGGATTCTCCAAGCTCGCGTTCCAATAGCGAATTTTAAATTTACGTGATTATATTATTAAATTAATTATATTCACAGACAATAAGAAGAACAAAAATTATCGTCACGATTAAAGCTGTTAATTAGATGATATAGCTAGATCAATGAACCAGCCAGCATTTAGATTTCATATATATAAAATTTGAAACGACGTTACGCTAAAAAAATGTTATTTAATTTTATCAAAATTAATCTATTGAAAAAGAACGATCCTATATTTCAACTTCCCTTCGTGAATTAATTATAGCACCATTCCCGATGTCGCATTAATTATCAAGAGTAAGTCTCCTGTGCACCAGTTACACGGTGCAACTCTAGTTAATTTTTAAAAAGTTAAACAGTTTATAACTGAAAAATTAAACAGTTTATTACTGAAAAGTGTATCTTCCATAGTTTAATTTTTCAGTAACAAACTGTTTAACTTTTCAGTTATAAACTGTTTAACTTTTTAAGAATGAACCTGAGTTGCACCGTGTAATTGGTGCATACATGACTAATCCAATTATCAAAATCAATTTATAAGTGGAAATCCGGGTCCCCCACGTTACATGCGAGTGGGAAACAATAAAATAAGTCCGACAGCAATGACAAATCTCAAGAATCTTTGAGTCTAAATACTAAATTGATTAATTTTCAGCAGGAAAACGTGAATCGTTGATTTTTACAAAATTATCTCGATCTCAAGAATCTTTGACTCCAATTACTAAATTCAAACAATCATTGTTAACTCAACAGCTACATCTTAAGTGTTGAATGCATGTATATTAAATAATTATTTAATTTAGATCGCATAATTATGGACTTCTGACACGAATAATTGAATTATATAACTCGGTCCCACGCGTTAACTGCTACTCCCTCTGTCCCAGAAGAACTTGCAAGTTTTCCTTTTCGGGACGTCCCATAGGAACTTGCAGACCCAAAAAAGGAAACCCTTTTATAAACTTCACCCTCACAATATCTACATATTTACACAAAATGCCATTACATTTTCACTTTTTGGGCCCACATTACACACAATCCAACAAACTTTTTCACTTTTTACATAAAATTTTACCAAATTAACCCTCAAAACACTACTTTTTTTACTTTATTCTACTTTTTTATTGTTTTGTGTGCCTTCCACCCCTTGCAAGTTACTCCGGGACGGAGGGAGTAGATCTTAAGTGTTGAACGCATTTGCATTAAATAAATAATTAATTTAGATGATATAGTTATCGACTTCTGACATAAAAAAATATTTTATTTAAGAGTAAGTCTCTTGTGCACTAGTTACACGGTGCAACTCTAGTTCATTTTTAAAAAGTTAAACAGTTTATTACTAAAAAGTTAAACAGTTTATTACTGAAAAGTGTATCTTTCATAGTTTAACTTTTCAGTAATAAACTGCTTAACTTTTCAGTTATAAACTGTTTAACTTTTTTAAAATGAACTTGAGTTGCACCGTGTAACTGGTGCATACAAGACAAATCCTTTATTTAATTACAAAATATGCCCTAAATGACAATGAGGGATAAACCTTTATCATTTGCAGCTATGATCACAATATTTGGGGGATTGTTAATTATATGAGATATTATGGATTATTGTTCTTGATATTACTGTTATTATATTGATTATTGGTGATGATACTACTGTTATTATTTGGAATATTGTTTAATATTTCTCACATTTTTTATACTGTTTGAGATATTGTTAATACTACATTGGAATTAGGAGTATTATTAATTCAAAATACAAAACATATAAAATTATGTATGTTTTGCGATTAATTTTTAATCAAGTAAATATCAAATGTCGGCTTGAGAGAGATAATAAAATAATAAATCGTTCATTGATTGCCTTTCTTATCGTCTCTATTTTTTCTTCTCAATTGGCCACTACTATACATTTGAACTTAGAAAGATCCATTTGGAGAGCCTTTTTTTAATAACATTTCTCCAAAATTTCATTTGGAGAGCGGTTATGGCTAAAAAAGAATTAAAAAACAATTACCTTAACATTGATTTTGAAGCGTTGTCTAAGCCCTAAACTTTAGATAGTTGTTAAAAAGCGCTGTCTAAGCCCTAAATCTTAGATAGAAGTTAAAATCGCTATCTAAATAGAGCTAAGACAACATTTTCAAATAACTTTACAAAAGCAACTTAGAGAGAGATTTTCAACAGTTGTCCATTGTTGATCCCCCACGTTGATTAACTTCTTCGTTGATGTGGTGCTTGGGATTCAGATCTGGCAGTGTGTCAGATAATCATGAATTATGTAGGATTCTCTGCCGAAGTGTGGGCTGGTTCGAGATAAATGCTAATTCATTTAGATGGTGAAAATCACTTTAGTGTGGGGTGTGACAAATATCAACCTTTGGAGAAAAGAGTTCATTTGCGAATTGAAGAGCCTATCTTTAGTAATTATGTGAAGTTATGACCGTCATTGAGCAAACAATTGCACTTAGAGCGTTGGTCGCGAGAGCTTTCCTTGAACCGATAAACAAAGACGTGGATCTTGAAGGTAGCCCCATAGGCACGTCGAAGATGTGATCCGTCTACTATCCTTAGGACGCTGCATAATCACGAATCCGGATTAAGCCACTCGGAGAGGATCAATGGAGTTTTAAGTGAATTTCGCTTCATCGAAGGCTATTGGGTGGAAAATCGAGAGCTCTCCAAGCCTTTATTTGTAGTAGTGGAACGTAAAAAATCATTCCGATCCAACTCCGTCAAAAAAATACTATTGCAAGTGATATTTTTAATAAATTTAGATAAATATCCGACTTTTTAAAATACTTCGATTTAAACGGCTTTCCTTCGATTAAAGAAGTTTCCTTGGAAAGGAACATGGGGTTTTTGGTAAATGATTATGAGGTTTGCAAAGAGAGAGCCGGAGATATCTTCAACACAACTCGATCGCTGGAAGGTCCGTACATTGATATAGATAGAGATGGAATATTTAGTTTATTATTATTATTATTAGAATTTTTAATTTAATTGTTATTGGGTCGGGCTTTTAGGGCTTTAATGCCTGAAACCCTAATTAGTTTATTATAAATAGGAGCTTTATTTTCATTGTATGGGAGTTGAAGATTGAATAGAAAAGAATTGGGTTTAATTCCCTTTACCCGTGTTTTAATTGTTGTTTTCGGTATTCTTATGAATCAACGGAATAAACACATTTAATCGCGAAGATCATATTATCCGACATTCAAAGATTGAATCAACGGATCTTATGATGGTATCGCCTTCTCATTGCGTCAATATACAAGTCATTCTTAAATTTTATCTAATTCTATTTTTTCTTATCGGTTATCTCTAATTCTATTAAGAATTCTATTTAGGGGACAATTAAATTTGGGTGGGGTGGCCTTTAACAAAATTTGAACTCAGAAATGAGTTTGAACAAAAAGGACATGATGCTGTTAAAGAACTTCATTCTATCTAAAAATTGAAAATGGAGACGTTACTTTAAGGGGAAAATGTTTTTTTAGGACAATAATTATAGGGTAATTGTAATTTAAGGACAATATATTTTCGGGCTTGGAAAAGTAGGACAATATGTTTTTGGGATTAGAAAAGTAGGACAATATGTTTTTAGGATTGGAAAAGTAGGACAACAACTTTGGAAAAGTAGGAAAAGTAGGACAATAACTTCGAAAAGTTGTTAATCTAGGCCAATTTTTCAAAGTTATTGTCCTACTTTTCCAAAAGTTATTGTCCTACTTTTCATACTTTTCCAAATTTATTGTCCTACTTTTCCTACTTTTCCAAAGTTATTGTCCTACTTTTCTAAGCCTGAAAACATATTGTCCTATTTTTCCAAGATTGAAAACATATTGTCCTACTTTTTCAAGCCCGAAAATATATTGTCCTACTTTTCCAACTATCCTATAATTACGGTCCTAAAAAAACATTTTTCCCTTACTTTAATGAAATAAAAGAAAGTCGGAATAATTAATTTGCAGTCAGCCATATATATTGAAAATATAGAGCAAAACATTTTTTAATTTTTTTTAACTTAGATCGCATAATTATCGACTTTTGACATGAATTAATTGAATTATCTAACTCGGTGCCACGCGTTAATTGATAGATCTTAAGTGTTGAAAGAATTTGCATTAAATAATTAATTAATTTAGATATCGACTTCTGACATAAAAAAATATTTTATTTAATTACAAAATGATGTCCCTAAAAGACAATGAGGGATAAACCTTTATCATTTGCAGATATTATTAATTATTGGTCTTGATATTACTGTTATTATTGATTATTGGTGGTGATATTACTATTTATTATTTGGAATATTGTTTACTATTTGTCATATTGGTGAGATATTTCTAGCATCAGCCCACTTTCCTTTACCTCTTCCGAGAGAAAGGCATACCCAAGAAATCAGCAATCTTTTCCAGGTTAGAGACAGGATCCATTTTAAGATCCTCGTATTTAAGAAACAGAATCCTGTCAGGATTCTCCAAGCTCGCGTTCTAATAGCGAATTTTAAATTTACGTTATTATATTATTATTAAATTAACAATAAAATAAGTCCGACAGCAATGACAAATCTCAAGAATCTTTGAGTCTAAATATTATATTGATTAATTTTCAGCAGGAAAACGTGAATCATTGATTTATACAAAATTATCTCGATCTCAAGAATCTTTGACTCCAATTACTAAATTGATTAATTTTCAGCAGGAAAACGTGAGTCATTGATATATACAAAATCACAAGGGACATATTTTAAAGTACTCATTTTTTATTTTTAAAAATTTATTTTATTTATATTAAATATAAATAATTTTGTCTATTTATTTTTATAATTTTAAAACATAGAATTTTAATAATTAACTAATTATAATATTTTTATCATATATATGCGATTGTTTGAATTTTTTATTTAGACTACGAGGGAATTGTAGTTTTGGTCCCGCTGCAAACGCACCCGATTCAAAATGGTCCCAAGCATTTCAGTTTTGGTCTCATATCTTTTTTTCTTTACAAAAATAGTCCCAAAAGATTCAAATAATACGAAATTCATCCCATATCATCTAACACCGTTTTAAAATTAACAGAGAAGTCATGTTTTTTTACACGTGCTCTGTTATTAAGTGAAAATAACACAAAATCAACACAGAAGACGGATACTTTTTGGAGATTAGACTCAAAATACACAATCATGAATCGTCATCTTCTTCATTGGGGAAATTTACCCCAATAATGCTGCGCAGAAAAGGTATACGGGGAACTTCAAAATCTGATTATGCTTCGCGGAAAAGAAATTTACCTCATTTTGAAACATAATCAGGTTTTGAAGTTCCCCGTATTCCTTTTCCGCACAACTTTATTGGGGCCAATTTCCCCGGCGAAGAAGATGACGATTCGCGATTGTGTATATATTTTTTTTGGTTGTAATCTCCACAAATTATGGGTTTTCTGTGTTGATTTTGTGTTATTTTGACTTAATAGCATAGCACGTGCAAAGAACGTGAGTTATTCATTCATTTTAAAATGGTTTTAAATGATATAGGATGAATTCCGTATTATTCAAATCTTTTGGGACTATTTTTGTAAAGAAAAAAGATATGGGACCAAAACTGAAATTCTTGGGACCATTTTGAATCGGGTGCGTGTCCTGTGGGACCAAAAGTGCAATTCCCTCTTTAGACTACATTAATGTATAGTGTATATTAGTGAATACTACAATATAAAATTAAGTAATGTAAATTCAAATTAATGAAGGATGATTTACATATAGGTTAAAAAAATTACTATATTTATAAAAAGGTTATGTGCAGAAAAAAATGTGCTTTTGTGCAAATATAATGAACATATTTGTAAATATAGTTAAATTTTTGAACCTATATCTAAATCACCCATTAATGAATATTATAGTTTATAAAAGTATATACAAATATTTAATTTGTGATATTTTAAAATATATCTATTAAAATTTGATTAAGACGAGAGCATTATCCACATCAAAATTAAATTAAAAATTTAAATATTCTACCTAATTATTTTCATAAAAATTTAATTATAAACTTTATTTTTTTATCAATCGGGAACCGAATCACTGATTAATTAAAAAAAAAACTTCATACAAAAATACTAATTGAAGAACACAAAATATTCAAAAAGAAGTAAAATAACATATGAATGATGGAGTAAAACTCTAAAAATAAATTCATTTATTTATCCATTAAATAATCCATAATGTCAAACCAACCCCCTTATAAGAGGGTAGTGTAATTATGAGCATAAAATGAGATTCAATTTAAAGTTATTAACTTTTTCTACTCATTTCATAAGGGTATCAGGTCTTATATAATGAATTAAGTATAAAAGATTTTTCAAAATAGATGAGGTAAAATAAATTTTATAAAATTTAAAATGTGTGTATTGTGGTATTTTCACATATGACAATGAAAGTTGAAAATATCAATACCCATAAAAGTATATATCTTTATAAATATACAAATATCGATATTAATAAATTTAAAAATTATAAAAATTTAAGACAGAACATTTACTATATAAATCTAAAAGGGAAATTTGGATAAATTTTACTCTTGTGATAAATTTATATATACACTATTTTTAATTCTTTGATATTTTTTAATATTTCTCTATATCTTTCAATATTTTTATTGAAGTATTACTTATCCATTCCATGCAACACACATGCAGTCCATGCATCTGGATATTTTCTCAATATCTTTCAATATTTTTAGAGTCTGTGCATGTTTCTGTCTGTCGCAAACTAAAATTAATATTTTGCAACGACAATAAACAACGTCATTTTGTGCAACTTGTTTGCAAATTGCCAAACTCATTGCAAATTTACAAGGTGTTGAAAGACTATCAAAAATTTCGATGCTAACTACTGGTTCCAAAATTGTAGTTATGTTAATATCAGTTTTGTTTCATAACTTTTTCACTTTTTTATTTTAGTTTCACAATTAGTTACCTTTTCAATTTAGTACCATAACAGTTCAAATTTATCTAAATTAGTCCCAAATGGCCAAAAAATGCGTTAAATGACATCGTATTGTTCATGGAAAGGCACATTGGGAAGCTTTCAAGTGGATAATGAGATATCTGAAAGGTTCAGCACATTTGGGATTACTATTTGAGAGGACTCAGGAGGACAAGCAACCTCTACAAGGTTTTGTAGATTCTGACTATGCTGGAAGCATAGATACTAGAAAGTCTTTGACTGTATATGTGTTTACACTTTATGGCACAGCCATCAGTTGGAGGGCTGCATTACAGTCAGTGGTTACACTATCAACCACTGAAGCTGAGTACATCGCAGTGACAGAAGCAGTAAAGGAGGCTATGTGGCTGAAGGGCATTATCAGGGAATTTGGAATCAGGCAAGATGAAGTTACTGTGCAATGTGATAATCAGAGTGCCATTCACTTAGTCAAGCATCAGGTCTTTCATGAAAGATCTAAACATATTGATGTGAGGCTTCACTTTGTGAGGGATGTGGTGGAAAAGAAGGTGATCACAATACAAAAAGTATCTACTGATGACAATGCTGCTGATATGCTTACTAAAGTCATACCAAGTTCTATGTTCAACTACTGTTTGGAGCTGGTTAAGGTACAGTCATGGGATGTGCCTTAATACTACTGTAATGTGAAGGTTAGGTGGAGGCATCTCACTTACTTTGAGGTGGAGAATTGTTATGGGTGCAAAGAAAGTGAAATTAAGATCAGATGAGCAAGTACTGCAGATTAACTGAACGTTATACTATCAGCTGATAGGTCTGCTGATGGTTAGTCATCTGATAAGGTCAGCTGAGATCGTTTGAGAAGTCTACTGAAAGTCATCTGGGATATCAGAGAAGTCAGCTGAGGAGGTCAGCTGATGGTAATCAGCTGAGGAGGTCAGCTGAGGAGATCAGGATGATGGTCAGTTAGTATGGTATGGTCAGGTCAGCTGGTCAGATCAGGACAAAAGGTCTACTGATGATATCAGCTGAGTACTCAGACTCAGCTGAGGACATATCATATCAGTAGACAAGACAAGACAAGACAAGACAAGAAAGGAGCATACTGACTCCAAAGTCAGGAATTAACTCAGGATCAGTTACGAAGCAGTTTAAACTTCCAAATTGGACAACGGGCGATCAGTTTACCAGAATCAAAACTGAAAATCGTTGGGCTCTGACAGTTATTCATTTTCGGTTGCAACTGTAGCAGTTTTCTTGTTAGGTGGTTACGATCACTAGCATTAATTAGGGATTCCATACTCCTATATATATACGCACATATGTATAGAGAGATATAGAACGATCATATACTCAGTGAGATCAAAATACTTGTAATTTGTATCATCTTCCATTGATTAGTGAGAGAGGTGCCCTCATCCGTGGACGTAGATCATTTCTGAATGAACCACGTAAATCTTGGTGTTCTTCAATTTCTTTATTCCAATTGATTTCAAACAATCATTGTTGACTCAACAATTGGCGCCGTCTGTGGGAAACAAGGAAGATTGTTGGTGAAATCAACTGCTATGGCTTCTACGAAGATGGAGTTTGAGATATTCACAGGGGCGAATGATTTTGGTTTGTGGAAGGTGAAGATGAAAGCTCTCCTCACACACCATGGATTATCAAATGCTTTGAAACCAGCGAATCAGTGGCCATCATCATCCGCATCAAAACCTGCAAAGAAGCAGGAGATTCTGGACAAGGCTCATAGCACAATCATTTTGTGCTTGGGAGACAAACCTCTGAGGGAGGTGTATAAGTCGAAGACTGCCATTGATGTGTGGAATAAGCTGGAACAGGTGTATCAAACGAAGTCGGTTACCAATAAGTTGTTCATGAAGCAGAGGCTTCATTCATTCAAGATGACTGAAGATAGGGATCTTGTTGAACAACTTGAAGAATTCAATAAAGTAGTGGATGATTTGGAGAATCTTGAAGTCAAGATTGAAGATGAGGATAAAGCCCTGATGTTACTGAACTCTCTACCAAAATCCTTGGAGAATTTCAAGGATGCTCTGTTATTTGGAAGGCAAGAGAAGGTGTCCCCTGATGATATTCAGAATGCATTGAAAACTAAGGCACTTCAAATGCAATCTGAAAGGAAGAACACAAATCAAGGTGAAGGGCTGAATATCAAGTTCAAGAAAGGGAAGAAACCGTTTCAGGGAAAGAAGTGGTAAAGGCCCTGAATCTGGAAAATTTGTGGAAAGGAGAAAATGTTTCTCATGTTAGAAGGTGGGATTAATTAGGGATTCCATACTCCTATATATATACGCACATATGTATAGATGATTACGATCACTAGCATTAATTAGGGATTCCATACTCCTATATATATACGCACATATGTATAGAGAGATATAGAACGATCATATACTCAGTGAGATCAAAATACTTGTAATTTGTATCATCTTCCATTGATTAGTGAGAGAGGTGCCCCATCCGTGGACGTAGATCATTTTTTATCGAACCACGTAAATCTTGGTGTTCTTCAATTTCTTTATTCCAATTGATTTCAAACAATCATTGTTGACTCAACAGTTTTTAAATTTGTTTTGATAATATATAGCTGAAGTAGTTTGTCATTTTGAAGGTATAATAGTAATGTTGTTTTATTCTTTTAATTTGTTATTTTATCAAATAAACTCAACTGGAGATGTAGGAACTAAAAAAATAGAGCAGAAAACTATATGAAAAACAATAAAAAAATCATCCCCACCATGAAAAATAATAGAAAAAGTCAAATAAAATGTAGGAACTTTTGAATTTGTTTCTCACCAATATCAATATCATCCACATCTATGTCATGAAAATTTATTTCACCGATCTTAATTTTAATTTTTTAGAGATTGTAGAGTCTTCATTGAGTGCTAAAATATTGGAGGGTTAAAGATTTTGGAGGATTGAATATACATGGATATGGGATATCGTGGGATTATAGTTTGGATGTGTTCTTTTGTCTATTTTTTTTTTTTTTTTTTTGTATATTTTAAGTTTCCACATTTATAGATGTATTTGTTCAATAAAAAATATACTAAAAGAATAAAATCACACAACTTTTATGCCCTTAAAACAATAAACAACTCCAGCTTTATAATTTTTTCACTGGCCAAGTCACTTTTACCAGCCACTTGTTATTGCAGGTAATAGAATTAAAAATAAAAAATATATAAATTACATGATAAAAATTAAAATTAAAAAATTAATAGGAACAAAATTAGAAAAAAGGTAAATTTCATAAATGAAAAAAAATTATTTTCCAAATAATATAAATTTACATAATTCTATAAAATTAAATTAACTATATTCACAAACAATAAGAACAAAAATTATCATGACGATTAGAGCTATTACATAATATAGCTAGAATGAACCAGCTAGCATTTAGATTTCAAGATATCTAATAATATAAATAAATATATATATATAATATTTGAAATGTTACTCTAAAAAATTTACTCCCTCCATTTTGCAAATGTATTCTCTTTTGTGTGAATATAAGCTTTGAGAAAAGTGAGATAAATAAAATAAAATAAGGATATTGTGAGATCCACTTTGTTTATAAATGTGATAATAAAATAATAATTTTTTAAAAAAATGACAAAATTAAGAGAAAGAGAAAAATGAAAAGTAAGAGAAAATATGGGGGGTGGGAGTATTTAATTTTATCAAAAAAATCAAAGTAAGGTCAACTAATCAATGCAAAAGAATGATCCCCTATTTCAACCCTTGTGAATTAATTTTTGCACTATTTCCGATATCTGGCATATATAATTAGCTAGCATTTATTATCATATGGCAAAATAAATTTATAAGTGGAAATTAAATCCGGGTCCCCACGTTACTTGGGAGTGGGAAACAATAAAATAAGTCCGACAGCAATGACAAATTCACAGATCTCAAGAATCTTCGAGTCCGACTACTAAATTGATTAATTAATTTGATTCAGCAGGAGAACGTGAATCATTGATGTATAGAAAATCACTGTGAAGTTTAAAAATATCAATATCGATAAAATATAAAAAATTTAAAAATATATCAATAAATTTAGAAAATTATAAAAATTTAAGATCGAATATTTAATACGTATATCTAACAAGGGAATTTGAATAAATTTTAGGGGCGCTTGGTATGAAAATTATTCAATGGTAATGAGAGTGGAGATACATATATAGTAATTATAGTAGGTAATGAGAACAAATGAGGTACACAATATTGACTTTCCTCCTAATTTAGGTAATCATCACCCCATTTGATTACCCACATCCCATCCTATAATCATCCTCCTCAATCAATCCTCCATACCACAATCAATAACTTTTTTTTTTGTCAACTTATTCCAAAATTGAAGCACAATACTAATGATGTAAAAACCATGAACACAAACTCTTATTGAACATACGTAAGGGCAAAGAAGGAAAATGAAATTTCATTCCCATTATCATTGAAGAATTTAAAACAAGCGCCCCTTACTCTGGTACATTTTTTTTTTATCGGCAAAAATAATTTCTTTCCCGGGTATAAGAAATACCCAAAAATTAGTACAGAAGTTCACCTATCGTAACATAGGCGGTAGTTTACAATCCATAATAGAAATAAAAAATCAGAAAAAACACCTAACCACAAAGATTATGCCTCAAGTCTATCTCAATAATACTTTTGGGTCTATCTCCCAGTCTGAGTAAACGATAGTTGAATTCATTTTTTGATGAGCAGAAAACCAACACCATACTCGTGTTTTTAGTTCGGCCAGCAGTAGGTGTATCGATTTTCTTTCATTACGAAAGATAATCAAATTCCTTGATTTCCACAATAACCAAATAGCACATTCCCAAATACATATGCAGAGATGTTGACCATCCTTTCCTTTGAATAATTTACTAAAGAGGAGTAAACTACTCGCCGGATTAGATGGTAACACCATTACATATCCAAGCCACTTAACACATTCCATCCAGAAGTTGTAAGAGAAAGAGCATTCAAATAGGACATGTCTTACAGATTCTTCATGATCACCGCAAAAGGCACAATGTCGATCAACAAGGTTAGGGAGAGCTCTTCTGTTGTGTAGTTTTGTGGCTGTTGGAATACGTTCTCATAGCACTCTCCAGGCATGAATTTGAATCTTTAATGGTATGAGTTTGTTCCACATGAACTTAAATTCTTCTTTCTCTCTATCTTCCTCCTGGTCCAAAATATTAGATAGATATTCATAAGCTGATTTTGTAGAATATGTTCCGTTAGCAGCCCTGCTCCATTTCCATCGATCCTCCAGCCCTGCTTTTAAAGGATACCTGTTCAATAAATCAATAAGCTCATATAGCATAGGTTTCTCTCGATCAAATAATTCACGCCTCCATTGCCACACCCAAGTCCACTCTCCCCCATTCCACATCCCCATATCACACACTCTTACTGACTTATCTAGGCACAAATTATATAATCTAGCAAAAACTAATTTTAACGGAGCATTCCCCGTCCACATATCCTCCCAAAATAAAGAATTTTTACCGTCCCCAATTTCCTTAGTCAATCCCGAAAAAAACCAGCCATGTATTCCTCCCCCCACTGCTTTCAAGACTTCTCCCCACCAGCCCATGAGTTTTCTTACTCTCCCATTACTCCCACCACCCATCCCTACACCCCAAGAAAGACCTCATCTCGACTCAATCACTCTCGCCCATAAACTCCCTCTCTCATTGTAGAATCTCCACACCCATTTACCCAATAGTGCTTTGTTAAAGCACTCAAGATTTTTAACCCCAAGACCCCCTTTTGATTTGGATTTACAAATTGTGTTCCATTTTATCCAAGAAATTTTTTTCACACACTCATCACCCCCCCACAAGAAGCGTCTTTGCAATTTCTCTATATCACTCAAGATTTTTAAAGGAGCTCGATAGGTGGAAAAGTAGTAAACTGGAAGAGATGAGAGGACTGCATTGATCAAAGTTACTCTACCTCCAATGGATAGATTCAATCCCTCCCATTTTCTTAATCGATTTCTTACCTTTTGGACCACATAGTCCAATTCCGCTATAGTTCTATGAGAACTCCCTACTTTGACCCCTAGATAGAGGAAAGGTATTGCTCCTATTTTGCTTCCTAGGCTCGCTGCAAATCTGCCCATACGATCATTATCCACATTTACACCAAAAAGACTGCATTTATCCCTGTTCACCTTCAAACCGGAGACAATTTCCAAATTTATAAGAAAATATCTCAAGAAAATGACATTTTCTAGGGATGCTTTACCTATAAAAATGGTGTCGTCAGCAAATTGTAGGTGAGAAATAGGTACAGAATTTCAACCAACCCTCACAGGAACAAACAGATTGTGCTGAATCGCCTTCTTGAGCATAATACTAAGTCCTTCAGCGGCTATAAGAAATAAGAAAGGAGATAATGGATCTCCTTATCTTAATCCTCTTCTCAACTGGAATTCCTCTGATGGACTACCTTTAATAAGAACTGAAGCACGGGCAGTCGATACACACTCCATAACCCAACAAATCCATTTCTCATGAAAGTTGAAACGAACCATCAAGTTGTGGAGATAACTCCATTCAACAGAATCGTAAGCTTTAGCAAAGTCGATCTTGTATAGGAGGCATTCTTCTTTTCTGCCTTTAGCCTCTTCTATCATCTCATTAAGAATCACCACCCCATCGAGAATCTGTCTTCCTTTGATAAAAGCACTTTGCTGATCTGAAATGATGCTTCCCAGAACCTTACATAATCTTATGGAAAGGATTTTGTATATAATTTTGTAAACGCCCCCCACAAGAGAAATAGGTCGATAATCTGAGAGGTCCACAGCTTCTTCTTTCTTTGGAATGAGAATGATAAAAGTCGGATTAAGGCCCCGGACCAGTCTCTCATGAGAGTGAAATTCCTCCAACATCTTCATAAAGTCATCCTTGTAAAGATCCCAAAAGTCTTTTAAAAAGCAAAAGTTGAAGCCATCGGGCCCAGGCTTTTGGATCCATCACATGCGTCGATAGCTTCTTTCACTTCTTGCACAGAAAAATCTGCGATCAACAGCGTGTTGTCCTCCTCAGAAATCTTCTTATTGCAAAAATTCAACTCCAGGCAAGGTCTCGTCTTCCCCACAAAATTGTAATGATTTCGAAAGAACTCAGTAATTCCATTTTTGACTTCCACAACTTCCTCTTTCCATTCTCCATTAACAAAAATACCCGAGATTTCATTGCGTTTTCTTCTCTTGTTGATGAATTTGTGGAAGAATTTTGAATTTGCGTCACCATCTCTGATCCATCTAATTCTGGCTTTCTGGTGTAGGAGGCTATCCTTGGCTTTCAAATCACGAAACAATAATGCCCTTTCTTCATTTCTCTTCATCACTTCCGACTCATCAAGTCCAAAAGCCTCATCTAAGATATCAAGTTTCTGGATTTCCTCTCTTCTTTTCTCAATTCTTGAATCCATTAAGCCAAAAGTCTTTTTATTCCAGACTTTTAAGTCCTCCTTCAATTTCTTGAATTTCTCCTTGATAATAAAGCTCCCCCAACCTTCGATCTCGTAGCTTCTCCATTTTTCAGAAACAAACTCACGAAAATCATGATGTCTTCTCCAAGCATTGATAAACCGGAAGGGTTTTGGGCCCCAGTCCTTTAATTTGATTTCAAGGATAATAGGACAGTGGTCTGAAAGTGATCTATTAAGAGCTTTTAGATAAGAATTTGGCCATTTGAGGAGCCAACTGGGACTAATCAGAGCTCTATCAATACGACTTTTGCAAGATCAGTCGGGCTTGTACAAAGTATAGAAGCGGCCATGGAGAGGTAAATCTATGAGGCCAGCTGATCTAATAAAATCATCAAAAACAGTTATATCCCTTCTGTTGAACGATGATCTACTACCAGCTCTTTCCGAGGGGCGCCTGATAGAGTTGTAGTCCCCTATCACGCAGATACAGCTCGATAAGTTCTGCTCTAATATATTCTGAATCCTTTCCCATAGTTCAATTCTCTCCGAGAGTGGACACGGAGCGTAGACGTTCACTAAACAACATTCAATTTTTCCCTCTCCCCATAAACCATTCACCACCACTGCACCAGTCATATGCCAACAACTAATTGCTGAAAAGGTATCAGTGTTCCAAAGAGAAATAATGCCTCCTGATCTGCCATTTGATTCCCTGTAAGTCCAACCACATTTACCTAATCCCCACATAGATCTAACAATAAACTCGTCAATAACTTCTTTCTTGGTTTCCTGAATACAAGCAAATTCAATTCTCTGTTTCAAGATTATCTCTCTTATCTCCTTACATTTCGCCCTGCACCCCAAGCCCCTAATATTGTAACTGAGCAGCTTCATTGATTTATGACCGCATTATTCACCGAGGCTAAGGGGGATTCTGGGCTTATGACATCCGCCCTATCAATAGCATCTAGAATTAATTGGTCGTTGCCATCAGAAGAGAGGCCCATGATTTTGCCCATTTCCTAAATTTTTTTTGTAGTATTTGACACCCTTCTTCTCGTCTCAGAAGACTTACCCGTTTGGGATGAACCTTTTCTTTGTTTTTCCGCTTCTCTTCTATCCTCAGAGGAAATAATGTCTGCGAGGAAAGCCCCCAATTGTTTCTTCTCTGCCTTCTTCTTTGCTCTCTTAGACGGTCCTGCCTCCTTCCTTCTCCACTGCTTGTTGTGATTCGGTTCCTACTCCACCACTCGCATCCGCATTTCGGAGATTTTAGGATTCACGCTCTCAAGATTAATTTTCCTAATGCTTGAAGAAATAGGGGATAACGAATTTGGAGATTTTGTGATGAATGAAGGGTCCTGATTTTGGTTCTGAGAGGGCATAGATCTTTCCATCGAAGACTCCGAAATTACTCCAAGAAGGTTTGTGCACTGATCTTGAATCTTCTCATACGGGTTTTTCAATTGTTGAGTTGAGCAGATTGATTTAGGTTCTACATGGGGCTCCTGATAGGAATAATTATGGAAAGACCCATTATTCTGAGTGGGCCGCTCAACATCATTAAGGCCCACAAGTGGTGTATTATCTATGGGCCTAGCTTCACTATGGTCCTAATTCTTTGCAACACTCTCATGTGATAAACTTACGTGAGGGACAGTTTCATTACGTGCCATTAGTGTAGCCACCTCCATCTCAGCATAATCATTTCCTTCAAACTCAACTCCAAGACGATTGGATTCCCCGATAACTTGGAATCTGTTCCCAGGGGTCGTCTCATTTATTATTTTCTTGGGAGACGTTGTAGAGTTTGTTTTTTGAAAATTCCGGCGAGATACCCACTCCCCAAAAACTGATTCTGACTCTTCACTGCCACCATGAATCGTCGCATCTTTCAGGCCATCTAATATTGACGCTAATGAGTCACTTAGCCAGGATGATTCATCATCTGAAGACGTCGAGTTGTGACTCTTAAATTTCATCGCCGGCGGTGGGAGTGGATATTCCTCAAGAATCTTAATCCTGAAAGGGTGCCCATCGATCATGACCACAAAATTTACATTCACCTCACATGCGATTGGGACCGAAATCAAAATCCTGGCATACTCTAGTACCCTTCTATTTTGTGTATTGATGTCCATTTTGACAAAAGATCCTACCTTTGCACTGGCAAGGGAAAAAAATCTTCTATTCCAAACTTGTAAAGGTACTCCAATCCATCGAGTCCATACTTTCCGGCGGTTGCAAACGTCGTCTGCTTTCCAAGGTCTACTCCAATTGAACCAATATTTGAACCACTCTTCCATATTTGCTTCTACCTCTTCCATCGAAGACTTCCCCAAATTCTGTATCAAAATGTCATTGTCACCAATATGGCTTAGATTAAGATTAGTGCCGCATTCGCTAAGGATTTCCTCGCCATTTTCTTCCCATGAAAAGTTACTTCGAAGCATGCCAATACAACAATGATTTAACCACTCTCTTTCTTCTGGAGTAGATGAGTAACTGAAATAATAATTTTTCTCAACTTCTGCTGTCAACTTTTCCACGTCCAAACTCTTCTTGGGTTTCTCCAAGTCTGTTGTAGTGTTACCAGGGTTCACTTGATAATTACGTTCCAAGAATCCGAGTGCTTCTTTGAAAGTTTTCGTAGGATCTCGACGCCCTGAAACTGCCTCAAAGAGTTTTGGTTGAGTAGCATTAAGACTGGCTCTATTCACTGACTGAGTCCTGTTATATCTAGGTTGAAACACTCTTAACTTGTAACTGTTGATCCAAAGATTATTCAATTTCACCAATATTTTGTTGATATCTCCCACCCGCCCTGCTTTAAATCTGATAAAGCCAAATCTTTTGCCTTCCTTATCTCTTTTTCTTGGACAAAAAATGTCAGTAACCTCAGATACCTCACTGAACTTTGAACGAAGAGATTCCATCCCACAATCTTCAGGGAAGTTTCAGAAAAAGAAAGAGGTTGAATCTTCACCATGAGAGATATTGTAATCTCTACCAACGCCACCTCTAAGACTTCCAGTTTGAGACCTACTTGACCACCTATCGGAATTTTTCTGCCTCACCGGATTGCGCTCGAAACGGGTTAACCTAGGATCTACCCAAAATCTCACCCTCTCACTCTCTCTAAAAATTCTCTCTCTAGCCATGGGTCCATCCAAATTGTATCGATTTACCCCTTACTCTGGTACATATATACACTATTTTTCTAATTTTTAATTTTTTTGATATTTTTTAATATTTTATGGATATTTTTTAATATTTTTTTGACATTTAACAATATTTTGTGAAAGAAGCAAGTAATATTGAAATTGTAGATCAATATTTAATTATATTTATATTTTTTTTATAAAATATCATTTCTATCTAATATTAATATCAGTGATTGCGAAAAATGGATATACATATCGTGGATATATCGGAGAAATATCTTATCATCCTTATTGTATCACAATAATCCCATACCATTTATCGTGGATATATCGGAGAATCAGGGATGTATCATTTACTTATTTGATTCGCTTATAATTTTTTATAAGGATTTGACTACTGCTAATTTTGTTTGTTATTGCTGCTGGTAGTTACTGGCTGCTGGTTGATACTGGGAGAATCAACACATAAATACTACTGACTGCTGGTTGAGGATGGGAGAACCAACACCCGTTGAAGATGGAAGTATGCTGAGGAAACCTCATATAGAGGAATTGAAAGCTGACAGGCCATGGTTATTCACCAAAAAATAGGCCATGGATGTTATAGTCATAGTTATATAGTGATTATTACTATATGTCACTTTGAAACTATTGTTTTGTTCACTTGTATTTTGTGAATTTTGATGTTTGTTTGGAACCAGGGGATGCCCTGTGATTTTGTATTTTTGATGTAGATCACTCGTCGTTTTGACCGGTTGGTGATCATTTTTCTTTGTTTTTTAGATTCCTTCCTGATGGAATTGTATATTGCTGATGTGGGATATCTTTGAAGTATGTGGCAGTGGAAGTTTTTAACTTGAATAGGGTGGATACCATTGGAATTCAGATGAAGATCAAAAGGAAGAATGAAAGGGAATGATGCAGCAAACAAGGGGTCTTATCGCAGGTTTACTACTTGATTGAGCAGCTTAAGGTTGAAGATTATTCCTTTGTGTTATAGCTGTTACAATTAGGAGTTTATGAATTTTTTAGTTGACAGGTCTATAGGCTAAATCATTGTAAAGAAGTTGTACTACGTCGACTCATTTTGAGTCGAGCGTATTGTTGATCGTTATATATATTTATCTTTTTCGATCAAAAAATAATCTCATACCATTATGATCTGATTTTATGAATTAATAAGGGAAACTTACAATTTTGTCCAAAAAGAGTCCTATTTACAAATAGGTTCACTAAAAATTTCAAATTACAAATAGATTCAAAATTTATTTTTTACGAAAAAGAAAAATATTTTGGACAATTTATTATTTTAAAGATAGAGAGAGATGTGAGTGTACATCTTTTCCTTTAATAAGTCTACAAAAATGATGTAAGCTTATTGCTGGAATGGATGGCAAGACAATTTTCAATCCAAGCCAATCAATGCATTCCATCCAAATTTAAGTGCGTGACCTAGCGCGACCATATCTAGAGAAGCGCGGGCGTGCGTCTTCCGCTAAGTAAATCACCTTTTATTCCAAATTTAAGTCCAAATCTTTTTTTTTAGGGCTTTTATGTTTTTCAAACTATAAAAGGGAAAGGGCTGGACGAATTTGGAGGTGAGAATTCAGATTTTCATTGCAATAGTCCCATCAAGACTCCTTTGATTCCAGAAAAATGTAAGAGAACATCACCAAATTGACAGATTTTTAGAAATGGACAATTCTGTGTATCATGCCTCCTTTAATTTTTCAGAAACAGAGTCTGACGGCATGTGAAAATGAGATTTAAAATTTTCAGCTACTTTGAGCATTAATTGTTAATAATTGGTAACTAATACATATAAAGTGTTATCCCCCAACATGAAGAGCAATTTTTGCTACTCCTCCTAAGCTAATTGGCGTAGTTTTCTATTTTTCTTTAAAGTAATACCCATATATCCACTATATTTATGCACTATTTTTTTTTTTTTTTGTCTATTCATAGAAAATGTGCACATTCATTTTGTGGAGACCATTACTTTTGTTATCACTCTTACAATCAATTCACTTTATACATAAGTACAATGCATTCACAATATTTTTTCTTAAAACTCTTGCAAACTCAATGGTGCACGAATTTAATAGATGAAGGGGGTATATACTACTCCTTCCATACCCAAAAAATATGCTTACAGATAGGCACATATTTCAAGGAAAAATGGATTAAAATAGTGGTATTGTGGAATTCATTTTGAATAAAGTGATTATTGTGAGTGCTGAGATGAAATAATTATATTAAAAAAAAAGAATGAATATATTTTTGGGGGCATAACAAATATGATAAGTGAGCATATTTTAAGGGAAGGAGTGGATAGTATTTTTTTTCAATATAGTTATCCACAAAAATTAAGAAAAATTATATTTTGAATAAAGTAATAAATATGTATATATATTTTGTTAATGCGCTTATAAATTTAATTTTTGTTTGCAAGCTGTTGTAAGTACGGATTGAATAAAAGTATACAAAAAATAGGTTGGTTGATTGTTTGATAAGAATATTTTTGGTGTACACTACAAAAGAACTGCTGATTATTAATCGATTTTAGAATTAATTTGGAAATACATCTATAAAAAAGAAGAAAGACAACACTGAAATATAACGATTGTCATAAGCGTTGTCTTTCAGCTGATTCTATGAAAAATAACGGTTCAATAACAGTTGTATATCACAACTATTTTTTCGATTTTACAACAGGGAATAACAACAGAACTCCAAAATCGTTGTCTATCATAGCTAATATATATATATTTACTGAAAGACGATAATTTTACTTTAAACATCATTTCAGAACCGTTGTGTTATCATAGCAAAATGATTATATTTCAATAAAAATGACATTAAAACTTTATTCATATTCGAAAAATAACAAAATTGATAGGCCAAGAAAAAAAGAAAAAAAAAAACAGAGACGTGAACATTCACTTTGCATTTCTCCAACACTGAACAACATGAGCAAGTGCCTTTGTGGATGATCCCTCTGCCCTCAGAGCATCTTCAGCTGCACATTTGAGTTTCATCATCCTCTTTCCAATTTCAACTCCTTCTTCACCTTCCATCACCTCTTTCACCACTTTCGCAATCTCTCCTCTCTCCACGACCCCATTCTCATTCTCCTTTACCCGTATTGCGGCCTTCAATCCATCCGTCAAGAATACGGCATTCATCTTGTGCTCGAAGCAGAGCGGCCACGCCATCATTGGCACCCCAAAAACAGCACTTTCCAGAATCGAGTTCCACCCACAGTGCGTCAAGAACCCCCCAGTCGAGCCGTGGCTCAACACCTCCACCTGAGGAGCCCATTTGGCCACAACCAACCCTCTCCCTTTAGTCCTCTCCAGAAACCCCTCCGGCAGAGACTTCAAAGGATCTTCATCACCAATAGAATCCAAGTACGCGGCGCTTGCATTCTCTCGAGGGCTTCGCACCACCCAAAGAAACCGCAGCCCACTCATCTCCAGCCCAAATGCCAATTCCCCCAATTGCTCCAAAGACAGAGTCCCCCCACTCCCAAATGACACAAACAGAACTGATTTTGCTGGCTGATCATTCAGCCATTTCAAGCCTTCCCAGTCTGAGCCCGCCCCTGAGCTCCTCCGGACAAGAGGTCCCACAGCATAAACCGGGGGCACGCCTGCAGGGCGGCGCAGTTCTAAATCTGCGAAAGCTGCCGATTCCAGCTCAAGGAAACTGTTGGCAATGATGCCATCGGCTGAGAAGTATTTCTTGCTGAGATCGAGCATCCATTTATAAATTTCGCTGCTTCTATCCGTCATTGAGTCAGGCAAGTCCTCAACTGGCAATGATAAATTGCCTGGCAGCACCAAGCCTCCGTACGCCGAATCAGAGGAGGAATCCAGTGCGGGCAGGTCCATGGCGAGTGACATCTCATTTGCTGCTATGACATAAAAAATGTAGGCCGGGATTGAGAATTCTCTTGCTACATCGATGGCGTAGGGAGCAAAGAGGTCCACCACAAGGGCAGTGGCAGGGGATTCCAGAGAAGCCAGGGTGTCACGCAGGAGCGGAAGTGAGCGGATGACACGGATTGGAAGCAGAGCCTCGGCGCTTAGGTCGTCCGGGAGGTCGTCCGTCGACACCGGTGGGAGGAATAGTGGAACGATTGAAGAGGGAATATGGCGAAGAAGGGATCTCTGGGGTTCCATGGAGGAACCATCGTGAGGGATGATGAGTGTGACGTGGCAATTATGGGTGAAGACAAGTTTTTTAGCGAGTTCAATGAAAGGGATGAGGTGGCCTAGAAACCCCGGAGGAGGGAGCAATGCTATGTTGAGGTGAGTGGCTTCCATGGTACAAAATTTGCAGGGATTAATGAGTTGATATCCAGGAAGAGTAATACTTATTCACGGAAATGGTATTATTCATAACTAGTCTTCAAAGTTAGGTCGATTTTTTTTTTTCTATACTTTGTCCTCTTAATTTGTAATACCTCCCTCCATTTTTTTGCTACTTTTGGGGCACATTTTTTAGGAAAACGTATAATAAATAGAATGTATAGGATAGAGATTGTGAGATAAGAGAATTTGAGGATGGAGATCTAAAGAAATATTTTTATTTTGAGAATATGTAAATTTTTGTGGGACAAACTAAAAGAAAAAGTATACAAATTTTTGTGGGATCCAGGTAGTATAAGTTTTGGTCCAAATTTGTTGAAAAGATTCGATGAAATTTAATGTGGCAAATGTATTTTTTAAGATTAAGAATAAGCATAATTTAAATGTATTTTTAAAAAATTTATCATATGTTTACTAAAAGTCATTATGGCTTTGGATGGTTTTTCATTATAGACAAGGGCGATTTTTTAAATGTAAATAGGACAATGTTTTAGAAATACAATTAAATTATACGGTGTATTTGTACAAGAAATTTAATATTATTAAAATAACACTAAAAATCATTTGTGTATCATAAAAAACAAGCACTGATTAGTGCTCCGATGTGATATATTTTGAGTTAAAGGGAATCAATATAATAATGGAGCCCCACGAGGTGAGCATTGATTAATCTTGAGTATAAAATATTTCCTCAGTCTATTAACACCCTTCACATTATTTTTTACACATCTTTTACAAAAAATATATAAAAAATAAAATATTAAAAATAATGTGTACAGTTATATTATTAAAATAATAAAATTAATTAAAAATAAATGTAGAAGTAATAATCGCAATTAAACTTTTTTATTAATCGCAATTGTTAAGCTGTATACACAAGGAATATAATT
>JAPKLY010000621.1:112500-177503 GCA_026898435.1 Prunella vulgaris | reverse complement strand
AAAAAAAAGAGAATTAAGGGTATATTGGTCACTTATTTTTTAAAAAGTCCAAAAAAGAGTTTTTATAAATTTGTGGACAAAAAAGAGTTTGTACCTTAAAAAAAGGCTAAAAAAGAGTTTGTCCCAATTATAAATTGGTTACGTGTGAAATAAAAGTTTATGTTTTGTAGAAAAATAGTTCATATATCTGTATAAAAATTTGAATCAATTTATAATTTTGATCACTTTTTTAAATATACATAAAAAAATTATAAAATAATTTACAAAATTTATACTAATTACAAATCAATTTTATGCAAATATATATATATATGTGTGTAAAAATTATGAATCAATTTATAAATATAATCAATTTTTTAACAACATATAAATTCCCAAAAATTTGAAGATTGAATTCCGGGAAAAAGTTAATTTCATTTGTTATTTATAAATGTGAAAGTTAATTTCGGGATGGAAAGAGTATTATTACCTTTATTTCCCAAAAGTTTGCAGTACTTTTGGGGACACAATTTTTGAGAAAAAAAATATAATGAGTAGAATGTGTAAACGAAAATTGTGAGATAGAAATTTTGAGATTGGAGATTTAAAAAAATATTTTAATTTATTTTAAAAATATACAAATTTTTATGGAACAAATAAAAAAATATATAAATTTTTGTTGGAAGGAGAAAATATTATCCAAGTCTGTGACGCACGCGCATCCAAGATGTCACTAACCACGCACTCCTACGCATCTTATTATTAAAAACAGAGGACATTAAAGAAGCAATGACACAAATCAATATCATCACCTTCTCGATCTAATTAACTAATCTTAGCTTTACTTCAATGGAAGATCAACAATCAATCCATGATACTGTTGTTGTGATGGTACCCTTCCCTGGGCAAAGCCACCTCAACCAGCTTCTGGAACTCGCCGCCCTCATCGCCGCCCACGCCCTTCCGGTGCACTTCATCGGCTCCTCCACCCACAACCGCCAGGTCAAACTCCGCGCCATCGGCCTAAAACCCGAGGCCATCGCCAGGGTTATCTTCCACGACTTTCCTACTCCACCAATTGAGACACCCGACCCGAGCACAGGCACCGACAAGACGCCCTTCCATCTCCTGCCGGCTTTCTTTGCCTACATAGAGTTCTGCGATCCCATTGCCGCTCTCGTGCAACAGCTCTCCTCAGAAGCGCGAAGAGTCGTCGTCGTTTTCGACATATGCAACACTGCGGCGATCAAAGGCGTCGTTGCAATCCCAAATGTGGAGTGCTACGCCTTCTACACATCGCCGGCTTTGTACTATTTCTTTATGCTGTGGAATGCCTATGGAAAGCCCTTCAGCCTCGAGGGAGATTTAAACGGCTTTCCTTCGATTAAAGAAGTTTCCTTGGAAAGGAACATGGGGTTTTTGGTAAATGATTATGAGGTTTGCAAAGACAGAGCCGGAGATATCTTCAACACAACTCGATCGCTGGAAGGTCCGTACATTGATCTTCTGGGGAGGGAAGAGATAAATGGGAAGAAGAAGAAGCAATGGGCCATCAGATCAAACCTGCAGAAAAAATTAAATACATCAATGGTGCATGAGAGCTTGGTGTGGCTTGACAAGCAAGCTACCAGATCTGTAGTCTACGTCTGTTTCGGGAGCACTTTTTCGTTTTCCGTTGAAGAAGCGCGAGAGATAGCGATGGGGCTCGAACAGAGCAAGCATAAATTCATCTGGGTGCTGCTGCCTGCGAATAAAGCGGATATATTTTCTGGAGAGACGGCGAGGATTGAGTTGCCGGAAGGGTTTGAAGAGAGAGTGGTTGCAGAGAATCTTGGGATGGTGGTGAGGGAGTGGGCCCCACAGCTGGAGATCTTGGCTCATAAATCGGTGGGTGGATTAATGTGCCACGGCGGATGGAATTCGTGCTTCGAGAGTCTGGCAATGGGGGTGCCTATTGCAGCATGGCCTATGCATTCTGACCAACCATTTGTGGCTCAATTCTTGACTAAAGTTCTGAAAGTTGGAATGATTGTGAGGGAGTGGGCAGAGAGGGAGGAGCTGCTGAAAGCGTCGAGGATCAGGAGCGCCGTGGAGAGGTTGATTGCGTCGGAAGAAGGCGACCAGATGAGAAAAAGGGCTGAGGAGATATGTGCGGCCATAAACAAGAACTGGGTGGTGGAATGCAGCGGTGGGGGTGAATGCTGCGATGATCTTGAAAGTTTTATTGCTCATATCATTAGATGAAATTTTAGGGTGTGTGAATTTCATGATATCAAATGCATATTTTATCATTCGTTGTTTAAATCGAAAATTGGTCTCAATTACGTTCGGTATATTGATAACAAAAAAAATAAGGAAATGCACGTCTTTATCCTTTAAATTTGATTGATTTTGATTTTTATCTTCTAACTTTAAAATTTTGGATACTTACCGCTTGCTCTACTTCTATTTTTCCCCAAAAAGACGAGGACAATTTTGTGACGTGTGATCCCATAAAAGGTATTGGAGGCTCTGATATGATTTCAGGATGTATAATACAAATTGTAAAAATGTAGAAAATTTTTGGTCAGTCAAGAAAATAAAGAGGGAGCCCATAAAATTAATCTAACTTATCAAATATCAGTAAAACCCTGAAATTTTTTTTAATGATCAGTCTATCCTAGCTATCAAATGGATTCTCAAAAAATATGAATTAATTAATCTTGTCTACAATTTGAAACTCAAGCCCCTCGAAAACTTCCTCTTAATCCAAATTCAAAATCCTAACTTTAATTTTGTAGAGATTATTGAAGTAACTAGAGAATTAAAGAATACTGGAAAGAAGAAGAAGAGAAGTTTTATTGAAATGAGAATGTGTTTTACGGAGAAAATGAATTAGTCAAAATATATCTTCTTATCAAGTATATATATAATACCTTATATCACTCTCTAAAATAACTAACTAACCTACTAATAAAACTAATTACATTCATTATCTTGATATCCCCCCTCAAAATGGGAGTGGATATTCAACAAACCCATTTTGGATTTGAAATACTTGAATAAGGGGGGAGGCAATGGCTTTGTGAGAACGTCGGCTAGATTTTGTGTAGTGGGAATCTAAACAAGCTTGATCAACCCTTGTTGTATCTTTTCTCTTGTAAGATGTATATCAATTTGTATATGCTTTGTCTTCTCATGTAAAACTGGGTTGTGAGCAAGGCAATTAGCAGACCTGCTATCTGTGAAGATGTTGACAGGTTGTGTGTGAGGGATCTTCAAGTCTTTGAGTATGTATAGTATCCATTGAACTTCACATGTGGTAGTGCACATTGCTCTATATTCAGCTAATTATTGTAAGAGTCTTCGTAGAATGTTATGTTGTGGATTATAGTTTGGATGTGTTCTTTTGTCTATTTTTTTTTTTTAGTGATTTACATATTGGTTTAAAACTATATCATTATATTTAAAAATTGGTTCATAATATTTGTATAAAAGCACATTTTTTTCTACATAGAACCTATTTGTAATTAATGTCAATTTTATTAACCATTTTGTAATTTTCCCTTTTTTTTTGTATTTTTTAAGTTTCCTATCTAAATAAATTTGTTCAATAAAAAATAAATAAACTAAAAGAATAATACCACATTACTTTTGTACCTTTAAAACAATAAACAGCTCCAGTTTTTATATTTTTCATTGGCCAAGTAACTTTTATGTGCCACTTAACTATTATTGCAGGTCCCAGGAGCAAAAATATAAATTACAAAATTAAAATTAATATTAATTGGATAAAAAATTATAAAATTACAGCATGAAAAAAATTATTTTTCCAAAATTTTAATTTACGTAATTATATAATATTAAATTAACTATATTCACAGACAATAAGAAGTAAAAAATTTATCATCACGATTAAAGCTATAATTTTAATCAGTGCATATAAAATTCTATTATAAAATTCATGATCCATCAATCTTTTGATACATATATTACAATTAAAAGAAATGACACTCATTGATCAGTGCTCTGATGACATAATATAATTAAATTTAGTGAAAGTGATATCAAATTAATTAATAATGGAGACCCACGTGGTCGGCATTAATCAGACTGCCAATATAAAATAGTAGAATGTGCGCAAGGGAAAGCTTCTCGGAATTGGGTAAATTAGAAATCTGTATTATGTGAAATGTATTTGATTTTGTGATATCGCAGATCCAATTAGATTTACATGCATTTTGTGTTGCAAATTGCAAATGAAAAACTTATTCAGTACAAAGTTCCAAATCCGTAATTGTAGGATAAACACTTGTGGCAAGATTAAAAGTTCTAACCGGTAAGTCACGTGCTATTTTATTTCCCTTATTCTATATTTTGCTTCAGCGTCACCAGCGCCACACAATTAAATTTTTAATCGAGTGAACGAATGAATTTGAGAATAATTTGTCTTCAAAATCGAAGATTGTTATGATTTCTCCCAACTTAATTTTTATGAGGGTATATGACGTAGCGGAAGATAGAGCACGAAGAACGAACACCATGATACTACGTATACTAGGTGTCGTTACAATTTCATTCAATACTCAAAATTCAACAACCCTAATAATGTTCTTGGAAATGAAATAAATACCAAGACAAAGGCCCAATAACATAAGTAGGATATGGGCCTAACTAAAAGGCTACTACGAAAATAAATAACAAGCACGTTACTTCTTGGGCTTGAACACTCGATCCTGGGCCTCCAAATAATTAAGCGATAATGTGGCCATATCATTCTCCCCCACCAAAAGTGTTCGCCCTCGAACCAGACATAGGATCCTCCAAATCATCATTGTCCCCCGTGTAAGGAACCAAGTGCTTCACATTGAAGATATCCGAAGTGCGAATATGAGAAGGAAGCTTCAAGCGGTAAGCATTGGGGTTGATTTTCGCCAAAACCTCCAAATGCCCAATTTTCCTTGCCGATAGTTTGTTGTACTCATGGGTGGGATATCGATCACGAGTAAACGTAGCCCAAACAACCGGGCTCAAACTCTAACACACAACGTGAACGGTCCGCATCACCCTTATAAGTAGCACTCGAGGTCACTAACTGGTCATGTGTAGCCCGATGAGTGGCCCGAAGAGCCTCAATCATATCCACAACACGAACATCAGCACGAATAGGTGAAGGTAAAGCAATCAAGTCAGTCAGACCACGAGGAACAGTAGAAAACAGAATCTGAAGAGGAGCGAAGCCCGTGCTCCGGTTCACCGCCGAGTTTTGAGCGAACTCAGCCTGACTTAACTGAATATCCCAAGTACGCAAATTCTCCCCCCACAAGGCAACGAAGTAAGTTTCCCAACGACCTATTCACCACCTCTGTCTGACCATCTATTTCAGGGTGATAAGCGCTGCCGAAATCCAGACGCGTATTAGCCAAACTCCATAAACTCAGCCAGAAGAAACTGAGAAACCTGGAATCACGATTAGATACAATAGAAGAGGAAAGACCATGCAAACGACATACCTCTCGAAAGAACAGAGTGGCCACCTTCAAAGCATCCGCCGTCTTGCGGCATGGGATAAAATGGACCATTTTAGAGAAACGATCCACCACCACAAATATCGAATCATGCCCGCGCTGGGTACGAGGTAAACCCAATACAAAATCCATACTGATCGCCACCCACGAAGCTGTATAAATCGGTAAGGGCGGTACAGACCAGCATTAGAGGCGGTGCCCTTGGACACTTGGCAAATGCGACAACGAGATACAAAATGAGACACATCCCGTCGAAGTGTTGGCCAAAAATACGATCGTGCAACCAACTCAATAGACCTGTCCCTGCCTACATGACCCGCACCATGTAACTCAGCAATGAAGCACAAACGGAGCCTTGTATCGGGAATGCAAAGGCAAGTGCCTTTGAAGAGAAACCCATAAACCAACACAAAATTAGAACAAACACCGGTAGAAATGCTCGATAAGATACGAGCAAAGAAATGATCATCACCATATGCCTCACTCAACAACTCCAAACCTGGAACAAAAACCTGTAAATCTGACACCACTAAGGACCGACGACTCATAGCATCGGCCACCCGATTAGAAGTCCTCGATCTCTGCTTCAAGACAAAAGTGAACTGCTGCAGAAAAGCCACCCACGAAGCATGACAGACTGACAAAGTGTCCTGTGATGCCAAGTGACGCAGGGCCTCATGATCCGAGTGTAAAATAAACTCTCGATGAAACAAATAATGTCACCAGTGACGAACAGTACGGACCACCACATAAAACTCCACGTCATAAGTGTTGTAACGGCTCCGAGGTCCCAAAAGTTTTTCGCTGAAAAAGGCAACAACGCGACTCCCCTGACTCAAAACTGCACCAATCCCAGCCTTCGAGGCATCGCATGAAAGCTCGAAGGACTGGTCAAAGTCTGGCAGAAGTAGAATAGAAGTCGACACCAGACGCTCGTTGATACGACGGAAAGCCACATCTGCCGCATGGGTCCACACAAACGGATTGGACCCAATACAATCAGTCAACGGGGCCATAATCGAACTAAAATGGGAGATAAAGAGTCTATAAAAAGAAGCAAGGCCATGAAACTACGTGCCTCAGTCATAGTAGTGGGAGGAGGCCAATCCCGAATAGCAGCAATCTTCGAGTCATCCACGCGAATACCATCAGATGAAATCATATACCCCAAGAATAAAACTAAATCCACACCAAAGACACACTTGTGTGGGGAAGCAAAGAACTTCTCCTCATGTAAAATAGATAATACGGCTCGGAGATGATCAATATACGCATCGAGGGAACGGCTGAACACCAATATGTCATCAAAATATACCACTACACATGAGCCAATCAATGGTCGCAAGGTCTGGTTCATAATGCACATGAAAGTGCTAGACGCATTAGAAAGACCAAAAGGGATCACCAGCCACTCAAACAGGCCTTCACGGGTCTTGAAGGCAGTCTTCCACTCGTCCCCAGAATGAATACGAATCTGATGGCACCCATTACGAAGATCCAACTTACTGAAGATAGCAGCACCACACAACTGATCTAATAAGTCATCCAATCGTGGAATGGGAAAACGATAACGCACAATAGTCTTGTTGATAGCCTGACTATCAACACACATCCTCCAAGAAGTATCCTTCTTGGGAATAAGCAAAGCTGGGACAGCACAAGGACTTATGCTCTGACGCACACTCCCACGAGACAACAACTCCTCCACCTATCGTCTCAACTCCTCATGCTCAATGGGGCTCATACGGTAGTGAGGCCTGTTCGGAAGCGAAGCACCCGGAACAAGGTCAATGTGGTGCTGGATGTCACGTAAAGGTGGTAAGCCTGGAGGTAACCCGGTAAACTCATCCAGTAAAATCTGAATACGTGGATGCACTGGGGCCATCACAGAATGAGACTCTCTCCCTACAAGTAAAACCATAAACGGGAGAGAATGATGTAGATAGAGATGGAATATTTAGTTTATTATTATTATTATTAGAATTTTTAATTTAATTGTTATTGGGTCGGGCTTTTAGTGCTTTAATACCTGAAACACTAATTAGTTTATTATAAATAGGAGCTTTATTTTTATTGTATGGGAGTTGAAGATTGAATAGAAAAGAATTGGGTTTAATTCCCTTTACCCGTGTTTTAATTGTTGTTTCCGGTATTCTTATGAATCAACGGAATAAACACATTTAATCGCGAAGATCATATTATCCGACATTCAAAGATTGAATCAACGGATCTTATAATGGTATCGCCTTCTCGCTGCGTCAATATACAAGTCTTCAAACGATTTTTAAATCATGTCACGTATTCTTTTTAACAATCTACCAATGTACGTGTCAACACTATTTTGGCGAGAAATAATAATATTATTCAATTACTAAAATAAAATAAAGAATGTTATCTAATCTAATAATTTTGACTTGCAGAAAAAGTGTAAAATTAATTTACTTATACTTTCTTATTCATGGGTTGGATTCTTAATTTTTATCTAATTCTATTTTTTTTTTATCGGTTATCTCTAATTCTATTAAGAATTCTATTTAGGGGACAGTTAAATTTGGGTGGGGTGGCCTTTAACAAAATTGCAGTTGATGGAGACGTTACTTTAATGAAATAAAAGAAAGTCAGAATAATTAATTTGCTGTCAGCCATATATATTGAAAATATAGAGCAAAACTTTTTTTAATTTTTTAAATATTTTTTTATACTACTTTAACAATGAATCAATTTAGATTGCATGATATCGACTTCTAACATGAATTAACATAAATTAACCACGTTGATTGCAACATCTTAAGTGTTGAATGCATGTACATTACATAATTATTTAATTTAGATCGCATAATTATGGACTTCTGACACGAATTAATTTAATTATATAACTGGGTCCCACTCGTTAATTGCTAGATCTTAAGTGTTCAACGCATTTGCATTAAATAATTAATTAATTTAGATTGTCGACTTCTGACATAAAAAAATATTTTATTTAATTACAAAATATGCCCTAAATGACAATGAGGGATAAACCTTTATCATTTGCAGCTATGATTACAATATTTGGGGGATTGTTAATTATTTGAGATATTATGGATTATTGGTCTTGATATTACTGTTATTATTGGTTATTGGTGGTGATACTACTGTTATTATTTGGAATATTGTTTAATATTTCTCACATTTTTTATACTGTTTGAGATATTGTTAATTATTTACATGGGAATTAGGAGAGTATTATTAATTCAAAATACAAAACATATAAAATTATGTATGTTTTGCGATTAATTTTTAATCATGTAAATATCAAATGTCAGCTCGAGAGATAATAAAATAATAAATCGTTCATTAATTGCCTTTCTTATCATCTCAATTTTTTCTTCTCAATTGGCCACTACTACACATTTGAACTTAGAAAGATCTATTTGGAGAGCCTTTTTTTAATAACATTTCTCCAAAATTTAATTTGGAGAGCGTTTATGGCTAAAAAAGAATTAAAAAACAATTACCTTAACAGCGATTTTGAAGCGCTGTCTAAGCCCTAAACCTTAGATAGCAGTTAAAAAGCGTTGTCTAAGCCCTAAATCTTAGATAGAATTTAAAATCGCTATCTAAATGGAGCTAAGACAACATTTTCAAATAACTTTACAATAGCTACTTAGAGAGAGATTTTCAACTGTTGTCCATTGTTGATCCCCCACGTTGATTAGCTTCTTCGTTGATGTGGTGTTTGGGATTCAGATCTGGCAGTGTGTCAGATAATCTTGAATTCTGTAGGATTCTCTGCTGAAGTGTGGGCTGGTTCGAGATAAATGCTAATTCATTTAGATGGTGAAAATCACTTTAGTGTGGGGTGTGACAAATATCAACCTTTGGAGAAAAGAGTTCATTTGCGAATTGAAGAGCCTGTCTTTAGTAATTATGTGAAGTTATGACCGTCATTAAGCAAACAATTGCACTTAGAGCGTTGATCGCGAGAGCTTTCCTTGAACCGATAAACAAAGACGTGGATCTTGAAGGTAGCCCCATAGGCATGTCGAAGATGTGGTCCGTCTACTATCCTTAGGACGCTGCATAATCACGAATCTGGATTAAGCCACTTGGAGAGGATCGATGGAGTTTTCGGCGAATTTCACTTCATCAAAGGCTATTGGGTGGACATAGGATGTATTGGATCGATGTCGTCATGCCCTCGAGGAAGCTCACATTTAAGACTATGTCTTTGCATCTCTTTTCACGTATGATTGCAACTCCGAAGTCATCAAGACTTTTTGCGATGTGTGGTGCCTGTCCACTGAAGCATTCCCAACGGACTTCTCAATGGACTCGTACTTTCATCAATTTCATGAGTTTCGAAAGAAAATGTGGGTTTCGGTTTATGGGTTTTAATTCTTTTGAACTTGTTGATTTTAAATGAGAGGTACTCGACTCGGACTTCTCAATGGACTTCTAAATAAATTTGTTCAATAAAAAATAAACTAAAGAATAAGACCACATCACTTTTACACCTTTAAAACAATAAACAACTCCATTTATATATTTTTTCATTGGCCAAGTAACATTTACCGGCCACTTACCTGTTATTGCAAGTCGTAAGATCAAAAATAAAAAAAATATAAATTATAGGATAAATATTAAAATTTAATAACTAAGGGTATATTTGGTTCGTAAGATAAAAGTATCTATCCGTCAAAAACATGCATGCTTTTGAAGGATAGATATTTTTATCTTACGAACCAAATGAGGCTAAATGGATAAAAAATTATAAAATTAAAATATTACAACTTTCTTTCGTGAATTAATTATTGCACCATTCCCGATTTCGCATTAATTATCCAAATCAATTTATAAGTGGAAATCCGGTCTGCCCACGTTACTTGCGAGTGGGAAACAATAAAATAAGTCCGACAGCAATGACAAATTCACAGATCTCAAGAATCTTTGAGTCCAAATACTAAATTAATTAATTTTCAGCAGGAAAACGTGAATCATTGATATATACAAAATCACAATGGAGATATTTTAAAATAATCATCGTCAATAATTTCAAAAAATTTATTAGGGAGGGTTTGTATTTTAAATATTAGAGTGTATTTTTTAATTAGTGTTTCTATGAATTTTTTTTATTAATTAATCACTGATTCAATACGTAATTAATAAAAATTAAAGTTTATAATTAAATTTTTATGAAGGGAATTCCATATAAATATTTTATATTTTATATTTAATTTTAATGTGGATAATGCTCTCGTGTTAAGTAAATTTTAATAGATATATTTTCAAACATCATAAATTAAATATTTTTATATATTTCTATAAACTATAATATTCATTAATTTGCATTAATATTTTATTTTTATATTATTATATTAATTAATATACATTATACATTAAAATTGTGTAAATATAAAATTCAAATAATCACACATATATGATAAAAATATTATAATTAGTTAATTTATTAAAATTGTATGTTTTAAACTTTTATTGCATTATTCATTATTATATAATATTTGACAATATTAAATGATATAAATATCAAATGGAGTGGGGTGGGGTTGAGGTAGGGTAGGATAGGGGGGGGGTAGAATAATTAGATGTTGATGTTTGTGGGTCATATGGGTAAAAAGAATTGTTTGACATTGACTAGCGATTTGTGTTCACACAAAAATGCACTTTTCTACAAGTGTGTAGGATTGTGTAACGATAAACTAACCAAGTTATAAATATTGAATCCACGGGAAGGAATGAGACAATCTACTCCTAAGAATTGTGTGATGGAATGAAAAAATCAATAATAAAATTGCAAGTTAGGGGTACTTAACTAATGACTAATTTAAGTAGAAATTGAAATGAATCAAGAATACGAAAATAATAACCTAAACTAAAACGTGTAGGAGTGATAAAATGTTTCGGGTGAATTCCACCTATAGCAAAAAAATGACTTAACTCATAACTAATCCATGAACAGGAATAAATGAGATAAAAAAAATCATACAAAATATCATAAATTGATCAAGATGAGACAAAAATGGGTTTTCCGAAAACCAAGTTTAATGAAGATGGGACGGTGCAAAAGAATATGACGCGTTTAGTTGTGAAAGGCTATGCTCAATAACCTAGAGATTTTACAAAAACATTTTCCCCTATTGCCGAATGGAAACGATAAGAGTATTTAATGCTCTTACAGCTTAATTGGAATTGCAAGTATTCCAACTTGATGTCAAAACAACCCTTCTCAACTGTGAATTAATTGGAAGATGAGGTTTATGTCATGCAACCCGAAGGTTTTGAAGTAAAAAATAAAGAAGAAAAAGTTTACAGGTTAATGCTCCTTATGGGTTTAAACAAGCTCCAAGGTGTTGGAACAACAAGATTGATGCTTACTTTGAGAGAAGTGGATTCATGAAAAGCCCATCTGAACCATCTTTGTATGTGAAGAAAAATTAATGGAGCTGATTTTTTGATGGTTTACCTTTACGTTGATGACTTGATTTATGCAAGAACGAATCATGCAATGGTGCAATGGTTTAAAGAGACAATGATGAAAGTGTATGAGATGTCTGATTTTGGATTGATGAAATATTTTTTGGGCATTCAAGTACGACAAGAAAAAGGGCAGATTTTCATTTCTCAAGATAAAAATGTTTCAGAATTGATAAAAAAAAATCGAATGGAGAATTGCAAGTATGTAGCAACTCCGATGGGGTTAAATGAAAAGCTGAAGCAGGATGATGGAGCTGAAAAAACAGATTCAAATGTTTATAGAAGTCTTGTTGGCTCTTTAATTTATCTAACAAATATAAGACCTGATGTCTCATATATCATGTTAGCCTCATTTCCAGGTTTACGAGTGAGCCAAGCAAACTTCATTTTGCAGCAGCGAAGAGAATCCTTCATTTTCTCCAAGGCACAAAAAATATTGGAATCAAATATGCAAAGGAAGAAGGCGCTGAGTTAGTTGGTTTTATGGACAGTGATTGGGCTGGAAGTCAAGATGATAGAAATAGTACATTTTTTGCTTTGGATCTAATCCCATATTACGGAGTTCTAAGAAGCAAAGTTCAGTTGCATTATCATCCGCGGAAGCCGAGTATATAGCTGTGAACAAAGCTGTACGAAAGACAATATGGTTGAGAAGAATTCTAAAAAATTTGCAGTAAGAAGTTCCTAATCCAACTCCAATTTTCTGTGATAACAAGTCTGCAATCTTGATGACAAGAAATCCAGTATTTCGTGGAAGATCAAAACACATTAAACTGCGACATTACTACATTCGTGTCATGGCTCAAAAGAAGAAAATTTACTTAGAAATATGTCAAAACATCAGAGCAGCCTGCTGATTGTCTTACCAAAGCTGTTACATTGGAGAAGCTTCACAACTTCAAGGATGCCATGAAGATTACAAATTAAGAGGGGATGTTAAATGGTAATTTGTAAAGTCATATTCAAAGAATATCTCCTAGAATTCTTTAGTCAAAAGTATTAATTCTTGTTTACTAGATGAAATTCTCTGCAATATATATACACTAAGTTGAAATTAGAAATGAAATTATAATTTTCAATATAAAGATGAAGGGAGTTCTATTTTTTCCTTTCAAGTCCTATATTGTTAGTTGTCACATCCACTGGCACTAATGAACATTTTTATTAATAACACAATCACACACACAAAACACTTGCAATTAATATGAAAAAAACAGGAAATGAACTCTTGTACATCTTTATTCTTGAAAAACCTTGATCATGCGTCCGAAGCAATCTTTTTCGAGGTGAAAAAAATAGGACATGAACTTTTGTACGTCTTTATTCTTGATAAACCTTGATCATGCATCAAGGTGAGATGGACGTAAGCGTCCGAAGATTCTCATCCTGTTCGAAAAATGGCATGTCCGATTCATGCAAATACACCCACGCCTCAATCCGGTCGTTGTTTTTGGTGTTGAGCAGAATGAAATGGTCCTCGAGAGGCACCGCCGCCATGCTCACCCACACAGGCTTCCCAAATCCAAAGTCGGCCTCGTATTCTACGAATTTGGAGAAATCAGTAATAAAAATAGCCTTGTAGTCAGGGCTCTCTGCTTTCTTAACACCCTCAAGAAAACTGTCCACTGTTAGCCACCTTCCGAACTCTCTATCGCTCAGTATCCTGGCGCAGTCTTTAACTCCTTGAACGGTGACCTCTCGCATCTTCGACGCCATGCCCGCAAGATTATGCTCCATGCCCTGGCTCTCCTCTGCTGTGAACTCCATAAAGTTTCCACCACCCATGTGCCGCAAGAATGTTTTGACAGGGGCGGAATGGTCCTTTCGCGGACATTGACGCCCTAAATGCATTCAAAATCCTAAAATTTCATCTATAAATGAGCACAAATTGATGCAAATATGACTCTAATCACTACAACCTTGATCAGATCTAGCTTTTCTTTCAGATTCAGCTGATCCACCTCATCTGCAAGCATATCTTTGCTGTACTCATGAAAAAATTCATCAAATACAACATGGGGTGTTTCCTCCACACAAAGTGAAACCTTATTAAAAACTCTATAGGCTTTGCTGCTGCCAGAATATCCTAAGAATATTCCCTCAGCAACCTTAGCATCAAAAGTTTTTAAGTTGGTCTTTCCATTGTCATCATGAATGAAACACCTACACCCAAAGATATGGACAAACGAAAGGTTAGGAGTTTTACCTTTGTACATCTCATAGGGGGTCTTGCCATGCCTCTTGACTGGCAAGCATCTATTCTGGATGTAGCAAGCAGTGTTGATGGCTTCTGCCCAAAATCTCTGAGGAGTCTTGTATTTAGCTAGCATAGTCCTTACTGCTTCTTTGAGAGTTCTATTTCTTCTCTCAGCCATCCCATTCTGCTGGGGTGTTCTGGCAGCTGATGTCTCATGCTGAATACCATTCTCCCTGCAATAGTCAGAGACAACAGAGTTAACGAACTCAGTACCTTTGTCACTTCTGATTCTGACTATGCTGAGGTCCTACTCCTTCTGGATTCTCTTGAACAACTCCAGCATCTTGACCATAGTTTCATTCTTCTTGAAGAAGAACACTACCCAAGTGTATCTTGTATAGTCATCCACTACCACCAGTGTGTACTTCCTTCCACTGAAGCTAAGTGGAGAAACTGGTCCAAACAAATCCATGTGAAGCAACTGGAGTGCCTTTATTGTGGAAGTACTTTGCACATCTTTGAATGAGGTCTTTGTCTGCTTCCCTTTTTGGTAGCCATCACACCTCATTTGGAAGTCCTCTGACCAGACCCTTTCTTGCAACTTTGTTGAGAGTCTTGAAGTTCAGATGACCCAATCTCCTGTGCCAAAGTCAGCTGATCTCATATGAGCTTTTAGCAACCAAACAGGAGTCAGCTGGGCAGCTTGCAAAATCTGGAAGATACATGTTACCTCTTCTGAGGCCAGTTAGTAGCACCTGCTCAGTTAAATCATTTATTACAAGGCAAGAGTTCTTAGAGAATCTTACTGAATATCCCTTATACAGAAGATTATGCATCAGCCCTTCTACATAGTAGACTTCTTCAACTCTTGTTCCTTTGATCAGCAGGGTGCCAACTCCTCTGGTGACTCCAAAATTGTTGTCACCAAACACAACTCTAGGCCCATCTAACGTCACAAAATCTTGGAGGAGATGATTCTCAAATGTCATGTGCTTTGAGCATCCGTTATCAATGTACCAGACATGATTCCTTGCTTCTCCTCTCTCAATTGGGCTAGAGCTCGCCTGAAATTAAACTCAGGATTTAGGTACCCTTTCTTTGGGTCCTGATTGGTTAGCATCTAATTTCTGGATCCACAAGTAAAGATCATCCTTATGGGGTTTTGGAGATCTCAACCTTCTACCATACATGTCCACAAAAATCATCACCCTTAGAGGATCTTTTCTAGGGCGATGAGTAATGACAACAGGCTTATAGGTGGGTTGCTAGTATGGGTAATTCCGGCTTAAGCATTTGAATGACTTATAAACTTTAGCCTGTGAGGGCTTTCCAGTTTTGGTTACATTAAAGGTAACCCAGGGCTGAGGTCTGTTTCGCTTAGGCTTTCTCTGCTGAGATGGCCCAGACTTATCATCCCTCTGCTGATCCTGCTGAGGCTTCTTCTTCTTAGCATAGCTATGAATCGGATGCCTCTTCTAATCTTGGGGCTTCTGAGCTTTGGACTTATTTTGATCGCCAGTAGGCTTCTGAACTTTAGTGCTCTTCTGCCCAGCTGGGACCTTGTCTGTCCCTCTGCTCTTTTGCCCTTCTGGTACAGATGCAGGCTCAGCTGGCCCTTTACCCTTACGAGGATTCTAGATGAACTCACTGTCACTTTTTTTCTTCTTTTGTGGCTTGGGTTTGGGATAACCAAGACCCCTTTTATCATTCACAATTTTTGAGGATTCAGTTATTTCAGACACTGCAGTTTTTGCCTTAGTCAGCTGGTCCACTTTCAACTGAAGCTGCTGTGAATTTTTAGTTATCAGTTCGTTTTGTTTGAAGAGTTCATCGAACTTAGTTGTCAGTTGTTTATGTTCATCACTCAAGACTGTATTCTCAGATAGTAACTTTTCTATCAGCTTCTCCTGTTCTTCACATTTTTCTATTAAGTCAGCTAACTTGTTAGCTTGTGAGTCATAGGATATCAGTGGCAGTCTAGTACTCTCTAATTCCACTCTCAAATTTTGAACTTCAGCTTTCAGCATAGAGTTCTCCTCTTCTAATTTAGAACAAACTTTTAAGGAGTATTGGAGGTCAGACAACAGCTTTTGTACATCTGACTCCATAGAATAGGTAGAGCAGCAAGATGAGCTAACAAAGGGAGTTGGAGAAATTACCTCTTCTACCTTGGCCATAAGGCAAATATCTTCCTCTGATTCAAAATCAGATTAGGATGAGGATGAGCTAATGTCTTCTTTCTCCTCCTCTGCCAGCAGGGCTCTCACAATCTCTCTTGATTCTCTTCTCCTCTCTCTCCCTCGGTGTCAGCTGAGGACAGTCATAGCGGAGATGCCCTGGCTTGTTGCAGGAATAGAAAACACCATCACCTCCTCTCTTAGGACTTGGTTCTGTCCTTCTTTCTAGAGACTTGTATCTGGTTTCCTGATCATCTGATGGTCTCCTGGAATCAGATGACTTCTGGTACCTTCTGGAAGAATCACCCCTGTTCTTCTTCCAATGCGAACGGTACTTCTGAAATTTGTTCGACATTTTATCAAATTTCTTGGAGTAGAGGTCTTCACTTGGCTATCAGTTGTGGCAGAAAAAGCAACATTCTTGGCAACTGATGAAGATGATGGAGTCTCATCTTCTTGGTCCTCTTCTTGGATATCAAACTCATGGGCTTTTAGATGAGATAGCAAAGTGTGATGACTAATCTCAGATAAGTTTTTGGTTTCTTTGATCACAGTCACCTTTACTCTCCATTTGGGGGTGAGAGATCTTAATATCTTATTATTGATTTCTCTCTCTGAATATTCTTTCCCTAGAGCACTTGCCTTATTCAGGATGTTGGTGAGTCTCATATCCAGCTGATCTATTGACTAGTCTGCCTTCATCTTGAAAGTGTCAAATGTGTGAAGGACAGCTTGGAGCTTATTCACCTTTATCTGATCAGTGCCTTCGCACATCAAGGAGAGTTTCTCCCACATTTCCTTTGCTGTCTTGCATGTCTTGATATTTTCTATATACTCCTTGGACAATGTCTCAATTATTTCTGTTCTAGCCACCTGGTCAAGATTGAAGAGCTTTCTCTCAGCATCAGATAATTCACTCTTCTTCTCTGGCTTCCTTCGTTCACTGATTTCAGCTTCTGGAGTCTTGCCATCACTTACTGTATCCCAATAGAATATAATTGTTCCTTCCTCCAGAACATCCAACATGCGATCATGAATGGCTCCAAGGTGGTTTTCCATCCTGAACTTCCAGTAGTCGTAATCTTCAATGCAAAACTCTGGCAACTTCCTTGTCTTGGATCCACTCTTCTTATAAGAGGCCATTTCTGCAAGTGGTTAGTTAAAAGTGCACACAAAGGATTTTCTAAAAGGGTTTTCAAAGGATCTGTCTATGTGACCACCAAAAGCTTTCTCAGGCTGTGGTCTTTTGGACACACAGCTCTGATACCACTTGTTGGTCCAAAGGCCATTTTAGAGGTAGAAACACAAAGTCAAGTCTAGAAGGGGGGGTGTTGAATAGACTTAACAGGTTTCAAAAACTTTTTGATTTAGGCCTTTTATAAACAATCAGCAGACCACCTAAAAGGTTGTCTGCTTTAAAAAAAGTGCGATGTGAACTTAGTGCGGAAACGATTTAGAGTTGAAAAACCTTTTAGTGAGTTTAGTGTACAGATAAGAACAGAAAATTAAAGAGCACGAGACACAGGGATTTATAGTGGTTCGGACCAGATTGTCCTAATGCACTCTCCACAATCCAATAGGACTTGTGGGTCTCTCCACTAGCTTACTCACTCACTGAGAGTCAAGCTCTCTAACAATCAGTCGATACTTAATTGCAATCAACCTTCAAACAACTTCTACAAAGCTTTACAATGGATAGATATGAGTGTATGGTGTTTTGAGTACGAGTAAGAAATTTGACAGAGTTTCGGCAAGTCTAATCGCGTGATAATCTGTTGTTGATTTCTTCACTGGTACTCCTATTTATAGAGTTAAATCATATAGTCGTTAGAGTTGACTAATGATTTAAATCCCTATAAATTAGGATACAATCAATCAGCGAGATTGATTGATCCGTCTTCAAGATTTCCGGAAATCTCTTCAGGATCCCAAATCAATCAAGTTTGTCCCCTTGATTGATTGGTCTTCTAAACTGGAAATCTTCTAATCGTCGCAAGTCAACCCTTTGTGGATTTCGTAAATCCTGGGTGGAGCACAAGACTGCTTCAGCTGATCTGTCGCCTCAGCTGATAGACCAGACTCTGCTGGTATATGGACCTCTGCTGATCAGATTGATCCTCTGTTGGTATCATGGAGCTCTTGCTGGTGTCTCGGTCCTCATCTAATCTGGGTCCTAGTCTTGTCTGCAACATGCTCTTCAGCAAGTCTTCTGACCTCAGCTGATAAACAACTCTTCTGATGTACATCTCCAAACAAGGTCATAAGTCAGCTGCACAGATCTTCTATCTTCTGGAATCAGCTAAGTCTTCAAGCACTCAACTGATCTTCTTTCCTATGGATATACTTGATCTTCAAGGCAGTAGGGTCTGTTCCTCCTAACTAGATACCTATCTAATCCTATATTTTCCATCAGCTAACTAACATGATCAGCTGGTCTTATTACATGCTGAGTTTGTTTATATCACCAAAACATCTAACAAGAAATATCCTAACATTAGCTAACTTTTGGATAAATACTATTTTTGGTATCAAAGTTTCTATTTTCTCAATTTTGGTACACACATTTGGGCGCTCTCAAATTTGATCCCTAAAGTTTATTTTTTCTCTAGAAATTTGTCCAGCCGTCAATTGACCCGTCAATGACTGACAGAACCAATATTTGAGGTAAAAAAATGTAATTATTTGAAATTATACAAAAATATCAATTTGCAAAATCGTGCGTCCAACCCTCTCACAGCCGAGCTCTATCGAAAAGATTTGTAAGTCCATAACACATTTTCAATTTGAATTTGGTCCACATGAATTGAATATTTTGATATTGGTACTGTAAGTTTAAAAATATTTTTGTGTTGGTTCCTTTCAATTTTCTTATAGTGTTAATTACACTTAACTATAGTAAGTCTACATTTATCAGTTTTCCTCGATATTACTCTAGTTGTTAGTATTACAACCAAATTAATTCGTTCAATGATAGTACTAGTATTAAAAATTTCCCGCTCCATCCTGTAGGAATTTGCACTCTATTGAACCATACATTTTTAAGAAAAACGCAGTTTATATATAAAGTAGTGACACATAGGTAAATATGTGTATAAGTTTGTGAGTATGCACGTAAACTAAATTTTGTTTAGTATTGTGCAAATATGCGTAAGACGTCATTGTGCGAATTCCTACGGGAAAAATCAATGTATACTATAATATGTATAGTGTATCAAACCTATTTATTTGGACTGCCAGCATGGGATCCATGGGCTTGTCACATGCACCAATTTCTACTGGTAGCAGGCTGTTGAGCTGCTCGGCTTCAACCTTAGCAGCACCGACGAGCTGATCGAGCTTGCAGTCGAATACTTAGCGCCTTGGTAGTTGCAATGAACTTGGTGGTTTTCTTTGTTGTATCTACCGGGAGAAAAAAAGTTTTTTAGTCCCACAGCTTATTGAGTGTCCGATTTTGGTCCAAAAAATTTTAACTTTTCAATTTTGGTCCCGTAACTCTTACAGTTTGTCTAATTTTGGTACTAAAAATTTTAATTTTTTGATTTTGGTCCTATAACTCTTAGAGTTTGTCCAATTTTGGTCCCATTTGTACCGAAAAAGTGAAAATAATATTATTTTTTGCCATGTACGGTGCCCAAGGTAGTTGAATTTGGAACTTTCTATCATCATTGCTGATATTTTATTATTTTAATTAGTGTTTCAATAATATTGAAAAAATAAGTAATAAATACAAAATAAATAAAAAAATTAATTATTTGGCACCCACGTCAGCAAAAGTGCTGGAAAATTTCAAATTCAACCACAACATGCGTTGTGCATGGCAAAAAATAATATTATTTATATTTTCGGTAAAAATGAGACCAAAATTGGACAAATACCAAGAGTTATGGGACCAAAATTGAAAAGTTAAATTTTTTGGGATCAAAATTGGACACTCAATAAGTTATGGGACAAAAAAACTTTTCATCTCTATCTACCGGCAAGTGGGTAAAACTGGGGCAAGATCTTAGCCAGTGATTCCTCTAAGGTGCTGATGTGATCTCCTTAACCGTCGGATGAGGAATAGTAGAGGATGCGAATTAATGATGTGCATTGATGGGTTGATTTCATCCATGAGAGAAATCTTGTAGGTGCGGAGGTGCCACGGCGTCGGCTTCCATGGTTGCACCATCTTCCGGCTAAGGACTCTCACATTCATTGTAGCAGGGAATTTTTTGATCGGAAAAAGGGGTTTTTTTTTTTTTTTTATTGCAAGAGGGAGGAATTCTAACTAGAAGTTGTAATAATTGAAGTGCATTTACAGGTATTTATATATGTGTAGACGTAGAAAGAAAATAATTACCAACAGGTACTTATTAAGAGATTTAAGAGAATTGTTAGTGAAACTTGAAACCACCACTACTACACATTTAAGCTTGAAGAGTTTTACTTAAAGAACCCTTTTTAAAATCGCTCTCTAAGTGAACACTTAGACAGCAGTTTTGAACTGCTTTACAATAAATTGGGCTTGGAGAGCGGTTTTGAAACGCTCTCAAAGTTGAACCGCTCTCCAAGCCCAATTTCTTGTAAAGCGGTTAAAAAGGGCTCTCTAAGTGTTCACTTAGAGAGAGTGCCCATTTTAACCGCTCTCTAAGATAGAACACTTAGAGAGCCCTTTTTAACAGCTCTCTAAGCTGTAGAGTAATTTAGACTTTTTTTAATTTTTAATTAATTTGATATATATATATATATATTATATATGTATATTAATTAGGGTGACTTACATATTGGTTCAAAAAAGTGAGAGCTTGCCTTGGAGAGCCGTAGCTTAGAGAGCCCTTAAAAATCGTTGTCTAAGAGCGAAAATAAGGGCTCTCCAAGCCCACTTTTATACTAGTGCACGATATAAGCATAAGCCAAAAGTGTGGATATAGTATTTTCTTTAAAAGCTATGATTTAATGGGTAATTTAAATGTGGGAATTCTAAAAAATAGCCATATAGGGAATAATTAAATACAATTTTAGTCATGTGATCACACATGCTTTTCTAACCATTTAAAAAATAATAGGTCCTGGAATGGGCTTTTTCAATGATTTAGGGAGTACTTATCACTTTAAACAATGACCTTTCACAATTCTACACTATTCCACTTCAATTAATCAAAATAAAGGAGTGGCTGCAGGCCCCATGCATGTCTCATGCATTAAAGAGTTCGTCACATGTAATTTGTCATCTTGCTGTGACAACTAGCAAGTAACGTACGCGTGGGACCCGATTTAAATAATGTATTTTAGGGCTGATTTGATTGAATAAATTGTGGTGGATTATAACAATAATCCCAACTAATATATTGTTTGAATCGATGGATTCGGCTAATCTGGGTCAGGCTGAAATCTGGCCCAGTTTCATCGCACAAAGAGTTCCACAGGGTAGTTGAGACTACTTAATTAAATTCGTAAAACATCCTCCAATTTTGACATAATTTTACAATATTATATTATCACTACAGTAGCACAGACTATTTTAAAAAAAAAGTTAGATTTTAATTTTTTAAAACAAGAATTTCGATCATGATGAGTAATGATAGACTAAAGAATGTGGAGCTTTTTTTATTTTAACCCCATCAAAAAAAAAATTTTATTTAAACAAATTTAATTTATTTATGTTTTTAATCACCTGAATTTTAATTATTGAATAACAACTTTGTTTTTTATATGTAAAAATGCATCCATAAATTACACAATTTTTTTTTATATAAATGATAATTATTAAACTTTTATTTTTAACTAAATAGTATTCTCTTCATTTTTGTGTAGGATCTTTATTATGTATTGTCGTGGAATAGCATATCCGCTTCAAGCGTAATGATCATACGTCTATAATGCATTCCACGTCCCATATTGGATTTCATTCTTCTATCCTTTCCCGGAAGCCAATTGGTCTAAACGGTCCATTTTAATGAGTCAAATTGTCCATTCTACCCTTACTATGATTGGTTAGGATTGAGAGTTAGAATTCCTGGCGTATTTAAACTCTTCTTAGAATTCTTCTTTTGCAAGATTTTCTTGATTCATCCTCTCATCACACACTACTACCTGGACATGAATGGTGTTCGAGTCAATCGGTCTTGTGAAAGAATTAAATTAATTAAATATAAATAAGAATATATATTCAATAAATTAGCCTATTGGATTGCCAGTGAGATAAAACCATTTCAATTTGTAATAATATCAGCTGCTACAAGAAACACCAAAAATAATATCGATTAAAACGAAACATAAAATATTATTATTGGAATTAGAAATGAAACATAAAATATTATTAAAAGAAATGAAAGATGAAATTAAGAAACAAGAGGGGAAAAAGCAAATACATTAAGGATAGGCCTCAATGATAGAATATATATCTTCCATATGCTTGATTTCATGTTTGGTGAAACCAGCAGCATTGATAAGTTGCGCCCACTCAAGAGCAGTCCTCTCCTTTCCATTGACGGTTGAGGACATGATTGTCATATCGAGCGCCAGACGAGCACCCGCGTACTCGTCCCGCCCTTCATCTTCATCAATCACCACTTCAACAATCATCACCTTCCCTCCATCTTTCCGTACAGCTTCCTTGCATTTCTTCAGAATCTCTACGCACAGTTGGTCGCTCCAATCGTGCAATATCCACTAGTAATAAAAAGAACTAATTAGTAATTCTTACTTTTTTTTTAACACAAAAAGATACTCCCTCCGTCCCACCATAAGTTGCTCATTTTGCCATTTTCGTCCATCCCACTATATGTTGCTCATTTGTTTTTTTACTTTTTTTGGAAACTACTATTTACTTCTTTATTATTATTTTCAATATTTTTTACACTATTCTCATTACTTTTTCACTTTTCTACGTCTCAATACTAATACTTTTTCACTTTTTCCATCATATCACTTATACTTTTTCACTTTTACTTTAATTCGTGTGCCTAAAAGCAACGAGTAATTAACTTATATCGGGACGGAGGGAGTATATCATTTCAAATGGTGAAAAATATTACTCCATCTGTCCTACATGAATTGTACTTTTCTTATTCGAACGTCCCACACAAATTTACACATTAATAAAAAAGGAAATATTGATTTGTAAGCACACTCACAAATTTATAACACATTTACCCATATATGTGACTACTTTATATATAAAACACATTTTTCATAAAAAATGTGTCATCGAGGGAGTACTTTTCAAAACAATTTAAACAAACGAGGAAAATATATATAAGTATCAAAATGATATTCATTAGTAGGTATATTAGTACACTAAATGCATCATATAATTCAATTGTATCTTCAACAATATCTGCTGTTTACTAAAAAAATGCAGTAGTTTTTACTTGCAATTAGTTTTAAACAATTACCATGAGCATCACAACATCAGCTTCTGGAATTTTCTTAAACATGTCGCCTGCAACATGCTCGACGCCATCTATAGCCGGAGCACCCGACACAACAGCCGGCAGATCAAAATTGATTCCTCGAATCCACGGAAACGCCTTCACCAGCATCCCGACAGCCGTTCCTTCGTGGCCTCCGACGTCTACCAAGGATGAAACCCCCCGGAAAATCTCCGGCCAGTTATTGATCACCGCTGCTGTCGCCGCCTTAGCATGGCTCGCCAGAAACTGCTGAAACATCTTGCTATAAGATTCGTCAATGCCATCCGTGACCCAAACCTCATCCTCTGTGGAAACAGGGGCCGTGCCAGAGCCTTTTCCAGCTTTTAAATCTTTAGCAGTTAAACCGAAAACCGGCGGTCCGGCCTGTACGAGCACAAACACGCCCATGTTATCCCGGCCCAGGAGTCGGGAAAGTCCGGTCTGAGAGTAGGAAACCGGTGAAGATAGCTCCTTTTTGAAGATGCCTCTGTGAGTCAAGAAACGCAGAATCCGGTGAAGGCTGGGTTCCGGGCAGCCGACGGCGGACGACAGCTCGGAGAGTGTCATCGGGCTTTCGAGGACGTCAGGTAAGCCGAGCTCGATTGCGCATGCGACAACTCTCATCTCATCGAAACCAAGAGCATACTTCCACACGTCTACTCGGGCTTGTGCATCCTTCCCCATTTTGATTCTAAGAAAATTATGGATATGGAAGAGTGAGTTCGTACAATTTCTGCAATTGGAATCAGTTTATATAGTGTAAATTTCTCATCCGCAGGGGTTATAAATTTCATTATATGATTAAATATATGACATCCATAATTTTTTTTATTATAGGCCCTAACTTGATTTAAGGACAAAACTAAATCGATTTCAATGATCCATTTTATTAAGGTATCCCACATCGGTAATGAGTATGGTCTTGGATGAGCTTATAAGTCTGGTCAATCCTCTCACTTACAACTTGTATATAAACTATTTTTCAATATTTAGTAGAAAAAACTCCGTACATTTATGCGAAAAACACTAATACCCTTTATACCATTCAACTCATACATTGAAACACTATTACCTTTAATTTAGTGAAATAACTCATACCCTTCAACCTGATTCGTGTATGAACCATTTTCATTCTATATTTTGACGTAGTCCCATGCCCATGAGAATTTGTACTCAACAGATCTAGTCCAATGTTCATTTTTGGTCCATTTTTTAGAATATTTAGTCTCACCCGTTAAAATATATTGCACATATGGTCCCATGAGAATCTATACTCAACAAATTTAGTCTCACATTAATCCGTTAGTTTTAACAAAGAAACCTTACGAGGCCATTTATGTTAAAAATGATCAAATTAATGAGCACAAATTCTCATGGAACCATTTGTGCAATTTACCCATCTAAAATAAGTAAATGTTCGTGTTAAAATAGAGAATAAATTAATAATTAACGATCTAACAAAGAGAAGTTGAAATATATAGGGGAAACTTTCTTTTGTTATTTTAATTGAATTAAGGAGTTGGCTTGGTGGTTTAGTCTTGAAAATAAAAATGTGCTCCTCAATAGGTTCAAGGTTCAGAATCCCTTATGTGCTATAAATTACTGAAAGAATTATTCAGTATTGGTGTGTGGAATTTTATGTATTGCATGAGAATTGGATATGCGTTATTTGATATTTAGATTCAAATTTTGATTAATTAATTTGAATTAAATAGTAATTTACTTAACTGATAGAGGATTAATTGTTAGATCCCTTGTCATTAGATATCGGGTTCTTAGAGGCTGTCTATAGGTACTTAGTGAAGAGATTAAACCTAGACAATAGTAACCATATTAAAAGTGTGTAGGTATATATTAACTATCATCGGAGCTAATGCGATTTAACTGGGTGATAATCAGTACACGTGTCATCTAGACCTTAAAAAGAGATTGGTCTACACATATTTGTAATTGTTTTAGCAAACAACTAGAATTGAATTATACAGTGAAAACACCTGAATCATCTCTCTTTAGCACTTATTTTTGAAAGTTGGGATTAGTTGTTTAATTGCTTCATTCCTAATTTTAAATTTTGTTTTGCTAGTTTAGAAAATCAGTTACTCATCATTATAATATCATGCCGATGTCTAGGGTTGGGACTTTGCCATACTCCTAATTAAATACTGTAATTTCAAACAATGCATAATTCCATATTCATGTCAAGAGAGGAGCATCTAATAACACGTTTCCATTGCGTTCTTTTTCCTGCCATAATAAAAAAGTCATAATTAAAATAAAGGAGTGGCTCTGCAATGTTTTCTCAGGCCCCATGTTGGACAGGACTGTCATTATATCTCTGGCATATGTAATTGATGTTAGGACCCCCTAAATTTTATATCATGCATGACAACCAGCAACTAATTTACGGGACGAGACCCGATTTTAGTAATCTATTTATGGCTCATTTGGTTGGATAAATTATGGTGGATTATAATAATAGTCACAATTAATATATTGTTTGAATTAATGGATTCAACCAACATGTCTTACTTTGGGCCGATTGAAATCTGGTCCAATCCCACCACACAAGGATTATTCGGTTCCAGAGAAGAGGCGAGATTACTTAATCCAATGCATAAATAAATAAAATATCCTCCAATAATCACATTACTTTAATTTTATATTATTATATTACCTCCGTCCCTCGAATTTATAATTCTTTATGTGGACACGAATTTTAACAAAAATAAAATAAGGTAGATAAAATAAGAATAATGTGAAATACTTGTGGGATAGTTCATCAAATAATAAAGTGATTTTTTGTGATTTTGATAATAAAATAATAAAAAATAAAGTGGGAATAAGTATTAGTTGCGGTGGAGTACCACGTTTTAATTGAGGTCTCTTGGCTGCCAAAATTATCAAAATGAAGTGACATAAAGCTGTGGCCTTGTCAGTGTACTAATCAAAATAAAGGAGTGGCTGCAAGGGCCGATGGCCCATGCATTAAAGAGTTGGACAAAAATGCCATAAGATATTCTTAATATGTGAGGCCCACCCCAATGCATGAATCCGAAAAATAAGATTTTTTTACTGTCACATTAGCGCCACCTAAAAAACAAAAGATATCTACCTTCAAAACTAAACTCATTCCCATTTAATAAACCCAAAACGTAAGTTTTTATATGAACATTTAAAAGGGACAAAGCAAATAAAACCCCACCTTAAATCTTGATTGTCCTTGTAAATTGTAGTTTATTTAAAACAAGAGTTGCTCGTCACCTACAATATTTAAATAAAACTAGAATTATTCCTAATATCTCAAATGAATTTTAAATATAATTATTTAAAAGAGAAAAATAAAATAAAATAAAAACTAAATGAATTATAGTATCATAGTCAGTAATTAAACATATTATACATATAAATTAAAACCCAATACAATGGTGAACGACACTTTCTCCCGTATAACGCCACATAAGGTGCCATTCCAATGGTCGATTGGTAACTGTTATTATACGCAAATTCTACCAAAGGAATAAAATATTCCCCACTATTACTCAAATCAAGTATACACGCTCGCAACATATCTTCCAAGATTTGAATAATTCTTTCCGATTGTCCATCAGATTGTGGATGATAAGCCGTACTAAAGTTTAACTTCGTTCCCATAGCCTTCTGCAAACTTTTCCAAAATTCTGACGTAAATCGTGAATCTCTATCTGATACAATCGAAACTGGTACACCATGCAACCTTACAATCTCTCGAATATAAGTTTGCGCATATTGTTCCATCTTGAAAGTTGTCTTTACTGGAAGAAAATGTGCAGATTTTGTTAAACGATCCACGATGACCCAAACTGCATTATTTCCTTTGATCGTTCTTGGTAATCCAGTAACAAAATCCATTGTTATATGCTCCCACTTCCACTCTGGAATCTTAAGTGGTCGAAGTAATCCCGATGGACGTTGATGTTCTGCTTTTACTTGTTGATAGACTAAACATCTTTCCACAAATTCAGCAATGTCTTTTTTCATCCCATTCCACCAAAACGTTCTTCGTAAATCATGATACATCTTTGTGCTACCTGGATGAGCAGTATAAGGTGTACGAGGCAGCTGAGATTGGAAGTGTACATCTTTGTCACTAAGGCTTTAATGAGCCCAAAGCATCGCCCATTAATTCATGGCTCCAAAGTTTAAGACACCAATCTAAAAGAGGCCCTAAAACCTCGTCAAACCTTAAGACCGATCCAGATCGGACTACAAGAACCTCGCTTGTCTTGCCAGACCAGTGAGGTCTAAAATAAATTAACCACCACGCCAGATCTCGTTCGACTTCGATGAGCTCCCAGAAGCAAAGCCATAAGACCTCAAGCATAAATCCTAAATCCTAAATACATACACAATACGCCATGTGGCTTGATCCAATTAAAAAATAAAAAAAGAATACTGGCTCATAATTATTTTATATATCAAGCCCACAACATCTGACCAATCAACTGAAAATCATCTCACTTCACTACCCGCGACAGAGGAAATAATTGTAGCAGCGAAGAAATCAACTGAAAATCAATGGCCAACGCCGATTCTATTAAGCCACACGCTATAATGGTGGAATTCTTATACCAAGGCCACATCACCCCTTTCATACACCTCGCCATAGCCCTTGCTTCAAGGGGTTGTACCGTCACCTACATCCAAACTGAATACATTCACCACCTCATGTCCTTGTGCAATCCTCAGAAGCAATCAGATTTCCTCTTCTCCAAGGCACAAGAATCGGGTCTCGAAATTCGTTGCACCACTATTTCCGACGGCTTTCCCCTGGATTTCGACCGCACTCTCAACTTCGTCGAGTTTTATGAATCTATACTCAGAGATTTTCCGGCACGCATCGATGAGCTTATTGGGAAGATTGTAGCTGCAGAAGGAGGTGGCGGCCTCCGCCCTTTCTTGGTGGCGGACACTTCTTATTTGTGGACTCCGGCAGTGGCGGCGAAGCATGGGATGGTGAATGTTTCGTTTTGGACGTCGACGGCTCAGCACTTATCAATATGCCACCACTTGGAGCTGCTCAAAGAAAATGGCCTTTTGAAATCCTATGGTAGATTTGATTTATATTTTAAAATAGAAAAATTCTAAATTCTCTTCAAATTCATGTCATTTGAATTTCCTCCGCTCTATCCATTTTTATCTATATCTTTTTTTATTGTAGGTGAGTACAGCGATGATTTGCACGCCTTACCCGCGGGAGTGAAGGCGAGCAGCGTGAGAGATCATGTGGAATGCGCCCTTACTGAAGACGAATTTGTGCCCCAGGTTTTAAAAGACAGTGTGATAAAGGCAAGCCTGCAAGTGAGAGAAGCAGATTTCGTGTTATGCAACACCGTTCAAGAATTAGAAGGGGAAGCTATATCAGGCCTAAATCAGAAGCTTCCATCTTACGCAATCGGCCCCACTAATTTCTCTACCAAATTCTCCACCCCAGAAAGCCTGCGTCCGGCCACGGACTGCACGGAGTGGCTCAACAGTAAGCCTCCCCGTTCAGTTCTGTTCGTCTCTTTCGGCAGCCTAGCTCCGGGTGATAAGGAGGTCATTTTGGAGATTGCACATGGGCTAAGCACTAGCGGTGTTTATTTCTTATGGGTTGTCAGGCCTGAACAGGATCAAGTAGTCCTGCACACCGATCGTGGGCTCGTCGTTCCATGGTGCAATCAGCGCGAGGTGCTGGCGAATCCAGCTGTTGGGGGATTCATGACGCACTGTGGATGGAACTCGTTGCTGGAAAGCATGTGGTTCGGAGTGCCTCTGATTTGCTACCCCATTTTCATGGATCAACCTGTGAACAGGAATCTGGTGGTTGACGAATGGAAAATCGGGATCAATCTTTGCAACGAGGAGCCTGTGACGAAGGAGGAAGTTGCCGAAAAGATCAGCAAGTTAATGAGTTGTTCGGATGAATTACGGTTGGAAATTGGGAAGGTAAGCAAGATCTTGCAGGGTGCATTGGCTGTAAATGGCTCATCGAATAGGAACATAGATAAATTTATCCAAGATTTGAAGGACAAGATGAATAACAGATGTATCGATTAAGTATCGATTTTCATTGCCTTTGTATAAAATAATACTCCCTCTGCACTTACTTGACACAGATTTTAATCTGTAAGTTATTCATTTTAATATGTAATGTCTTAGCATTGTTTTTATGAAATGTGCAAATTGGTATGGTGTAAACTTAGTTATACTTTTTTAGCTACATGACTTGGTCGGATTTTTGTAGTAAAACAAATTCTTCTTTCTACTCCTCTCATGTGTACGGGATTGTCGTAGTAGAATACAGAGTATAATGACCAAATAGTATCGAGCCATGTGATTTAGAAGTGTGGTGTGGCCTTAGTGCTATGTGCTGATGTGCTATTGTAGTTGCCAGATGGAGAAAACAAGAAAAGAAAAAGAAATAAAAAAAAACACTAATTAAAGCAATTAAATAAAGAAAAATAAAAGGAGCATCCAACTAAGTAGGGTCTGGGAGAGAGGAACGTAACTTTAGGTGATGATCAAATAACAAAAGTCAAACAAATGAATTAATTAAATTACACTAGTTAATTTCTTAATTGTATGAAAGGACTAATTATTTAAGGCTAATAATAAGCATATTAGAGTAAAAAGTTATGACGGACAACCCTTCCCCTTCGAGTAATATAGCCTGAGGTATTCTCAAATGCAGTACTAAAGCATCCTCCTAACTTTTCACTTTTCGCTCTCTAAATTCAGGCTAAAGTGTCTAATGATGGAGGTTCTACTGTCAATTACATTACCTCAAAATGCATAAAAGGTACAATTAAAACATCTAATTAATTCTCAAATCACCATCCTGCAATTTTTTAACTCACTCAACCTAATAATATTGCAGGCATAAATTCATACATAAATTAGACAAGAAAATTGTTAAGACTTTGATCAAAACCAGCTGCTGAAGAATGACAAGAACCTCACAGCAGAAAAATAAAGGATCAAAACCGAAGAACACAAACCAAAATCAAAATTGCATAAGTATTTACGTGGTTCGATCGAAGTGATCTACATCCACGGATGAGGCGCTCATACTCCACTAATCAATCGGAAGAATTGATACAATTACAAGAGGAATTGAAAGAAATATAATTTCAGAAACTAAGAACCCTAATTTTGTGGTGAAATCTGATGAACTCTCAATAATCCAACTACCAGAACGCGAACCTCTATGATTCTTATATGGATAGGACGGTTATTGGATTGCGCTTAATGCCCAATAGGTCTCAAGTGTCGATGCTTGCAACTGCTCTTCAATTTTGGAGAAGAAACCATGCAAAACCGTCTCGCCCAACTTCTGTTTCATAACAGACTGAAAATTCATAACTGCCGGTTCGGTTGGACCGGCTTTATTCTGATTGGCTCTGGTTCTTGCTAAAACCGACCGGTTCTTGAATAAGTAGGTCCGGTTCTGAGATCACCATCTTCAAAGGATATTTTCCACATCACAAAGTATCACTTAGGCATTCGAATAGTATAAAAGCTTTATTTATTTTTCTTTCTCACTTGTTTTTGTACTTTCAACAATTCTCCACCTCAAACCAAGTGAGATAGAGCACCTCATCATCCTTTTCCATAGCTGTAATTAAGGTACGTCCCATGATTGCACCTTGATCAGATCAAGCCAGTAGTTAAACTTGGAGCTAGGAACCACCTTTGTTAAGAAATCTGCTGCATTATCATTTGTGTGTACTTTCTGCACCTTGACCAACTTCTTGTCAACTACATCTCTTACAAAATGTAACCTCACATCAATGTGCTTAGACCTCTCATGGAAAACCTGATGTTTAGCCAAGTGTATAGTGCTTTGGTTGTCACATTGCACTGCAACCTCTTTCTGTTTGATCCCAAACTCCTTTAGCATTCCCTTAAGCCACATTGCTTCTTTGATTGCTTCTGTCATGGCTATATATTCAGCTTCTGTTGTGGAAAGAGCAACCACAGATTGAAGAACAACCCTCCAACTTATAGCAGTTACAAACAAAGTGAAGACATATCCTGTGAGTGATTTCCTAGTGTCAATGCTTCCTGCAAAATCTGCATCTACATACCCTTGAAGGGGTGCTTTACCATCTGATCTTTCAAATAGAAGTCCCAGACTTGATGTCCCCTTTAGGTATCTTAGGATCCACTTGAGAGCATCCCAATGTAGCCTTCCTGGATTAGACATAAACCTACTTGCTAAACTGATAGTATGGGCAAGATCAGGTCTTGAACAAACCATAACATACATTATACTCCCAACAGCATTTGAGTAAGGTATCTTGCTCATCAGTTCTATCTCACCACTGTCTTTAGGACTTTGTTCAGATGATAGCTTGAAGTGTTGGCCAAGTGGAGTTGTGACAGGTTTGGACTGCTGCATATTGAACCTCTTGAGAACCTTCTCAATGTATTCCTTTTGTGTGAGCAGTAGCCTGCCATTTTCCTTATCTCTGATAATCTCCATCCCTAGAATTCTCTTGGCTACTCCTAAATCTTTCATGTCAAAAGCAGAACTCAGCTTGGCCTTTAAGTTTTGAATCTTGCCAATACTTTTACTGGCAATCAGCATATCATCAACATACAACAGTAAGTATGTTATCACCTCCTTTCCTTGCTTCTCAAAATAAACATAGTTGTCATACTTGCATCTTGAGAAACCAATAGAGATCATAAAGCTGTCAAACCTTTTGTACCACTGTCTAGGACTTTGTTTTAGTCCATACAATGATTTCTTCAATAAGCATACCTTATCTTTATGTTCTGGCAGTGTGAATCCCTTTGGTTGTTGCATGTATATGGTCTCCTCCAATTCACCATGTAAGAATGTTGTTTTAACATCAAGCTGTTGGAGCTCAAGACCTTCCTGGTTTACTTTAGCAAGTAGGATCCTAATTGAGCAGTGTTTTACTACTGGAGAGAACACTTCATTGTAGTCTATTCCCTCCCTTTGAGTGAAGCCCCTTGCAACAAGTCTTGCCTTATATCTGATCCTTTCTTTCCCTCTGATCCAATTTCTGATTTCCTCTTGAATATCCACTTTGAACTCACAACCTTCTGATCATTTTGCCTTTTAACTAGAATCCAGGTTTTATTCTTCTCTAGTGATTGTATTTCTTCAGTCATTGCTAGGATGCACTTTTCCTTGTCAGTACTGGAGATTGCTTCCTCATAGGATTGTGGATCATTGAACTCCACTTCTTCAGCTGTGATGAGAGCATAGGACACAAGATCAGCATGTCCAAATCTTGCAGGAGGATGGACTGATCTTCTTTGTCTATCTCTTGCCAAGCTATAGTTTCTGAGTTCTTGTGCCTCATTTCCTGAGTTTGAATCAGAACTTGAGTCAGTGTGATCATTCCCAGGATCTTCTTGAAGATTTTCTGACTCCTCTATAATCTGAGTAGGATCTGATGCTGTCACTTGAGTATAGGGCTCCACCTCAACTTGAGTATCCCTTCTTGCATTCAAAGTTTCTTCAGTTTGATTATATCCCATAATCCTCTCAATGAATGTCACATCCCTGCTAATGATGCATTTCTTGTGACCTGTTTCTAGACACCACAGTTTATATCCCTTCACACCCTTTGGATAGCCAATGAAGGTGCATCTCAATGCCCTTGGCTCCAACTTGTCTTGTCTGATATGTGCATAAGCTAGGCAGCCAAAGACTTTCAGTTTCTTGTAATCTGATATTCTTCCATGCCATAGCTCATCTGGTGTCTTGAAGTTAATAGCAGAAGAAGGTGATTTGTTTATCAGGTAATAAGCAGTAGAGACAGCTTCACCCCAGAAAACTTTTGGTAGCCTTGCATCAGAGAGCATACACCTGACCTTTTCAAGTATGGTCATGTTCATTCTTTCTGCCAAACCATTTTGTTGAGGGTTTGCAGGAACAATTCTATGCCAGGTAATTCCCTTCTCTTTGCAAAAGTTCTGAAAATCCTCAGAGACATACTCTAAACCATTGTCAGTTCTGAGGTTTTTAACAAACCTGTCTTTCTTGTTTCCTTGCTCAGTGTACCATTCTTTTAACTTTCCAAGAGCTTCACTCTTATGCTTTAAGATGTACACCCACACCTTCCTACTATAATCATCAATGAAGATTATGAAATACCTACCTCCACTGTGGGTTTCAGTCCTTGATGGCCCCCAAATGTCTGAATGTATGTAATCAAGAGGTGATTCAGTGTGATGTTTTCCCTTAGGAAAGGGATTCTTCTTTGACTTTCCAAGAATGCAGTGTTCACAGAAGTCCACCTTAGTTGTCTTCTGATCTCCAAACACATTTTGTCTTGAGAGTTCACTGAGTCCCTTTTCACCTATATGCCCCAGTCTTTTGTGCCATAGAACTGTATCAGCAGTGCTCATTGCTACATTTGATGAGCCAGTCACTGAGCTTCCCATTAATATGTAAAGACCATTTGATTTCTTACCCTTCATCATTACCTTATTTTCTTTGGTGATGTGAATGAAACCATCTTTGGTGTTGAATTCATATCCCAGCAGATTCAAGGTGCCTAATGAAATGAGATTTCTCTTGAGATCAGGAACAAATCTTACATTTGACAATATCTTCTCAGCTCCATCATATAATCTGAGCTTAATTGAACCAATACCCTTAACCCTGCAGATTTGATCATTTCCTAGAAGAACAGATCCTCCATCTATCTTCTTCATCTCTCTGAACATGGACTCACTTGGGCACATGTGAAAGGAGCACCTTGAATCCAAAACCCACTCATCACTTAGCCTTGAATTTGTCACTGTGAGAACCTCAGCACTATCATAACCCTCATCATTTGCAATGGCCACATCTGCCTTCCGATTTTCTTCTAGCTTCTTGATTTTATCAGGGCAGTTCTTTTTTATGTGGCCAACCTTATGGCATCCAAAACACTTCCTTTTCTCCACATATTCACTAGACTTAGATTTCCCTTTCTGATTTTTCTTCTTCTTGCTGTTGAACTGTTTCTTTCCCTTCTTGAAGTTTGCAATTAAACCTTCAGCCTGAAGAGGAGTTTTCTTGTCTTCTTGCAGCTGAAGAAACTTGGTCTTGAGTGCAGATTGGATATCATCAGGGGATAGCTTATCTTGTCTTCCAAACAGTAAAGCATCTTTGAAGTTTTCCAGAGACCTAGGCAGTGAGTTTAGCAGCATTAATGCCTTGTCATCATTCTCAATCTTGACATCTAGATCCTCAAGATCATCAACTAGCTTGTTGAATTCCTCTAATTGATCAGTCAGATTCTTATCCTCTATCATTTTATAGGCTAGCAATCTTTGCTTCACATAGAGCCTATTGGTGACAGATTTGGCTTGATAAACTGTTTCCAGTTTGTTCCAGATGTCAAGGGCAGTTTTCTCTTTACATACCTCTCTCAATGGCTTGTCTCCCAAGCACAATATAATCGTGCTATGTGCCTTGTCAAGTATCTCTTGCTTCTTGATCGGATCCTGAGTTGAAGAGCCTGCAGGCCATTCACTTGGTGGCTTCAGTACATTTCCTAAACAATGGTGTGTCAATAAGGCCCTCATCTTGATCTTCCAAAGCCCAAAGTCATTTGCTCCTGTGAACTTCTCGAAATCCAACTTTGTTGATGCCATTTCAGGAGTTGAATCAGTCGATTCCCACAGACGGAACCAATTTGTTAAGACTTAGATCAAAACCAGCTGCTGAAGAATGGCAAGAACCTCACTGCAGAAAAATAAAGGACCAAAACTGAAGAACACAAACCAAAATCGAAATTGCACAAGTATTTACGTGGTTCGATCGAAGTGATCTACATCCACGGATGAGGCGCTCATACTCCACTAATCAATTGGAAGAATTGATACAATTACAAGAGGAATTGAAAGAAATCTAATTTCAGAAACTAAGAACCCTAATTTTATGGTGAAATCTGATGAACTCTCAATAATCCAACTACCAGAACTCGAACCTCTATGATTCTTATATGGATAGGACGGTTATTGGATTGCGCTTAATGCCCAATAGGTCTCAAGTGTCGATGCTTGCAACTGCTCTTCAATTTTGGAGAAGAAACCATGCAAAACCGTCGCGACCAACTTCTGTTTCATAACAGACTGAAAATTCATAAATGCCGGTTCGGTTGGACCAGCTTTATTCTGATTGGCTCCGGTTCTTGCTAAAACCGACCGGTTCTTGAATAAGTAAGTTCGATTCTGAGATCACCATCTTCAAAGGATATTTTCCACATCACAAAGTATCACTTAGGCATTCGAATAGTATCAAAGCTTTATTTATTTTCCTTTCTCATTTGTTTTTGTACTTTCAACAAAAATTAACTAAACCACAATAAAACTCATCAATAGAATCAACATCAATCAATAAATTAAATTAGAAATAATTAAATGAAACATAAATTTAAAATTTATAATCATCTCAAACACTTAAAATTATTCAGAGTACTAGCACATTAATTTAAATGCTAATCTTGCAAAATAAAAGGAAATAAACTAATGAACTATTAATTGTAAAACAAGACAAATGTTAGAATAAACCCTATAACATATCCTGAGGTTGAATCCACATGAAATTCCCAAAAATACTCCCCTCATCTCCAAGTAGGCATCATAGTGGGTGAAAATTTATGGAAACTCTCAAAACCCTCAATTTTTCTCTCTCAAATTTTGTAAAGAAAAAAATCGGCCAGCTGCTCTTCTCGAAAACTGTCGCGCCCTCTCCTCTGTTTTTTCACCGAAAATGTGTTCTCTGCTTCCCTTTATCAAGATGCTGCCCTCAATTGGAAATGGGCTGTGGGCCCTTTTCTTTTTTAATTTCAAATGGGTTGCAATCTTCTTCATTTAATGGGAAAACGTAATAAAATATTAAGCATGTGATTTTCTACAAAAATTCTAATTTTCTAATAAAAAAAAAAGCATGTTTGATAAAATTGAACACTTAATGGGCATGTTATGATGTGGATATTCACTTAATTCTGCTAATGAACACTTTCTCAAGAAATCATTTGCCTTCCCTTACAAAACTCTTATCATTTTCTATAAGTAAGTGGTGGTATATTTCAATTAGTTTCATTAAGCACCTGAAATTAGAGACCTTTTTTTTTTTTTACCATTTTGTCTAAAATTGTTGCCCATCCATTTTAGACTTTCAAAGCAAATTCAATATAGCGTTTCTCTCAAACTCAGAATCCACTGTTGACCACCATGGCCACCGTTCTTGATTGCTAGAAAATCTCGCCGCCGGCGGACACCGTGCCGGAGTTTTCACTTCCTATCGTGTTTTTCGATTTGTTATGGTACGATTTCGCAGCGAATCAAAGTGTTCTCTTCTTCGAAATCCCCTGTTTCCAAATCCCAATTCTTGAATACTATTGTCCCTCACCTCAAAGCCTCTCTCTCTTACTCTCAACAATTTTCTCCCGCTTGCCGGAAACATCATCCATCCTTTAAATCCTGAACATAAACCCATCCTGCTTTACCAATCTGGCGATTCAGTTAACTTCACTGTCTCTGAATCAGACGCCGATTTTTTATGCTATTCTTTCTTTTAGCAACTCCATTTTGCTGTGGGGTTCTAGCTGTAGAGTATTCATGCATTATGCCATTTAGTGAGCAATACTCTTCAATAACTTGATTTGTAAATTCAGTTCCTCTATCTGATCTGATCTTCACAATCTTCAGATTTCTTTCATTCTGAATCCTTCTTAACAATTCTGGTAGCCGCTGTAGAGTTTCACTCTTCTTTCTTAGAAATACAGTCCAAGAAAATCTTGAGTAATCATCTACCACAACCAAAGTGTACTTCTTCCCACTAATACTTACTGGTTCTATGGGTCCAAAAAGATCCATATGCAGTAATTCAAGTGTTCTTGATGTGCTTGAGTGAGTTTTGTTCTTGAAAGTCTTCTTGATTTGTTTTCCTTTGACACAAGCATCACATAAGTGTTCCTTTCTAAACTTGGTGTTTGGCAAACCTCTTACAAGTTTGTTATTCACAAGTTCATTCATGGTTTTGAAGTTTATGTGATTCATCCTTTTGTGTCATAGCCAACTAACTTCATTGGAACTATTAGCTAAAAAGCAGGTTATTTCAGCTGCAGAGTTCCACTCTACAATGTAAACATTCCCTTTTCTAGTTCCTGTCAGTTTAGTGGTTTGAGATTCAACATCTTTGACTATGCAAGTATCTTGTGTAAAGTCTACAGTGTAGCCTTTGTCACAAAATTGACTCACACTAAGCAAATTATGCTTTAAACCATCTACCAAATACACATCATTGATCTGAACATTTCCTTTGAGTAAACATCCTGATCCTTTAGCTGTTCCACTGACATTATCTCCAAAAACAACTTTAGGACCTTTATGATCTTTCAGATTTTGTAGTAAACTCTTGTCTCCAGTCATATGTCTTGCACAACCACTGTCTATGTACCAAATCTCTCTTTTGGTGGTTGCAACATGTCCCTGCAAAATAAAATGAGTTACTTAGGAATCCAATACTTTGGATTTCCTCCAGTGTTACTCTTTGAAATCCAAGCCTTTTTTGGAGCTGCAGAGTTGTTAATTCTACAGTTCTTGCTTGATCCTCCTCTTTGAGTGCTTGAAGAGGGAGACATATCTGACATATTTCCATTCCAGAATCTATCAAAGTTGAGTCTTCTTTCCATATTCAGTTTATGATAGACTTCTTCTTCTGGCTATAGGATTGACTCTGCACTTTGTTTCAAGGTTATGTTTTGAAACATGGTTGAGACATCATCTTCAGAGTCATCCATTATCTCTTTGATCTTCTGTTGTCTTCTAGATGACAATTCTTTGAATGAATTCAAGAATTTCAAATATTCTGGCTGTAGAGTTGAGTCTACAGTTTCTTTAGGGGTTGTTCCTTTGACAAACTTTCTCTCAGGCCTTGGAATTGATTCTTGTAAATATTTAATCCAGACACAAGGATTATATCCTATTCCAGTCAAATCCTTTGAGTGTCTTTGCTCAGACAGCATCTTCTTCAATTGTTTGGATGATTTTCCAAAACAATTTAACTTCTTTTGATAATAGGCATTGTGTTATTCAAGTTCAGCTATCATCAGTTCTTGATTCCTGATTGTTTCTCTTAATTCAACACAGTCTGCAGCTCTACAACTTGCTTTATTGAAAAGTTCTTCATTGTCCACTGTTAGACAACTGTAACCTTCCTTCAATTCTTGTAGAATCTGCAGTTGTTTCTCAGCATATTCTACTCCAGCTAACAATGCTTTCACATGTTCTCTTCCAATGTGATTGTCTCTTCTAAGATCTTCATTTTCTTCTGGGAGTCTTTGGATTGCACTTAGCATGTCACTGGATGAATCCTTTTCTGTAATATAACTTGATGATGATGAGCATACCTCTTCATCTTTAGCCATAAGACAAATCAGAGCTTCTTCATCTGAGTCTAAAGAGTCTGAATCCTCTAAGTCAGCAGTTGACTTTCGAGAAGAAGAGGGACAGTCTTCCTGGTTTTTATCAAACTCAGAAAGTAGTGCTCTAATTCTCTCCTTGTCAAACTTTTTCTTTCTATCTTTCCTGAGTCTCTTTTCTTCATCAGTGTACTTCTCAGCTTTAGGATAAGGACAGTCTTCGATGTAATGTCCTGGTTTTCTGCAGTTGTAGCACAAATAAGTTGAGTTAGGTGCTGTAGATTTCACCTTACCATCTTCCATAGGAGTGAACTGCTTCTTCTTGGTCCATTTGCCAAACTTCTTGAGCTGCTTTATGAAAAGAGCCAATTCTTCATCATCAGAACTTGTAGCTGTAGGGTTGTCAGCAACTAGAGCTGTAACCTTACTGCTGTCAGGTTCTTTTCTCCTACTTATGTCAAACTCATAAGCTTTGAGGTCTGAAAAGAGTTCAAAGGTGGATATCTTAGATAAATCCTTTGATGTTCTCATAGCAATGACCTTCATGTCCCATTCAGAAGGTAAGCCTCTGAGAACCTTCATGTTCATTTCTCTTTGTGAGTAATCTTTACCAAGTGAATCTAGCTCATTGAGAATATCAATGAATCTTGACTCAAACTTTTCAAGAGTTACTTGAATAAAATCTAAGAGTTAAATTTTTTGAGATCAAAATCAAATACTTAATAAGTTATGGGACCCAAATTATTTTTTTCTCCCGCAATATATATGCAATCACTTCAAAAACAAAAATCAACAAAACATAAGGAGTAAACGGAGAAGTAGAAAATAGTAAGGGTAAAATAATTTGTTTTATACTTCATTTAACAAAAAAGATGCACGTTATTTTTTGCGGAATTAACTACATTAAAAATGCATGGGTGAAATACTAGTTTTGGACAGTGCAAACGCATGGGTGAGATACTAGTTTTTATTAATAACACAACACGCACTCCACATGCAATAGACTTGCAATTATTACAATAAAAACAGTACAACACATTGTCCTAGCTTTTCATCTTTATTCTTGAAAACCTTGATCATGCATGGTATCAAGGTGAGGTGGAGGTAAGCGTTCGAAGATCCTCATCTCGTTCGAAAAATGACATGTCCGATTCGTGCAAATACACCCACGCGTCAATGCCGTCATTGTTTTTGGTGTTGAGCAAAATGAAATGGTCCTTGAGAGGCACCGCCGCATTGCTCACCCACACAGGCTTCCCAAATCCAAAGTCGACATCGTATTCTCCGAATTTGGAGAAATCAGTAATAAAAATAGCCTTGTAGTCAGGGCTCTCTGCTTTCTTAACACCCTCTAGAAAACTGTCGACCATTAACCATCTTCCAAACTCTTTGTCGCTTAGTATGCTGGTGCAGTCTTTAACTCCTTGAACGACGACCTCTCGCATCTTCGATGCCAAGCCTGTAAAATTATGCTCCATGCCATGGCTCTCCCCTGCTGTGAACTCCAGGAAAGTTTCCACCACCCATGTGCCGCAAGAATGTTTTGACAGGGGTGGAATGGTCCTTTCGCGGACATTGACAACTTGGCCAATGAGAGAAGCTCTCGACTTTCCGTGCTTTTCCCTGTCTGCGCGTAGCAGAGCTTGTGTTAGCACTGCCGACACCATCACCACCCTGAAATAGAGAACCAAATATTTGATCAAATGTATCAAAAATTGAGGTTAATATGGATTTAATTGACATCAGCAATTTGATACACATGATGAGATTTGTGATACATCTGATTAAATGTTTGATACTTTAAAATTGGTTCATGATAAACTTATCATGATCTATTTTTAAACAAAACTTTGCCTTTTTTATTTTCCATAATAAACCCATATGCATTTCAAATTGTGTCATTTAGCAAAATCGCCAGAAAATGGGTGTCCATGACTGACCAAAAAGATATCATTTCATGCATTTTTTGCCAATATTTTTCTATGTTGAAGCAATTAAAGGAAAACAGTTTGTATTTTTTTTTTTCATCCTGTAATTTAAAAAAACTGAATTTTTAGTCCTCAAACTGGCTGTTGTCGGTCACCTTTTCGGAAACCGGAAGTATAACTCAAAGTAGCCAATTTTAGGATTAAAAAATAATTTTTAAAAGTTATAGGACTAAAAATAAAAGTCTAAAATTAATATGACAAAAAACAAAATAAACAAAACTTAATAGATAAAAAATTCCTTTTTCCCAACAATTAAATGCATATAAGACTAACTATGAAAATTTAAAATTGTGGGACTAAATTTAGAAAATGTAAAAAGATTTTTGACTAGTTTGATTTCAATCCAATAAAACATCTCAAACTTACAAAAACTTATATGGTCTGATGGATTTGTGGAGCCCCATCTTAGCTACCTTTAAAAGATAAATATGATCCAAAGTACTTAAATTAGAGAATAGAAGATGTTACGTCTTTGTGTAACAGAAGATTTCGGTCAATTTTAAAATTATACAACACTGGAAGAAGAATTAAACTGTAAATAAATATTATGTTGTTTCTATATGAATTTGCACTTTTTTTACTTGGACATCCATGCAAATTTTTACACGATTAAAAAAAATATGGATTTACATTCACACTTACAAAACGCATATTATTCAAATGTCAATACTTTATTTAAATACATTTTTCTTAAAAAATGTGTCATCTCTCAAGGTGCAAATTCTTTTTGGACGGAGGTAGTAATAGAAAATATATTTAGCACCTGGATGGGGGGAGCTCGATTCCATTTGATTTCCAAGTGGTTTCCAGAATTCCTCTGAGTCGAGATATGGCATTTTTATCAAATACATATCTCCGGCAAACTATACTCTTTTCTGGAGTTCTCGACTCCTGAAAGTGATGAGGTGGTAAATTGTCGGGAGGGAAGTACAATGGGGAGTCGAAATTCGGGCAGATGGCTGGCCCGCCCGCGGTAGCATTAGACCAAGCTTCCAGGAATATGCGAACCGAGGCTGTGTCGAAAATACGGTGTGACACACAGACGCAAATAGCTAACCCTCCACATTTAAACCTGTTAAAAATTTGAGAGTATTGTAATATTTGATTGCTGTCACAAATTTTGTCGCCATATGAATGAATCATATATTAGCAATTAACATTAACAAATTATTTAAATAAGACCAATTCACACTGCAGTAAAACTGATTTTAATTAGTGACAGATTTCTTGTCATTATTGCATTTTTAGCTAACTTTTGGATAAATACTATTTTTGGTATCAAAGTTTATATTTTTTCAATTTTGGTACCCCACATTTGGGGGCTCTCAAATTTGATCCCTGAAGTTTATTTTTACTCTAAAAATTTGTCCAGCCGTCAAAATTGACCCGTCAATGAACGGAACCAACATTTGAGGTAAAAAATGTATTTATTTGAAATTATACAAAAATATCAATTTGAAAATCGTGCGCCCAACCCCTCACAGCCGAGCTCTGTCGAAAAGATTTGTAAGTCCATAACATATTTTCAATTTGAATTTGATCCACATGAATTGCACGTTTTGATATTGGTACTGTAAGTTTAAAAATATTTTTGTGTTGGTTCCTTTCAATTTTCTTGTAGTATTAATTACACTTAATTAGAGTAAGTCTACATTATATCAGTTTTCCTCGATATTACTCTAGTTGTTAGTATTACAACCAAATTAAATCGTTCAATGATAGTACTAGTATTAAAAATTACCCACTCCATCCTCCTGGAGGAATTTGCACCCTTTTAAACGAAAAATGTGTTTTATATATAAAGTAGTGATACATAAGTTAATATGTATATAAGTTTATAAATATGCATGCAAATAAGAAAAATGTGCAAAATTCCTGTGGGACGGAGAGAGTAGACGACTCAAAAAAATCACTGTATATTATAATATGTATAGTGTATCAGACCTATTTATTTGGACTGCAAGCAGGGGATCCGTGGGCTCATCACATGCACCAATTTCTACTGGTAGCAGGCGGTTGAGCTGCCCGGCTTCCACCTTAGCAGTACCGACTAGCTGATCGAGCTTGCAGTCGACTAGTGCAGTCGAATACTCAGCACCTTGGTCGTTGCAGTCAACTTGGTGGTTTTCTTTGTTGTATCTACCGGCAAGTGGGTAAAACTGGGGCAAGATCTTAGCCAGTGATTCCTCTAAGGTGCTGATGTGACCGTCGGCTGAGGAATAGTAGAGGATGCGAATGACGTGCATCGATGGATTGATTTCGTCCATGAGAGAAATCTTGTAGGTGCGGAGGTGCGACGGCGTCGGCTTCCATGGTTGCACCATCTTCCGGCTAAGGACGCTCACATTCATTGTAGCTGGGAATTTTTTTGATCGGAAAAAGGGGTTTTTTTTTTTATTGCAAGAGGGAGGAATTCTAACTAGAAGTTGTAATAATTGAAGTGCATTTACACGTATTTATATATGTCTAGACGTAGAAAGAAAATAATTACCAACAGGTACTTATTAAGAGATGTAAGAGAATTGTTAGTGAAATTTGAAACCTAACTCGTCACAAAAAGATTTAAGATTAGTAGTTCCGTTCTAACTCTATTATAAATTTTTTTTACTAAATAAGTTATTTTTAAAAAAAAAAAAAAAATTGACCGAACTCAGACCATATTCCGACCTTAAAAATAATACATATTAAATCCTTATTAATTAAAAAAGATAACGTTAGTCGTAATCATGTATTTTTTAAATTTTTTCTAGATTAAACGAACGTAAAAAATTATTCCGACCCAACTTCGTCAAAAAAATACTATTGCAAATGTTATTTTTAATAAATTTAGACATATATCCAACTTTTAAAAATACTAGTTATTTTACTAGTAAAAATTAAAAAGATAACGTCAATCAAAATTTTACATATGCATAGTATTTTTTAGGTAAAACTAACCTAAGAAGTAGTTCCTACCTAACTCCGTCACAAATTTTTTTTACTAAATATGTTATTTCTAAAAAAATTGATTGGACTCCGATCAGGTTCCAACCTTTCAAGATACTATTTAATCCTTAAAAATTAAAAAAATAATATTAGTTTTTTTTCTAGATTAAAGGAATGTCAAAAATCATTTCGACCCAACTCAGTCAAAAAAATACTATGATTAAAGGTATATTTGTCACTTATTTTTATTTGGTGTAAGAAACAAAATAGGAAAAAGATTAGGGGTGAAAAGAGAAATTTAAATTAAGGAATTATAATTAAGGGTATGTTGGTCACTTATTTTAAAAAGAGTTTTTTTAAATTTGTCAACAAAAAATAATTAGTAACTTAAAAAAAGGCAAAAATTTATAGTTTTCTCATACAATTTTAGTCATGGGACCACACATGCTTTTCTAACCATTTAAAAAATAATAGGTCCTGGAATGAGCTTTTTCAGTGATTTAGGGAGTACTTGATCACTTTAAACGATGACCTTCAACAACATTCTACACTATTCCACTTCAATTATAATTCGAATTATGACATTTCATCTTGTATTAAAATTAGTTATTTTAGTATAACCCCTTATTAATAGAAATAGGTCCTCGTTTGGGTTTTTCCAATGATCTGAGGAGAACTTAACATTCAAGTGCATAGCATGCACTCAGGGAAAAAGTTTTTTTAAGTCCAACAGGTTAGGGGGTTAGCAAAAGGAGGACCGTAAGTTTGCGGGCTGGCAAATTAAGGACCGTAGCTTTTTCACTTGACAAATTAAGGACCGCAGCTTTTTAATTTGACAATTTAAGGACCACAACTTTTTACCTTGACAAATTAAGGACAAAATTGGCCCGTATTAGCTCCAGTTAGGCTGAAATTGCACGAGATTAGCACTTGATGGACTATTTTGGGCTTAATTCTACACGTGGGACGTTGAAATTAAGTGTCAATCTTGTACAATTTCAGTGCAACTGGAGCTCATACGGGCCAATTTTGTTCTTAATTTGCCAAGTTAAAAATCTATGGTCCTTAAATTGGCAAGTTAAAAAGCTGTGGTCCTTAATTTGCCAAGATAAAAAACTGCGGTCCTTAAATTGCCAGCCCGCAAACTTACGGGCCTCCTTTTGCAAACCCCCCTAACCTGTTTGCCTTAAAAAACAATTTCCCCCATGCACTCAGGTGCACACAAGTTTTTGTGATAAATAACTTCTATGCAAACAAAACCTAACATAATTCACTATTCAAGTCAACATAGGGGCCGGCGTCTGATACCACATTTCTTTGTTGCAAAATTTAATAAAAATAAGGGACAAAAGCTATAGCCTTGTGAGCTGTTAATCAAAATAAAGTAGTGATCCGTGATCACAATACTGTCATTGAGCAAAAGGTTGTAAAATGAAAATTATTGGACAAAAAGATTAATTATGAATCCAACAATCTATGACTAATAACTTTGCAATATTTATATTATTGATACAGTCATTATGATTAATAATAAACTAAAGAGAGCTTTTTCTATTTTAACCCCATCACAAAAAGAAAAAATATTTATTTGAACAAATTCTCGCAATCCATCAATCCAATTAATATACTACTTAACTCACAAATAACAATCTCTATATTACAATTTTGACTAATCTTATCTTGATTTATTTATCTTGTCTATTGAACCAAATGAACTCTAAGGCTCATTTGGTTGGATCTATTATGGTGGATTATAACAATATTCATTACTCTCTCCGTCCCCCAAATTTGTTCTCATTTGACAGGGCACGAGTTTTAAGAAAAAAATGAGATAAAATAAATAAATTATAATATTGTTGAATAAAATGATTGTTTGTAAGTATGATAATAAAATAATATTTTCTAAAAGAAGAATGAGAATAAAATTGGGGGAGGGACAAAAATGGATAGTAGGATTAAATATTAGGGACAGAGGGAGTAATATATTGTTTGAATCAATGGACTCAATCAACCGGACTTAATTTGGGCCAAGACTAAAATCTGGTCTTGTTCCACCACACAAGGATGAAGAGAGGAGGTGAGACTACTTAATCCAATGAATAAATAATCAAAATATCCCTTTCAAAAAAAAAATCAAAATATCCTCCAATTCTAATTAACATGACTTTACAATTATATGGCTTAGTCTTGTATGCACCGGTTACACCGTACAACTCAAGTTCATTTTTTAAAAAATTACACAAAATATTACTGAAAAGTTACACATGTAATTACTGAAAAGTGTATCTTTAATAGTGTAACTTTTCAGTAATAATTTGTGTAACTTTTCAGTAATAAATAGTGTAACTGTTTAAAAATTAGTACACTTAAGTTGCACGGCGTAACTGGTGCATAATAGACTTACTCCAATTATATATTATTATACCACGTTTTCATTGAGGTCTTTTGTCTGCCAAAATTAATCAAAATAAAGTGACAAAAAGCTTGGCCTAGTCAGTGTACTAATCAAAATAAAGGAGTGGCTGCAGGCCCCATGTATGTCTCATGCATTAAAGAGTTCGTCACGTGTAATTTGTCATCTTGTTTTGACACTAGCAAGTAACGTACGTGTGGGGACCCGATTTTAATAATGTATTTTTGGGCGGATTTGATTGAATAAATTGTGGTGGATTATATATAATGTTGGTCTCTTAAAGTGGTCAAGGTCTAGAGGGGGGTGAATAGACCTTGAGGTCAAAAACAAATTTTCAAACTTTTCAGAAAGGATGGGTTCTAGAACCTTACAGTAACCCCTTTTTCAAGTTTAAAAGATCAAGTCCACAAGAGTATTTAAAACCGGACCACGAAGGTTACAGCTGTAGACTAGAGAGTCTGCAGCTGCAGAGTTCAAAACTTTGCAAATAAACAAATCACTTGTAGACAAATTATCAGAGGAGTTCTCACAATTAAAATTGTATTGAGAATACTCTAATGTGCAGCGGAATAAAGTGAGTGATTAATGAAAAACAATGTAAACTGGACTTAACAGTTGAGTGACTTATGAAAGTCTACAGCATGTAGAGTCAGTTTTTGTGAAAATCACAATGGTTTTATGCACTTAAGATTTTAAAGCAATGATGAATGTAACAGGATAATTGAATATGCAGGAGCAGGAATATAAAGAGCAAGAAGTAAATAGACCAGGTTTTATAGTGGTTCAGTGTCTATGAAAAGACAACCTACATCCACTGTTACACCACTCAGGTGCCAAATTCACTAAGAAGTGATCACAAAGATCAATACAAGTAGTTCCCCCTTAGAACTAGGTTCACTCAGATTCCTATTCTAACAAAAGATAAACTACCCTATTCACTCAGAATATTAACTCACAAAGAGTTTTACAAACCTCACAAAGAGATATCTACACTAAGTAGAAATAAAATCAGGTGAGGGAACAACAACAAAGGTGTGATTCTCTCAAAGAAAATCCTAACCAACTATCATATGAATCACAAAGAATAAAAAACAGAATAGCCTCTTTCTCTCAGAATATGCTGGCTGTAGACTTGCTTAGGTTGAATGCTTGTATGCTCGAGGTTGTTGTTATTGCTTCCTCTGAGGACATCTTCTATTTATAGATTGAGTGGTGTGACTTATCCGTTGGGAATTTCAAATTTGAAATTCAGATAAGGCTCCTCTCTCTCTATTGGCATGTGTGAGGTGGTCATCATTCTTCACAAAGGATAGTACTGAATGTACTTTGTCCTTTTCTCAGAATTCTGGCCTCCTTTGTAACTAATCTTCATTATCCTCCAGATTTGAGAAACTAATCACCACTTAAGTACAGTTTAGTGAGTGCACAAAGGCTACACTAATAGTCCTTAAGGGTCTTCTTAATCTTCAATTATTTTCTGACTTGTACTTCATCTTCAAACGGTTATTTGCAGCTGTAGAGTCCTGTCAATATCAAAAATCGGTTGTAGAGAAACCTTACAGCTGTAGGATCATATCTTGACTGTATAGTGATCAAATATACATCTGTAGAATTCTCTTTACAACTATATGTTTCAAACACCAATTTCCTTAACAAAGTGTTAGTCAAATATCGGTTAATTTTATCATATTATTTTACACACATCAAAATCTAAAACAAAGTACTAACAATTTCCCCCTATTTTGATGTTGGCAAAACACAACAAAACAAAATAACACAAACAATAAGAAATTGTCTTTAAAACAAGAAACAAGAAACAGAGCAAGAGCAAGGAAAAACACAAGACAATAAATAACAGAACACAGATCAAAGCACAAAGTCATAGAGCACAAAGCACAAAGCTGCATAAATTAAAAGAGGTTCAAGATACAGCTTACAGTAGTTTAATTAGACTAAAAACAAAAGAGTTTTAGTGTCTAATCTAGAATATAGTCTCCATCTTCTTCTGTGCTTAGGATCAGCATCATCTTCATCATCTTCTTCATCAGAATCATCTTGAGGCTTCAAGATCCCTTGTTCCACCAGTTTCATGTTCTTGGCATCTTCTTTAAAGTATTTCATCAACATTTCAAGTTCATAGGCTTCCATCTCTTCTTCTTCTTTCTTTGACTTGAATTGTCTCTTGGGCATAGGATTAATCTTCATCTTTCCACCAAGTAATCTTGCATTATCTCCTTGATAAAGAGTTCCATTAGCTTTCATGTCCTTGAACTTCTGAAATCTGTCCTTCTTAAGCTTAATCTTCCTAATCACAGTGTGCCTATTGCATATGCTCAAGAATTCTTTCCAGATAAGATCATGTTTAGCTTTCATACGATTAACTCTTAACTACAACATAATGGACATTATGTAACACCAAAAAAATGTTACTTAATACATATAAAGTGTTATCTATTATAAATAGGTAACACTTTTAGGGCGTTGCACTTGCGCGTGTAACCTAAAGTCTAATGTAACACTTTTTTTACTTTTTGTATCACTTTAAAAAAAATGTTACGTTTTATATGTAACACCTATTAAATATTACATACGAACTATAGGTAACACTTTTTGTGAAAAAAAAAATTGTAGTTCCTGGGTTTTGATCCTTGTACCTTTTGAATTTAAGTTTTCAACACTTACCATCTTGGCTATCCCATTATATACTATATATTTTGAACATCAATTTTATTTAATTCATTATCACTTTTTTTATTTTTTTTCTTATTCATTTTTTAAATAGACCAATGGTGAATATGAAAACATATTAATGATAAATATTATTTCTTAATGAACCAAATTATTTTCTACCTAAATTTCATTCAAAAAATCTATTAATAATATAATTATATCTAAAAATATATAAATTATATATACTTTATAGTTATATAATTAAAATATATTTATTTATTATGAAATAAATTATTTTAAATTATAGATAAATTTTATGTACATGATTTTTTGCATATATATATATATATATATATATATTAATTATTTATTAAGATATTTACTAAAGAATATAATAAATTATTATACACTAGGGCATATGTTTATATATGATTCATATATTTATTTTATAGTTACCAATTGAGTAGATTTTATATAATTAGATATATATAAATATTTAAATAATAATATCAAGTGTAACAAAAATATATATGTTACACATATAAAAGTATTACTTAAAAATATTACACATGATAAAGTGTTACGTATAATGTGTTACCTTTATAAAAGTGTTACCCAAGAAGTGTTACCTAGATATGTTACCTTTGTAAAAGTGTTACCTAAAAAGTGTTACTAATTTAAAAGTGTTGCATTTAAGTGTTACAGATGTATAAAGTGTTACATAAATTGTTACATAATATATAAATTAGAAATACGTTACCAAAATGTGTTACATAAACTAAAAGTGTTACAATAAAGTGTTACATAAAGTCATTTATGTTGTAGTTCAGAATCTTCAGTAGGAACCATACTCAATGGTTGAACATTTAAAGGTTGAGCAGACACAACTGCTGTAGACTGCTTTGATTCTTTCTGTCTTTGCTTCTCATTCTCTTCTTTTTCCTTCTCTGCCCTTTCTTCCTTCCTTTCTCTTGATTCCTTTACAGTCAGTTCCCAAAAGTTGTGAGGTTTATGAGTTGATGGAGTTGTAGCCTCAGGAACTGTAGGTTTCTTGACTGTAGACTTGGGTAAATTTATGATCTTTCCAGAGCTTCCCTTAGTCTGATTTGATTGAGTTCTTCCTTGTTCACTCAATCCCATGGATAAAGACTTTGCAGCTTCCAATTCCTTTTCCCATGATTTTCCAATATCCTTCACATTTTTAAGGATATCATCAGCAGTCTTTTCCCTTTCTTCAATCTCTTTCTCAATCTTGCTTTCCCCCTTTTTGCCAACATCAATATGTGACAAAATAGAGTTAAGCTTGCTCATCAGGTCCAGTTTCAGAGATTCATATCCAGTGGTTATATTTGACATTTCTTTCTTCAAGCTTTTCATTTCTACCTTTAGGTCAAGAGAGTTCTCCTTAATGATCTTGATGTCTGACTGTAGATTTGAGATTTCTCTTGACTTCTGGCTGCTTTCTTTTCTGATTTCAGTATTTTGATTCAATAAGCTGTCCACAACATCTTTGAAATTTTTCTCCAAAACTTTCTTTTCTTCTGAACTTCTTTCTTCAAATTTCTTTACAAAATCTTCCATTCCTTTTCTTATTTTCTGAGAAATGATGGCATCAGGTACTTGCTTAACCTGTTTCAGAATTTCAGCTTCAATTGACTTGAAAGATTCCCTCAGATTCATCAGCTGGGATACAACTTCTTTGGGTGTCATCTGAGGGATTGTATCACTATCTTCTTCTTCTGAATCACCTTCCCTAATGACCAACTCTTGTCCTTTTCCAAACTTCTGAGCTTTGGAGGGCACCAACTCTACAGCTGTAGAGTCTTCAGTGGAAGCCTTCATCTAGCAAGGAGTTATAGGAACTTCTGTTGAAAATCCAGTGATGTAATCATCCATATTAACCTCATTTTCTCTTTCAAGAGCTGAAAAGCTCTGAAGTGGTGGAGTTCCATGTCTATAAATCTCTTCCAAAGTGTACAAAGCAGGTGGAGATTGATGAAAGATACTTGTGATTGGTTGAGATACATCTTTATCAATCTCATTTGATAGCTCATCAACCACTCTCTCATCTACTTGAACATTCTCAATTGCTTGTACTTCAGTCTCCACAATCTTTTCTTGAATAGCAGCTTGGACTTGGATTTGAGCTTGTGCACCACCCATTGGTGCATCATCATTGCCATCATCATCATTGTCTGGCTTTTCCTTTGGATCTTTGCAAGGAGAATCATATTTCCTTTTCTCCTTTTCCTTCTCTAAATCCTCTTCAGTAGGATTAGCTTCATCAACAATCATTGGATCTGCAGCACTAGCTCCTGCAGACTCCATAAGAATTGCTTCCTTAGCCAAAATATTCAATCCTTCAGTTTCAGCTAACTGAGTGCTTCCTTCACCAATATTTTGTGGAACAACTTCATCACTGTCTGTGCTTTCCACATCATAATCCACTTCATATTGAGCATCTGGATCTTGTTCAGTTATAAGAACAACTTTCAAAGCTGCTGCTGCAGACTTGGTGATTTTCTCTCTTGCAGGTTCTTCAGTGATAACCTGTTTTCCTTTTCCTTTATCTTTCCTTTTCTTACCAGCAATAAAGTCATTAAGGAAATCTGGCTTCATCAATTCATCAATATCATTGCAACTTGTCCAATCAACAACCCATTGGAACAAGTTTCTCTCCTCAGCTGTCAACTTCTCAAGTTCTTCTCTTACAAGTTTCCATTCTTCAAACTTTTGCCTCTCTTCCTCAAAATCTTCAACCCTCTCAACTGGAAGAACAGGGAGTTGTTCAGTTTCAGGTTCAAGGGCTTCAATCTGTTTAGAGAATTGATCAGTTGCATCAATAAACTGTTCTGCATTAGTTTGTACTTCAGACTGCACAATTGGTAAGTCTACAGCTGTAGACTTGCCAGCTTCGACTACTGTGGCTTCCTTAGAATGAAGTTTCTTTTGTCTTTTCTCTCTATCAACTTCATCTTCTGAGTCAATTGGTTCATCAACTATTAGTTTCCTTCTTACATCCTTTTTCTTCTTCTTTTTCTCAGGTTCTTGTGGAGCTCTAATGATAGTAAGAACTCTCTTCTCAGCTTTCTTCTTTGTTCTTTTAGATTCAGGGGCCATAGGAGCATCCACAGCTCCTCTCTTGAAGTTAGCCCTTCCAATGATTCTTTGGGTAATAATGGGTTTACCTCCATGCCCATTAAATAAAGAAAGTCCTACTTCCTTCAGAATATAGTTCAAGAACAAGCCAAAACCTTTGTTCCTTCCATCTTTCATCACATCTACACTTATATTTCTCAAAATCAGTTCACCTATATCTATCTTAACTTCCTTAACAAATGCTATCATTAGATCCCACATGAGAATGGTGCCAACATCATGACCACCAGTTCTACATAATATGCATTTATCAATAACTTCATAAAGATAGATATACTCAACTGCTAAGTCTGTTTTCTTGAAGGTTCTTTTCTAGTTCTTTGGAAACGGCTTCTTTGCAGTAAATCTCCTCCAATACTTCTCATCTTCTTCTGCAAAGTTGAGGTTGTCATGTGCATCACCTCCAATGTTTAAGTGTAGAGCTCTGCAAATATCACTTGCTGTAATATTCACATTCTTTCCTTGTATTTTGACTGACAAGGTCTTCCTCTCGACATTTGCAACAGGATTCTGGTAGAACTCGTGAACTATTTTATCGTCATAAGCTCCAGGAATGTGTGTTAGGCAGTAGTGAACACCCTGATTCACTATGTGCTTTACAACATCTTCCATAGCATCAGTAGGATGCTTCTTCAAAATTTCATTAAAGTCGAATAACGCACCGAATATCACTTTCATTGCCATATTTCTTGGGTTTCTTTGAGTGAGGGATGGGGAGAGTTTAAGGTTTCAGGGGATACGAAATGTTAAAGTAGGATATAAAAGGATGAAGAGTCCTTTAAATACCTTTCCTTAAACAGTCATTAAGAACAGGGGTATAACGGTCTTTGACCTAAAATTTATGAGTGTTTGAATTCTGAACCAAATTTATAATTAAATTTGTCCAAAAATCTAACTCACATAGAATTTAATTCCATTTAAAATGTTACACGTGCTCAAACATTTTATTAACCAAAATGTTTGAATAAATCCAAGAATTTCTATAACTTAGTAGCAAAGTTTCTGAATTTTTGTAGTGTTTCATTTAAATATCAGAATTGTACAAAGTACTGTAGATTCCCTAAGTTTGCAGTTGACAATCTTCGAATTTGAAACTGTACAGTTGGTAAGGAATCTGCAGTCATGAACTAAGTCTACAGCTGTAGAGTTCAACTCTACAGTTGAGTGACTTTGCAGCTGCAGTTTTCCTTTCTACTGAGTTTTCAATTTTCTAGGCTTGTCTTTGCAATTTAGTGAGTTTCACAGAGTCTTATTACATTTCTAACATTCCCAAATTGCCTCTGAAGATTGAAAATCTTGATTCACATAATGGTTTAGTGAAAATATCAGCAAGATTCAAATCAGTATGGATCTTGGTCAATTTTGCATCCTTTCTTTCAACATGATCTCTTATGAAATGATGTCTTACATCTATGTGTTTTGATCTAGAGTGTTACACTGAATTTTGTGTAATAGCAATAGCACTTGTATTATCACAAAATATAGTTGTTTCTCTTGATTCAATCCCATAGTCTTGTAATTGATATTGCATTCATAAGATTTGAGCACAACAACTTCCAGCAGCAATATATTCTGCCTCAGCTGTGGAAAGAGCAATAGAATTCTGCTTTTTACTATGCCATGCCACCAACATTTCACCTAGGAATTGACAAATCCCACTAGTACTCTTCCTATCAATCTTGCAGCCTGCAAAATCTGAGTTAGTGTACCCAATGAGTTCAATTCCTCCTTCTTTAGGATACCATAATCCTAAATTTTGTGTGGATTTGACATACTTGATGATCTTCTTTATAGCATTTAAGTGTGATTCCTTAGGATTTACTTGGAATCTAGCACATACCCCAACTGTAAACATGATATCAGGTCTGCTATCTGTAAGTATAGAATTGAGCCAATTAGTCTCCTATATTTGGTTACATCAATACTTTTGCCATTCTCATCTTTGTCAAGATTCACAGAAGGTGTAATAGGTATATTGGTAGGCCTAGAACTGTCCATTCCAAATCTTTTTATCAGCTCTTGAGTATACTTAGCTTGATTGATGAAAATTACATCAGTCATTTGCTTAACTTGTAATCCCAAAAAGAAATTTAGATTTCCCATCATGCTCATTTCAAATTTCTCAGTCATGAGCTTAGAGAATTTTCTACATAATTCCTCATTGGTTGAGCCAAAGATTATGTCATATACATAGATTTGGACAAGCAAAATATCATTCCCATGTTGTAATCTGAATAAGGTCTTGTCAACCATTCCCTTTTTGAATCCATTTTTGATCAAATGATCACATAAGGTATCATACCATGCTCTTGGTGCTTGTTTAAGTCCATAAAGGGCTTTTCTAAGCTTATAAACCTTATCATCAACTGTAGATTCCTCAAATCCTGGTGGTTGTTCAACATACACTTCTTCAGAAAGTAAACCATTAAGAAATGCACTCTTTACATCCATTTGATAGACTGTAAAGTTAATATGTGCAGCATAGGCTAGAAATATTCTTATAGCTTCTAATCTTGCAACTGGGGCAAAAGATTCATCAAAATCTATGCCTTCAGATTGACAATAGCCTTGAGCAACTAGCCTTGCTTTATTTCTAGTTACAATTCCATCTTCATCAAGTTTGTTCTTGAATACCCACCTAGTACCAATCACTTTGTGATTCCTAGGTCTTGGGACAAGTTCCCATACTTGATTTCTTTCAAAACCATTCAATTCTTCTTGCATTGCAATAATCCAAATGACATCTTGCAGTGCTTCATGAATATCAGTAGGTTCTGAAGATGAAAGAAATGTAGCAAACATTGCCTCATGGATTTGTTTTCTGGTTTTCACAGCATCTAATAGGTTTCCAATCACATGATCAGGGGGGTGATCTTTCAACCAAATCAAATCTGACACAGGTTCTAATCCTTGATCATTGTTCTCTACAGTTGTAGATTCACCTACTGCAGACTCATCAAGTCCTTTTGTTAGTGATTCTACTTCTGTTTGAACATTCTCATGGACTAATTCTTCTACATTCTCTAAAGGTGGTAACTCAACAATTATAGTGCCAAAGCCTTTGTTGGTCAAATCTACAGGAGTTTTGATCTCAACATAGTGTTGCTGACTTGTAACTGTAGAGTTGTCCTCCTTAGAGTCTTCAGCAATTTCTAAGGGGAGTTATGTTGTTCATAAAAAACAACATGTTGTGACTCTTCTACAATCATCAATCTTTTGTTATACACTCTAAATGTTTTGCTAACATTAGAATAACCTAGAAAAATACCTTCATCTGACTTTGATTCAAAAGTCTTAAGATATTCTTTCCCATTATTCAGTATGAAACATTTGCATCCAAAAATGTGTAAATAAGAGATATTGGGAGTCCTTCCTTTCCATAACTCATATGGAGTCTTCTTATGATCCTTAACAATCAAGCATCTATTTTGAGTGTAGCATGCAGTGCTTGTAGCTTCTGCCCAAAATTTCTTAGGCAACTTTGCTTCAACAATCATGGTTCTTGCAGCTTTCTTGAGTGTTTTATTCTTCCTCTCAGCAACTCCATTTTGCTGTGGGGTTCTAGCTGCAGAGTATTCATGCATTATGCCATGTAGTGAGCAATACTCTTCAATCACTTGATTTGTAAATTCAGCTCCTCTATCTGATCTGATTTTTACAATCTTCAGATTTCTTTCATTTTGAATCCTTCTTAATAATTTTGGTAACCGCTGTAGAGTTGCACTCTTCTTTCTTAGAAACACAGTCCAAGAAAATCTTGAGTAATCATCTACTACAACTAAGGTGTACTTCTTTCCACTTATACTTACTGGTTCTATGGGTCAAAAGAGATCCATATGCAGTAATTCAAGTGTTCTTGAAGTGCTTGAGTGAGTTTTGTTCTTGAAAGTCTTCTTGATTTGTTTCCCTTTAACACAAGCATCACATAAGTGTTCCTTCCTGAACTTGGTGTTTGGCAAACCTCTTACAAGTTTGTTACTCACAAGTTCATTCATGGTTTTGAAGTTTATGTGATTCATCCTTTTGTGCCATAGCCAACTAACTTCATTGGAACTATTAGCTAGAAAGCAGGTAGTTTCAGCTGCAGAGTTCCACTCCACAATGTAAACATTCCCTTTTCTAGTTCCTGTCAGTTTAGTGGTTTGGGATTCAACATCTTTGACTATGCAAGTATCTTGTGTAAGTCTACAGTGTAGCCTTTGTCACAGAATTGACTCACACTAAGCAAATTATGCTCTAAACCATCTACCAAATACACATCATTGATCTGAACATTTCCTTTTAGTAGACATCCTGATCCTTTAGTTGTTCCACTGGCATTATCACCAAAAACAACTTTAGGACCTTTATGATCTTTCACATCTTGTAGTAAACTTCTATCTCCAGTCATATGTCTTGCACAACCACTATCTATGTACCAAATCTCTCTTTTGGTGGTTGTAACATGTCCCTGCAAAATAAATTGAGTTATTTAGGAATCCAATACTTTGGATTTCCTCCAGTGTTACTCTTTGCAATCCAAGCCTTTTTGGGAGCTGTAGATTTGTTAATTCTACAGTTCTTGCTTGAAGAGGGAGACATATCAGACATATTTCCATTCCAGAATATATCAAAGTTGAGTCTTCTTTCCATATTCAGTTTATGATAGACTTCTTCTTCTGGCTGTAGGATTGACTCTACAGTTTGATTCAAAGTTATGTTTTGAAACATGTTTGAAACATCATCTTCAGAGTCATACATGATCTCCTTGATCTTTTTTTGACTTCTAGGTGACAATTCTTTGAATGAATTCAAGAATTTCAAATCTTCTGGCTGTAGAGTTGAGTCTACAGTTTCTTCAAGAGTTGTTTCATTGACAAACTTTCTCTCAGGCCTTGGAATTGATTCTTGTAGATAATTCATCCAGACACAGGGATTATATCCTATTCCAGTCAAGTCCTTTGAGTGTCTTTGCTCAGAAAGCATCTTCTTCAATTGTTTGGATGATTTTCCAAAACAATCTAACTTCCTTTGATAATAGGCATTGTGTTCTTCAAGTTCAGCTATCATCAATTCTTGATTCCTGATTGTTTCATTCAATTCAACACAGTCTGCAGCTCTACAACTTGCTTCATTGAAAAGTTCTTCATTGTCTTCTTTTAGACAAATGTAACCTTCCTTCAGTTCTTGTAGAATCTGCAGTTTTTTCTCAGCATCTTCTACTCCAGCTAACAAAGCTTTCAGATGTTCTCTTCCAATGTGATTATCTCTTCTAAGATCTTCATTTTCTTCTTGAAGTCTTTGGATTGCATTTAGCATGTCACTGGAAGAATCCTTTTCTGTAATATAACTTGATGATGATGAGCATACCTCTTCATCTTTAGCCATAAGATAGATCAGGGCTTCTTCATCTGAGTCTGTAGAGTCTAAGTCCTCTAAATCTGCAGTTGACTTTTGAGAAGAAGAGGGACAGTCTTCCTAGTTTTTATCAAACTCAGAAAGTAGTGCTCTAATTCTCTCCTTGTCAAACTTTTTCTTTCTATCTTTCCTGAGTCTATTTTCTTCATCAGTGTACTTCTCAGCTTTGGGATAAGGACAATCTTTGATGTAATGTCCTGGTTTTCTGCAGTTGTAGCACAAATAAGTTGAGTTAGGTGCTGTAGATTTCACCTTACCATCTCCCTTTGGTGTGAACTGATTCTTCTTGGTCCATTTGCCAAACTTCTTCATCTGCTTTATAAAAAGAGCCAAGTCTTCATCATCAGAACTTGTAGCTGTAGGATTGTCAGCAACTAGAGCTGTAACCTTACTGCTGTCAGTTTCTTTTCTCCTGCTTATGTGAAACTCATAAGCTTTGAGGTCTGAAAAGAGTTCAAAGGTGGATATCTTAGATAAATCCTTTGATTCTCTCATAGCAATGACCTTCATGTCCCATTCACTAGGTAAGCCTCTAAGAACCTTCATGTTCATTTCTCTTTGTGAGTACTCTTTACCAAGTGAATCTAGTTCATTGAGGATTTCAATGAATCTTGATTCAAACTTTTCAAGGGTTTCACCAGATTTCATCTTGAAGTTCTCAAACTTTTGAACTGCTATCATGAGTTTATTTTCCTTGATTTGTTCAGTTCCTTCACAAATCATTTCCAACTTTTCCCATATATCCTTTGCAGTTTTGCAGTTTTTGATCTTGCTGAATACAATTTTATTAAGTGAATGATAAATAGTGTTCTTTGCAACATTGTCAAGGTTGGACCTTCTCTTGTCATCCTCAGTCCATTCCCTTCTGGGTTTGGGGATAATCTGAGCTAGTCCAGCTAACTGATCAGCTACAGTGTTGACCTTTGTGATGGGTATAGGGTCATCCTCTATTATAGACCAAATTTAATCATTAATTGCAGATAGATGAGCTTGCATTCTAATTTTCCATTCATCACAGTCCTCAGCAGAGAACATTGGAACATTGGATTTCACCATCTTGTGAGCCATGCAATTTAATTATTGAATAACAATTTCATTGTTTATATGTAAAAATGCATCCATAAATTACACAATTTTTTTTATATAAAATGAAAACTATTGACTAATTCTCGCAATCCATCAATCCAATTAATATACTACTTAACTCACAAATAACAATCTCTATATTACAATTTTGACTAATCTTATCTTGATTTATTTATCTTGTCTATTGAACCAAATGAACTCTAAGGCTCATTTGGTTGGATCTATTATGGTGGATTATAACAATATTCATTACTCCCTCCGTCCCCCAAATTTGTTCTCATTTGTGTGGGCACGAGTTTTAAGAAAAAAATGAGATAAAATAAATAAATTATAATATTGTTGAATAAAATGATTGTTTGTAAGTATGATAATAAAATAATATTTTCTAAAAGAAGAATGAGAATAAAATTGGGGGAGGGACAAAAATGGATAGTAGGATTAAATATTAGGGAGAGAGGGAGTAATATATTGTTTGAATCAATGGACTCAATCAACCGGACTTAATTTGGGCCAAGACTAAAATCTGGTCTTGTTCCACCACACAAGTATGAAGAGAGGAGGTGAGACTACTTAATTCAATGAATAAATAATCAAAATATCCCTTTCAAAAAAAAAATCAAAATATCCTCCAATTCTAATTAACATGACTTTACAATTATATGGCTTAATCTTGTATGCACCGGTTACACCGTACAACACAAGTTCATTTTTTAAAAAATTACACAAAATATTATTGAAAAGTTACACATGTAATTACTGAAAAGTGTATCTTTAATAGTGTAACTTTTCAGTAAAAATTTGTGTAACTTTTCAGTAATAAATAGTGTAACTATTTAAAAATTAATACACTTAAGTTGCACGGCGTAACTGGTGTATAATAGACTTACTCCAATTATATATTATTAATTTATTATACCACGTTTTCATTGAGGTCTTTTGTCTGCCAAAATTAATCAAAATAAAGTGACAAAAAGCTTGGCCTTGTCAGTGTACTAATCAAAATAAAGGAGTGGCTGCAGGCCCCATGTATGTCTCATGCATTAAAGAGTTCGTCACGTGTAATTTGTCATCTTGTTTTGACACTAGCAAGTAACGTACGCGTGGGGACCCGATTTTAATAATGTATTTTTGGGCTGATTTGATTGAATAAATTGTGGTGGATTATATATAATCTTGGTCTCTTAAAGTGGTCAAGGTCTAGAGGGGGTGAATAGACCTTGAGGTCAAAAATAAATTTTCAAACTTTTCAGAAAGGATGGGTTCTAGAACCTTACAGTAACCCATTTTTCAAGTTTAAAAGATCAAGTCCACAAGAGTTTTTAAAATCGGACCACAAAGGTTACAGCTGTAGACTAGAGAGTCTGCAGCTGCAGAGTTCAAAACTTTGCAAATAAACAAATCACTTGTAGACAAATTATCACAGGAGTTCTCACAATTTAAATTGTATTGAGAATACTCTAATGTGCAGCGGAATAAAGTGAGTGATTAATGAAAAACAATGTAAACTGGACTTAACAGTTGAGTGACTTATGAAAGTCTACAACTGTAGAGTCAGTTTCTGTGACAATCACAATGGTTTTATGCACTTAAGATTTTAAAGCAATGATGAATGTAACTGGATAATTGAATATGCAGGAGCAGGAATATAAAGAGCAAGAAGTAAATAGACCAGGTTTTATAGTGGTTCAGTGTCTATGAAAAGACAACCTACATCCACTGTTACACCACTCAGGTGCCAAATTCACTAAGAAGTGATCACAAAGATCAATACAAGTAGTTCCCCCTTAGAACTAGGTTCACTTTGATTCCTATTCTAACAAGAGATAAACTACCCTATTCACTCAAAATATTAACTCACAAAGAGATATCTACACTAAGTAGAAATAAAATCAGGTGAGGGAACAACAACAAAGGTGTGATTCTATCTAAGTTAATCCTAACCAACTATCTTATGAATCACAAAGAATAAAAAACAGAATAAGCTCTTTCTCTCAGAATATGCTGGCTGTAGACTTGCTTAGGTTGAATGCTTGTATGCTCGAGGTTGTTGTTATTGCTTCCTCTGAGGACATCTTCTATTTATAGATTGAGTGGTGTGACTTATCCGTTGGGAATTTCAAATTTGAAATTCAGATAAGGCTCCTCTCTCTCTATTGGCATGTGTGAGGTGGTCCTCATCCTTCACACAGGATAGTACTGAATGTACTATGTCCTTTTCTCAGAATTCTGGCCTCCTTTGTAACTAATCTTCATTATCCTCCAGATTTGAGAAACTAACCACCAATTAAGTACAGTTTAGTGAGTGCACAAAGGCTACACTAATAGTCCTTAAGGGTCTTCTTAATCTTCAACTATTTTCTGACTTGTACTTCATCTTCAAACGGTTCTTTACAGCTGTAGAATCGTCAACCTTGCAGCTGTAGAGTCCTGTCAATATCAAAAATCGACTGTAGAGAAACCTTACAGCTGTAGGATCATGTCTTGACTGTATAGTGATCAAATATACATCTGTAGACTTCTCTTTACAACTATATGTTTCAAACACCAATTTCCTTGACAAAGTGTTAGTCAAATATCAGTTAATTTTAACATATTGTTTTGCACACATCAAAATCTAAAACAAAGTACTAACATATAACAAATAAGTGAAAATACACAAAAATGCCCATTTTGACATGGGCATTATCTTTTTTATCCTTGTTCAACAATTCTTTCAATTCTACCCAAATAAGTGGAGAAAAGTCCAAAATACCCTTCCATTAAATTTAGAATATTCATATCCTTCCATCCAAACACTCCTCTCCAACTCCCCTAATTAAATCATTAAATTAATTATTTCTTTAATTAATTGTAAACTAATCTAATTAAATTAATTAATTATCCCCTTCATTCACCCATCCCTTTATTAATCGAATCGGCATCTGAGCCGGGCCTTTCCCTGTCACTGTCCTGAATGCCATGGATTCCGGCACAACTCCTTCCTCAACAACCGGTACAACTCCTTTTTCGGCGCCTTTAACTAGGAAAATAGGAATTGCGCCAAAATCGGAGAACAGCGGGTGTGTGACAGCGGTTTAGCAGGGAGTTTCCGGCGATGCAGAGGTAGGCGTATGTAACACTCCGGTAACGAACGGGCGTTCGCGTATAGGGGTGGACTTTTCACGGCGGTTTCAGACCTCGATCTCCTCTTCCTCACATTAACTCAACTGGGTGTGTTTGGATGGGAGGATAACCATATTAATTGAATTATAAATTGAAAATAAGGTCATAGGGGTATTCTTGTCTTTTTAACCTCACTTTGGGCACAATTGAAAATTTTGTAGAAACAGGACAAAAAAGATAATGCCTATGTGAAAAAGGGCAAAAATGAAATTGAATCGATGGACTCGATTTGGTTCAAGTCGATTTTGATATTTTTACAAGTCGAGCATGAGTAGATTGTGAGTCGGCTCGACTCATTTACACCCCTAGTCTCACTTCCTCCCAGGAACTGAATATTAATCCTTGTGTGGTGGGACTCGACCAGATTTCAGTCTTGGCCCAAATTAAGTAATGTTGAGTCCATTAACTTCAAACAATATATTAATTGGGAGTACTATTATTAGTGTGTTTTTAGGAATAACTAATAATTATGGATTAAAATTCATAAAATATAATTTATTTTTTATGTATATGTAAGTAAAAGTATTTAAATTTCGATTGTATAATTAACATCAATAAATAATGTTAGTACCTTGGTTTAGATTTTGATGTGTGCAAAATAATGTGTTTATTTGTTGAATTTGACTAACACTTGTATTGAGGAAATTGGTGTATGAAACATATAGTTGTAAGTGAAGTCCACAGCTGTGAATTTGATCAATCTACAGCTAAGACATGACCCTACAGCTGTAAGGTTTCTCTACAGCCGATTTTTAATATTGACAGGACTCTTCAGCTGCAAGGTTTGAAGACTCTATAGCTACAAAGAACCGTTTGAAGATGAAGTACAAGTCTGAAATTAATTAAGGATTAAGAAGACAATTAAGGACTATTAGTGTAGCCTTTGAGCACTCACTAAACTGTACTTAAGTGGTGGTTAGCTTCTCAATTCTTGAGGATAATGAAGATTAGTTACAAAGAAGGCCAGAATTCTGAAGGAAAGGACATAGTACAATCAGTACTATCCTGTGTGAAGGATGAGGACCACTTCACACATGCCAATAGCGAGAGAGGAGCCTTATCCAGATTTCAAATTTGAAATTCCCAACGGATAAGTCACACCACTCAATCTATAAATAGAAGAAGTCCTAAGAGGAAGCAATAACAACAACCCCGAGCATTCAAGCATTCAACCTAAGCAAGTCTACAGCCAGCATATTCTGAGAGAACTTATTCTGTTTTCATTCTTTGTGATTCATAGGATACTTGATTAGGATTTTCTTAGAAAGAATCACACTTTTTTGTTGTTGTTCCCTCACCTGTTTTTATTTCTACTTAGTGTAGATATCTCTTTGTGAGGTTTGTAAAACTCTGTGTGAGTTGTTATTCTGTGTGAATAGGGTAGGTTATCTCTTTTTAGAATAGAAATTTGAGTGAATCTAGTTCTAAGGGGGAATTACTTGTACTGATCTTTGTGATCACTTCTTAGTGAATTTGGCACCTAAGTGGTGTAACAGTGGATGTAGGTTGTCTCTTTATAGACACTGAACCACTATAAAACCTGGTCTATTTACTTATTGCTCTTTATATTCCTGCTCCTGCATATTTAATTATCTTGTTACATTCATCATTGTTTTGAAACTTGTAGTGCATAAAACCCTTGTGATTTTCACAGAAACTGACTCTACAGCTGTAGACTTTCATAAGTCATTCAACTGTTAAGGGCTGTCCAAGCCCACTTTTGTACTAGTGCACGATACACTACTACAAAAAAAGGCTTGGAGAGCTCACAAAAATTCACTTAGAAAGCGGTTATATGAGCTCTCCAAGTGAAAGCTATGCAAGTAAAAATTCACTTAGAAAGCGGTTGGAAACCGCTATAACATTCGAGCTTAGAATGCGGTTAAGAACCGCTCTATAAGGTCATTTTTAAAAAAAAAATTATATTTCTTTTTATCCCTTATCCTTCCTCAACAAACATGGGCAGTAACATATTAATTATTTTCTGGGCTATAATTAACAGTATCATTGATCGAAAATAATACTGAAAACACAATTCTTTGATTAACAATACTAAAAAAATAAAATGTTCATAGCCCTGAGATTAACAACTACTTGCGAAACAAATTACCGTGAGCCTGTGAGATGAAACTCAATTTTATATGAAAATAAAATTATTAATTTGTTGATTCTTGCGGGACAAATCTAACAGATAAAGAAAGAGAAGCTTGTGAGATGAAGCTTTCATCTGCACACAAATCAACAGATAAAGAAAGAGAATGGGAAGGTTGTGATATACAAATAATTATCTGGTTCTATAATATACGGATCTTCGATCTATTATAAATTAATAATGAATCTATCACTAAAATAACCGTTTTCAGACGTGCGGTTTAGATCTACGCCGTTTTAAAACGTGTAGCCATCAGTAGCGGAGATCGGCGGTTTTCAGCATCGAGCGGCGGCCTTAGGATCGACGGCAGCCTTCTCAGCGCGACGGTGTCCTTAGCAGCGGCGGCGTCCTTCAGCAGCGGCGGCGGCCTTCGCAGCAGTGGCGGAGGTCTTTGGATGGGGGAAAGCGAGAAAGCTTGAAGTTATATCCGTGGATGGGGAGAAATCAAGGTGTTTTGAGGGAAATTGGATTTTGCCGAAGGAAAGGAATGAAAGGAAGCTGGGTTGGAATGAATTAAAAAAGAGGCAGTTATGACATAGGTTAAAATAGAAGATAAAAAATTGGGCTGGGCTTAAAGCCCATAGCGGTTATTAACCGCTGCTACTCACTGCTGTTCTGAACCGCTTTAAAGCTTTATAGCGGTTCTAAACCTCTTTCTAAGCTGTTTTTTTTTTTTTTTGTGTAGAGGTTTATAACCGCTTTGTAAGCTTTTTTTCTTTTTTCTTTAATTAATTTCATATTTACTTAGAAAGCTCATTAACATATGAGCTCTCTAAGTGAGCACTTAGAGAGCTCATTTGCTATTGAGCTCTCTAAGTGGAGCTATGCATAGTATTTTTGGTAGTAGTGATATAAGCATAAGCCAAAAGTTTGGATATAGTATTTTCTTTAAAAGCTATGATTT